>JALMGA010000017.1:14180000-14733105 GCA_023333525.1 Aspidoscelis tigris stejnegeri | reverse complement strand
TTCTCGAGGAACATCACGCGTCCTCGCAGGCAGAAGCACAGGCACTGTTTCCCCAGGACAATTAAGAACATCAAAATATCCTTTCTGCCCTATCTCTTCCCTGCCAGTGCACTTTGATCAAATATGGGTTTGACAAGGCAACTATAAGGTGGGTTCAAAACTGCTTAGTAATCGTACTCAAAGAGTGGCTTTAAATGGCTGCACATCCAAATGGAAGGAAGTGTCAAGTGGAGTACCACAAGGTTCTGTCCTGGGCCCAGTTATGTTTAATGTTTTTATAAACGATCTGGACGAGAAAGTTGAAGGGAAACTGATCAAATTTGCTGATGACACAAAGCTAGGGGGGATTGCGAACACCAGAGAAGAGAGAGAGAGGATTCAAAAAGATTTAGAGAAACTCGAACAATGGGCTGCAATTAATAAAATGGTATTTAACAAAGAAAAATGCAAGGTTCTGCACCTGGGCAAGAAAAATGAAAAAAAGCACATATACAATGGGAGGAATTCGGCTGAGCAGCAGCACATGTGAAAAAGACTTGGGTGTCCTGCTAGATCATCAACTGAACATGAGTCAACAGTGTGAGGCAGCTGCAAAAAAGGCAAACGCAATCCTGGGGTGTATTAGGAGAAGCATAGAGTCCAGATCACGTGAAGTTATTATCCCCCTCTACTCTACCTTGGTCAGACCTCATCTGGGAGTACTGTGTCCAGTTCTGGTCACCCCAGTTTAAAAAAGACGCTGACAAGCTGGAGCAGGTTCAAAGGAGAGCTACCAAGATGGTGAACGGTCTGCAAACCATGTCCTATGAGGAACGGCTTAAGGAACTAGGAATGTTTAGTCTAACAAAAAGAAGACTGAGAGGAGACATGATAGCTGTCTATAAATACCTCAAGGGTTGTCACAAGGCAGAGGGATCAGCCCTGTTCTCACTCTCTCAAGGAAGGACTAGAAACAATGCGGTGAAACTGCAGGGGGAAAAGATTTAGTTTAGATGTTAGGAAAAAATTTCTAACGGTAAGAGTGATCAACCAGTGGAACAGGCTGCCACGGGACGTGGTTGGTTCCCCTTCGATGGAGGTCTTCAAGCAGAGACTGGACAGCCATCTCGCTGAGATGGTTTAGGACAGTGATGGCTAACCTTTTGAGCTTGGTGTGTCAAAATTCACAAGAAAACCTAGCTTAACTCGGGTGCTGTGTCACTTCCAGAAATATCCATAATTTTGTGATATTTGTAGCTCTAGTAAGAAAGTTATATTTTTGATATATGTATTTTATTAAAAGCAAAAATGAATAATTCTTTACATTTGCTAAATCTTCAATTGAAAGTTGGTATTTCGTACACTTCAAGAACAAGCAAGCACTACATGCCCAGGTGCCAGGGTGACCAGGTGTGTCACCTAAAAGGGCTTGGCGTGTCACCTGTGACACGCGTGTCATAGGTTGGCCATCACCGGTTTAGGAGATCCTGCCTTGAGCAGGGGGTTGGACTCGATGACCCAGGAGGTCCCCTCCAACTCTACCATTCTATGATTCTATGAATTTCCTCGCGTGCTGCAACCCGTTTCTGCTCGTAAGCCAAAGAATATACAGTGTGTGCAAATCTTTAATAAATTGCTCAGGAAAAACACAAACATATTCCTACACTGAGCTTCACCTTTCAGGTTTCCTGCGTTGGTCTTTGTGGCTACATGGAGGAGGTTACGACAATCTTCTGGAGACTTCGTGGAACCCCTGGCAAAAAAAGCACAAGGAAATGCTTAACATTCGATCCTGCAGGAAATACATTAAATCAAGCATTTGGTGCTTCAAGTGTTACCGACGAAAAAAACTACCAGGCCCACTTTCTTCTTTCTAATCGCTTCCACATCATTGACTGCAAAATGAACGCGTTCATTCATTCAGCCGTCCTGCCATTATGGGGGGGGGGGGGTTCATACCTTTATTCTATCCTTCAAAAACACAACAACGTCCTATTGAACATTTCTAGCGGATTACAGAATAAACTGATTGCACAGGATCGCTACCCTTGACACACCAGATGTGTTCGGTAGAAAATTACAGTAGCAATGGAACGGTTGCCAATTAACGCCAGCAACTGTGCATCGCTCCCGACTGCACCTAAATGGATGCAGTCAGGCTTCCCAGTGTGCAGGGTTTCCGACCCGCTGATACGCTGGTGCCTGAGTGCTGGATGCTCTTGAAGCAGGGGCTACGCTGTAAAATCTTATTTCACTTCTTATCCTTGCACTGGAGGAAGTCATCTATGTTCCTGTTGCTGAATATATTCAACTCTGCTCAACGCTAAAGAGTAAAGTTTTTCTCCTGTTACAAATGTGCTACCGGGGTCTTACTGGGAATTGCTGGGACACAAAAGGGCCTCGTCCGTGATGGCCCCCAGGCTATGGAATACTTTGCCCCTTGAGGTGCGTCACACTCACTCTCAGTATGGGTTCAGGAAGGCAGGACAGGCCCACCTCTTTGCCCTGGACTTCAGCTACGCGTGGTTAGATTCCCCCCACCACCACCACCACTTTGGAGCAATGCTGATATTAATATGTATTTGGCTGCTTTCAGCAGTCTGCATTTTAAATGGTCTTGCAGATATGGCCCTTGGAATATATATTGTTCTGTTTTAACGTATGGCGTTTCTAACCACTGTTACCTTCCCTGAGATCTATGGCGACAGGGCGGCATAGAAATACAAATAACAAATGCATAAATAATACATATAAATAAAATACTTTTAAACGCATACATATTTATTCTTTTAACCTGCTACGTAAATATACGACTTCTTCATTTTTAAAATGAGGGGCAAAGCCTATTTTTCCCAGGACCTGCCCAACACTTTCCAGGCTCACTGCCATGGGACCCGCCCCCACCCCACCCCCTCCAGGTTGAGATACCCAAGTTCTGGGGGGCGCCGAATGCCCCCCTTTGCCCAGACTGCCCCCCAGAACCCGACTCACACGCAGGCTTCTGCCCCCCAGAACCCGACTCACACGCAGGCTTCTGCTGGCAGCTGCACTCCACGAAGGCTCCTCTCCTTGCCCTGCCACGACAGGGAGCCCTGCTCGGCTCCCTCTGCCTCTGGCCTTTCATAATGCCCATCAATGCAAATCCAGCATCACTTGAAAGAGAGGCAGATGCAACTCTCGCTTTGGCCACAGGGCGGCAGCACCGTGCCCACAGAGCATGCCCAATGCATGTCACCATAGAGAAAAAACGGTGCTGCCTAGAGGGAACAGAAAAGGGAAGCAAAAGAGTAGAAGGAAGTAGACGCCTAGAGAACCCCAATTCCTCCACAGAGGCCGTCGCCTACTAATGACGTCACAGAGGCCTACCACCCCACAGGGACGCCTACCTGGAATTTGGAAGAAAGCGGGAGCCAGCACCGCAGCCAAGAGGCGCCTGGGGTCCCCTCTTGCTGCGAGGCAACCCGGAACACAGAGCCACCAGACGGCCCCGGCCGGGGCAGCTTCTTCGGCCGCCTCGCTTTGGAGCCACGCAAAAATTAACTGGGAGAGCCTCCGCCGCTCTGCCCTCTGGGAATTGTAGTACGACCCAGCAACAAGGCAGGCCGTGCGAGTCCTGGTCGTGCTGCCGCCTTGTGGCCACAAACAGAATTGCACAAACACCTCTGCCAGCAGCAGTTCTGGCTAACTTGGCATTCATAAAGGGATAGAAAGAGTGACAAACTTCCCCAGCTGCTTTTTCACCTTTCAGTGCATCTCTCAGGAACCTTCCCTCCCTAAAAAAAATTAACAGGCTCCAGAGAGCTCTAGACTAAAAGAAGAGAGAAAAAAAATGCCTATCTCACTCCAGGATTAGCCGAAGCCCCCGACGCTCAGCGAGGGGCTTCTTGCGGGCGCCCGGCTGCCTCCCTCCCGACTTCCTAAGCCTCTGCCTGGGGCTTTCACTTTAAGAGCAGAGATCCTAAAAACTAGTAAGCAGATCCTACACATGAACGGGGACAGTAGTTCAATGATTTCTCCCTTACCAGCTTTTAAACATTCTTTTTAAGTCTCCCAAGGCACTGAAGAGGGCCGGAGGCAGGGGCACCAAAGTGGGGGGGGGGGAGGGCAGGACATTTTAAAAACAACACCCAGGGAACGCCTCAGCTCCCTGGGACCCCTCGGTACTGTTCGCAGCAGCCCCAAATCACCTTTTCTTGATTTGCCGGCCTCCAACAGGCAGATACGTCCAGGCAGCCACCCTTCCCTCCGTCTTCAGGCACGATCGGAAGCCTTCATTCTGCTCCGGTGGCTGCGTCCTTCCCAGCCGAGACCCCAAAGCCCCAACAGGATGATGCAACGCAGCATCAACGGCCAAGCTAAGAGCGAACGTCTCCCTCTGACGACTCGGATGCTGTCATTACGGTCCCACGAATGGAAATACCTACTTGTACTTCATACCCGGGCTGCCTTCTCGGCGAAGCTCACCACTTTCTCGCTGCCACGTGCACAATCTCTAGAACTCCATGCAGGCGTTTCAGTCGCCCTGGGCCTCCGCTTCGTCTAGCGCAGTCACGGGAAACCTCTTGAGCTCAGCGTGTCCAAATTCACGAGAAAACCGAGCTTCACTCAGGGGCTGTGTCACGCGTAGAAACAGGTTGCCCATCAGTGGCCTAGCGCTTAAGCAGCCGGACTCTTATCTGGGAATAAGAAGCCAGCTGGCTGACCCTGGGCTACTCACAGCTCCCGCCTCAGCTCAGAGACTCACTGACACCACAGGAGTCTGAAGCCCCAAATCCCATCGGAAGCACTTCAGACCTTGCCCAAGGGAAGCTGAATTTATTTCAAACAGAATTTCATGCGAGAGACGCAGTGACTCTTCTCGAGGAACATCACGCGTCCTCGCAGGCAGAAGCACAGGCACTGTTTCCCCAGGACAATTAAGAACATCAAAATATCCTTTCTGCCCTATCTCTTCCCTGCCAGTGCACTTTGATCAAATATGGGTTTGACAAGGCAACTATAAGGTGGGTTCAAAACTGGCTTAGTAATCGTACTCAAAGAGTGGCTTTAAATGGCTGCACATCCAAATGGAAGGAAGTGTCAAGTGGAGTACCACAAGGTTCTGTCCTGGGCCCAGTTATGTTTAATGTTTTTATAAACGATCTGGACGAGAAAGTTGAAGGGAAACTGATCAAATTTGCTGATGACACAAAGCTAGGGGGGATTGCGAACACCAGAGAAGAGAGAGAGAGGATTCAAAAAGATTTAGAGAAACTCGAACAATGGGCTGCAATTAATAAAATGGTATTTAACAAAGAAAAATGCAAGGTTCTGCACCTGGGCAAGAAAAATGAAAAAAGCACATATACAATGGGAGGAATTCGGCTGAGCAGCAGCACATGTGAAAAAGACTTGGGTGTCCTGCTAGATCATCAACTGAACATGAGTCAACAGTGTGAGGCAGCTGCAAAAAAGGCAAACGCAATCCTGGGGTGTATTAGGAGAAGCATAGAGTCCAGATCACGTGAAGTTATTATCCCCCTCTACTCTACCTTGGTCAGACCTCATCTGGAGTACTGTGTCCAGTTCTGGTCACCCCAGTTTAAAAAAGACGCTGACAAGCTGGAGCAGGTTCAAAGGAGAGCTACCAAGATGGTGAACGGTCTGCAAACCATGTCCTATGAGGAACGGCTTAAGGAACTAGGAATGTTTAGTCTAACAAAAAGAAGACTGAGAGGAGACATGATAGCTGTCTATAAATACCTCAAGGGTTGTCACAAGGCAGAGGGATCAGCCCTGTTCTCACTCTCTCAAGGAAGGACTAGAAACAATGCGGTGAAACTGCAGGGGAAAAGATTTAGTTTAGATGTTAGGAAAAAATTTCTAACGGTAAGAGTGATCAACCAGTGGAACAGGCTGCCACGGGACGTGGTTGGTTCCCCTTCGATGGAGGTCTTCAAGCAGAGACTGGACAGCCATCTCGCTGAGATGGTTTAGGACAGTGATGGCTAACCTTTTGAGCTTGGTGTGTCAAAATTCACAAGAAAACCTAGCTTAACTCGGGTGCTGTGTCACTTCCAGAAATATCCATAATTTTGTGATATTTGTAGCTCTAGTAAGAAAGTTATATTTTTGATATATGTATTTTATTAAAAGCAAAAATGAATAATTCTTTACATTTGCTAAATCTTCAATTGAAAGTTGGTATTTCGTACACTTCAAGAACAAGCAAGCACTACATGCCCAGGTGCCAGGGTGACCAGGTGTGTCACCTAAAAGGGCTTGGCGTGTCACCTGTGACACGCGTGTCATAGGTTGGCCATCACCGGTTTAGGAGATCCTGCCTTGAGCAGGGGGTTGGACTCGATGACCCAGGAGGTCCCCTCCAACTCTACCATTCTATGATTCTATGAATTTCCTCGCGTGCTGCAACCCGTTTCTGCTCGTAAGCCAAAGAATATACAGTGTGTGCAAATCTTTAATAAATTGCTCAGGAAAAACACAAACATATTCCTACACTGAGCTTCACCTTTCAGGTTTCCTGCGTTGGTCTTTGTGGCTACATGGAGGAGGTTACGACAATCTTCTGGAGACTTCGTGGAACCCCTGGCAAAAAAAGCACAAGGAAATGCTTAACATTCGATCCTGCAGGAAATACATTAAATCAAGCATTTGGTGCTTCAAGTGTTACCGACGAAAAAAACTACCAGGCCCACTTTCTTCTTTCTAATCGCTTCCACATCATTGACTGCAAAATGAACGCGTTCATTCATTCAGCCGTCCTGCCATTATGGGGGGGGGGGGTTCATACCTTTATTCTATCCTTCAAAAACACAACAACGTCCTATTGAACATTTCTAGCGGATTACAGAATAAACTGATTGCACAGGATCGCTACCCTTGACACACCAGATGTGTTCGGTAGAAAATTACAGTAGCAATGGAACGGTTGCCAATTAACGCCAGCAACTGTGCATCGCTCCCGACTGCACCTAAATGGATGCAGTCAGGCTTCCCAGTGTGCAGGGTTTCCGACCCGCTGATACGCTGGTGCCTGAGTGCTGGATGCTCTTGAAGCAGGGGCTACGCTGTAAAATCTTATTTCACTTCTTATCCTTGCACTGGAGGAAGTCATCTATGTTCCTGTTGCTGAATATATTCAACTCTGCTCAACGCTAAAGAGTAAAGTTTTTCTCCTGTTACAAATGTGCTACCGGGGTCTTACTGGGAATTGCTGGGACACAAAAGGGCCTCGTCCGTGATGGCCCCCAGGCTATGGAATACTTTGCCCCTTGAGGTGCGTCACACTCACTCTCAGTATGGGTTCAGGAAGGCAGGACAGGCCCACCTCTTTGCCCTGGACTTCAGCTACGCGTGGTTAGATTCCCCCCACCACCACCACCACTTTGGAGCAATGCTGATATTAATATGTATTTGGCTGCTTTCAGCAGTCTGCATTTTAAATGGTCTTGCAGATATGGCCCTTGGAATATATATTGTTCTGTTTTAACGTATGGCGTTTCTAACCACTGTTACCTTCCCTGAGATCTATGGCGACAGGGCGGCATAGAAATACAAATAACAAATGCATAAATAATACATATAAATAAAATACTTTTAAACGCATACATATTTATTCTTTTAACCTGCTACGTAAATATACGACTTCTTCATTTTTAAAATGAGGGGCAAAGCCTATTTTTCCCAGGACCTGCCCAACACTTTCCAGGCTCACTGCCATGGGACCCGCCCCCACCCCACCCCCTCCAGGTTGAGATACCCAAGTTCTGGGGGGCGCCGAATGCCCCCCTTTGCCCAGACTGCCCCCCAGAACCCGACTCACACGCAGGCTTCTGCCCCCCAGAACCCGACTCACACGCAGGCTTCTGCTGGCAGCTGCACTCCACGAAGGCTCCTCTCCTTGCCCTGCCACGACAGGGAGCCCTGCTCGGCTCCCTCTGCCTCTGGCCTTTCATAATGCCCATCAATGCAAATCCAGCATCACTTGAAAGAGAGGCAGATGCAACTCTCGCTTTGGCCACAGGGCAGCAGCACCGTGCCCACAGAGCATGCCCAATGCATGTCACCATAGAGAAAAAACGGTGCTGCCTAGAGGGAACAGAAAAGGGAAGCAAAAGAGTAGAAGGAAGTAGACGCCTAGAGAACCCCAATTCCTCCACAGAGGCCGTCGCCTACTAATGACGTCACAGAGGCCTACCACCCCACAGGGACGCCTACCTGGAATTTGGAAGAAAGCGGGAGCCAGCACCGCAGCCAAGAGGCGCCTGGGGTCCCCTCTTGCTGCGAGGCAACCCGGAACACAGAGCCACCAGACGGCCCCGGCCGGGGCAGCTTCTTCGGCCGCCTCGCTTTGGAGCCACGCAAAAATTAACTGGGAGAGCCTCCGCCGCTCTGCCCTCTGGGAATTGTAGTACGACCCAGCAACAAGGCAGGCCGTGCGAGTCCTGGTCGTGCTGCCGCCTTGTGGCCACAAACAGAATTGCACAAACACCTCTGCCAGCAGCAGTTCTGGCTAACTTGGCATTCATAAAGGGATAGAAAGAGTGACAAACTTCCCCAGCTGCTTTTTCACCTTTCAGTGCATCTCTCAGGAACCTTCCCTCCCTAAAAAAAATTAACAGGCTCCAGAGAGCTCTAGACTAAAAGAAGAGAGAAAAAAAATGCCTATCTCACTCCAGGATTAGCCGAAGCCCCCGACGCTCAGCGAGGGGCTTCTTGCGGGCGCCCGGCTGCCTCCCTCCCGACTTCCTAAGCCTCTGCCTGGGGCTTTCACTTTAAGAGCAGAGATCCTAAAAACTAGTAAGCAGATCCTACACATGAACGGGGACAGTAGTTCAATGATTTCTCCCTTACCAGCTTTTAAACATTCTTTTTAAGTCTCCCAAGGCACTGAAGAGGGCCGGAGGCAGGGGCACCAAAGTGGGGGGGGGGAGGGCAGGACATTTTAAAAACAACACCCAGGGAACGCCTCAGCTCCCTGGGACCCCTCGGTACTGTTCGCAGCAGCCCCAAATCACCTTTTCTTGATTTGCCGGCCTCCAACAGGCAGATACGTCCAGGCAGCCACCCTTCCCTCCGTCTTCAGGCACGATCGGAAGCCTTCATTCTGCTCCGGTGGCTGCGTCCTTCCCAGCCGAGACCCCAAAGCCCCAACAGGATGATGCAACGCAGCATCAACGGCCAAGCTAAGAGCGAACGTCTCCCTCTGACGACTCGGATGCTGTCATTACGGTCCCACGAATGGAAATACCTACTTGTACTTCATACCCGGGCTGCCTTCTCGGCGAAGCTCACCACTTTCTCGCTGCCACGTGCACAATCTCTAGAACTCCATGCAGGCGTTTCAGTCGCCCTGGGCCTCCGCTTCGTCTAGCGCAGTCACGGGAAACCTCTTGAGCTCAGCGTGTCCAAATTCACGAGAAAACCGAGCTTCACTCAGGGGCTGTGTCACGCGTAGAAACAGGTTGCCCATCAGTGGCCTAGCGCTTAAGCAGCCGGACTCTTATCTGGGAATAAGAAGCCAGCTGGCTGACCCTGGGCTACTCACAGCTCCCGCCTCAGCTCAGAGACTCACTGACACCACAGGAGTCTGAAGCCCCAAATCCCATCGGAAGCACTTCAGACCTTGCCCAAGGGAAGCTGAATTTATTTCAAACAGAATTTCATGCGAGAGACGCAGTGACTCTTCTCGAGGAACATCACGCGTCCTCGCAGGCAGAAGCACAGGCACTGTTTCCCCAGGACAATTAAGAACATCAAAATATCCTTTCTGCCCTATCTCTTCCCTGCCAGTGCACTTTGATCAAATATGGGTTTGACAAGGCAACTATAAGGTGGGTTCAAAACTGGCTTAGTAATCGTACTCAAAGAGTGGCTTTAAATGGCTGCACATCCAAATGGAAGGAAGTGTCAAGTGGAGTACCACAAGGTTCTGTCCTGGGCCCAGTTATGTTTAATGTTTTTATAAACGATCTGGACGAGAAAGTTGAAGGGAAACTGATCAAATTTGCTGATGACACAAAGCTAGGGGGGATTGCGAACACCAGAGAAGAGAGAGAGAGGATTCAAAAAGATTTAGAGAAACTCGAACAATGGGCTGCAATTAATAAAATGGTATTTAACAAAGAAAAATGCAAGGTTCTGCACCTGGGCAAGAAAAATGAAAAAAGCACATATACAATGGGAGGAATTCGGCTGAGCAGCAGCACATGTGAAAAAGACTTGGGTGTCCTGCTAGATCATCAACTGAACATGAGTCAACAGTGTGAGGCAGCTGCAAAAAAGGCAAACGCAATCCTGGGGTGTATTAGGAGAAGCATAGAGTCCAGATCACGTGAAGTTATTATCCCCCTCTACTCTACCTTGGTCAGACCTCATCTGGAGTACTGTGTCCAGTTCTGGTCACCCCAGTTTAAAAAAGACGCTGACAAGCTGGAGCAGGTTCAAAGGAGAGCTACCAAGATGGTGAACGGTCTGCAAACCATGTCCTATGAGGAACGGCTTAAGGAACTAGGAATGTTTAGTCTAACAAAAAGAAGACTGAGAGGAGACATGATAGCTGTCTATAAATACCTCAAGGGTTGTCACAAGGCAGAGGGATCAGCCCTGTTCTCACTCTCTCAAGGAAGGACTAGAAACAATGCGGTGAAACTGCAGGGGAAAAGATTTAGTTTAGATGTTAGGAAAAAATTTCTAACGGTAAGAGTGATCAACCAGTGGAACAGGCTGCCACGGGACGTGGTTGGTTCCCCTTCGATGGAGGTCTTCAAGCAGAGACTGGACAGCCATCTCGCTGAGATGGTTTAGGACAGTGATGGCTAACCTTTTGAGCTTGGTGTGTCAAAATTCACAAGAAAACCTAGCTTAACTCGGGTGCTGTGTCACTTCCAGAAATATCCATAATTTTGTGATATTTGTAGCTCTAGTAAGAAAGTTATATTTTTGATATATGTATTTTATTAAAAGCAAAAATGAATAATTCTTTACATTTGCTAAATCTTCAATTGAAAGTTGGTATTTCGTACACTTCAAGAACAAGCAAGCACTACATGCCCAGGTGCCAGGGTGACCAGGTGTGTCACCTAAAAGGGCTTGGCGTGTCACCTGTGACACGCGTGTCATAGGTTGGCCATCACCGGTTTAGGAGATCCTGCCTTGAGCAGGGGGTTGGACTCGATGACCCAGGAGGTCCCCTCCAACTCTACCATTCTATGATTCTATGAATTTCCTCGCGTGCTGCAACCCGTTTCTGCTCGTAAGCCAAAGAATATACAGTGTGTGCAAATCTTTAATAAATTGCTCAGGAAAAACACAAACATATTCCTACACTGAGCTTCACCTTTCAGGTTTCCTGCGTTGGTCTTTGTGGCTACATGGAGGAGGTTACGACAATCTTCTGGAGACTTCGTGGAACCCCTGGCAAAAAAAGCACAAGGAAATGCTTAACATTCGATCCTGCAGGAAATACATTAAATCAAGCATTTGGTGCTTCAAGTGTTACCGACGAAAAAAACTACCAGGCCCACTTTCTTCTTTCTAATCGCTTCCACATCATTGACTGCAAAATGAACGCGTTCATTCATTCAGCCGTCCTGCCATTATGGGGGGGGGGGGGTTCATACCTTTATTCTATCCTTCAAAAACACAACAACGTCCTATTGAACATTTCTAGCGGATTACAGAATAAACTGATTGCACAGGATCGCTACCCTTGACACACCAGATGTGTTCGGTAGAAAATTACAGTAGCAATGGAACGGTTGCCAATTAACGCCAGCAACTGTGCATCGCTCCCGACTGCACCTAAATGGATGCAGTCAGGCTTCCCAGTGTGCAGGGTTTCCGACCCGCTGATACGCTGGTGCCTGAGTGCTGGATGCTCTTGAAGCAGGGGCTACGCTGTAAAATCTTATTTCACTTCTTATCCTTGCACTGGAGGAAGTCATCTATGTTCCTGTTGCTGAATATATTCAACTCTGCTCAACGCTAAAGAGTAAAGTTTTTCTCCTGTTACAAATGTGCTACCGGGGTCTTACTGGGAATTGCTGGGACACAAAAGGGCCTCGTCCGTGATGGCCCCCAGGCTATGGAATACTTTGCCCCTTGAGGTGCGTCACACTCACTCTCAGTATGGGTTCAGGAAGGCAGGACAGGCCCACCTCTTTGCCCTGGACTTCAGCTACGCGTGGTTAGATTCCCCCCACCACCACCACCACTTTGGAGCAATGCTGATATTAATATGTATTTGGCTGCTTTCAGCAGTCTGCATTTTAAATGGTCTTGCAGATATGGCCCTTGGAATATATATTGTTCTGTTTTAACGTATGGCGTTTCTAACCACTGTTACCTTCCCTGAGATCTATGGCGACAGGGCGGCATAGAAATACAAATAACAAATGCATAAATAATACATATAAATAAAATACTTTTAAACGCATACATATTTATTCTTTTAACCTGCTACGTAAATATACGACTTCTTCATTTTTAAAATGAGGGGCAAAGCCTATTTTTCCCAGGACCTGCCCAACACTTTCCAGGCTCACTGCCATGGGACCCGCCCCCACCCCACCCCCTCCAGGTTGAGATACCCAAGTTCTGGGGGGCGCCGAATGCCCCCCTTTGCCCAGACTGCCCCCCAGAACCCGACTCACACGCAGGCTTCTGCCCCCCAGAACCCGACTCACACGCAGGCTTCTGCTGGCAGCTGCACTCCACGAAGGCTCCTCTCCTTGCCCTGCCACGACAGGGAGCCCTGCTCGGCTCCCTCTGCCTCTGGCCTTTCATAATGCCCATCAATGCAAATCCAGCATCACTTGAAAGAGAGGCAGATGCAACTCTCGCTTTGGCCACAGGGCGGCAGCACCGTGCCCACAGAGCATGCCCAATGCATGTCACCATAGAGAAAAAACGGTGCTGCCTAGAGGGAACAGAAAAGGGAAGCAAAAGAGTAGAAGGAAGTAGACGCCTAGAGAACCCCAATTCCTCCACAGAGGCCGTCGCCTACTAATGACGTCACAGAGGCCTACCACCCCACAGGGACGCCTACCTGGAATTTGGAAGAAAGCGGGAGCCAGCACCGCAGCCAAGAGGCGCCTGGGGTCCCCTCTTGCTGCGAGGCAACCCGGAACACAGAGCCACCAGACGGCCCCGGCCGGGGCAGCTTCTTCGGCCGCCTCGCTTTGGAGCCACGCAAAAATTAACTGGGAGAGCCTCCGCCGCTCTGCCCTCTGGGAATTGTAGTACGACCCAGCAACAAGGCAGGCCGTGCGAGTCCTGGTCGTGCTGCCGCCTTGTGGCCACAAACAGAATTGCACAAACACCTCTGCCAGCAGCAGTTCTGGCTAACTTGGCATTCATAAAGGGATAGAAAGAGTGACAAACTTCCCCAGCTGCTTTTTCACCTTTCAGTGCATCTCTCAGGAACCTTCCCTCCCTAAAAAAAATTAACAGGCTCCAGAGAGCTCTAGACTAAAAGAAGAGAGAAAAAAAATGCCTATCTCACTCCAGGATTAGCCGAAGCCCCCGACGCTCAGCGAGGGGCTTCTTGCGGGCGCCCGGCTGCCTCCCTCCCGACTTCCTAAGCCTCTGCCTGGGGCTTTCACTTTAAGAGCAGAGATCCTAAAAACTAGTAAGCAGATCCTACACATGAACGGGGACAGTAGTTCAATGATTTCTCCCTTACCAGCTTTTAAACATTCTTTTTAAGTCTCCCAAGGCACTGAAGAGGGCCGGAGGCAGGGGCACCAAAGTGGGGGGGGGGGAGGGCAGGACATTTTAAAAACAACACCCAGGGAACGCCTCAGCTCCCTGGGACCCCTCGGTACTGTTCGCAGCAGCCCCAAATCACCTTTTCTTGATTTGCCGGCCTCCAACAGGCAGATACGTCCAGGCAGCCACCCTTCCCTCCGTCTTCAGGCACGATCGGAAGCCTTCATTCTGCTCCGGTGGCTGCGTCCTTCCCAGCCGAGACCCCAAAGCCCCAACAGGATGATGCAACGCAGCATCAACGGCCAAGCTAAGAGCGAACGTCTCCCTCTGACGACTCGGATGCTGTCATTACGGTCCCACGAATGGAAATACCTACTTGTACTTCATACCCGGGCTGCCTTCTCGGCGAAGCTCACCACTTTCTCGCTGCCACGTGCACAATCTCTAGAACTCCATGCAGGCGTTTCAGTCGCCCTGGGCCTCCGCTTCGTCTAGCGCAGTCACGGGAAACCTCTTGAGCTCAGCGTGTCCAAATTCACGAGAAAACCGAGCTTCACTCAGGGGCTGTGTCACGCGTAGAAACAGGTTGCCCATCAGTGGCCTAGCGCTTAAGCAGCCGGACTCTTATCTGGGAATAAGAAGCCAGCTGGCTGACCCTGGGCTACTCACAGCTCCCGCCTCAGCTCAGAGACTCACTGACACCACAGGAGTCTGAAGCCCCAAATCCCATCGGAAGCACTTCAGACCTTGCCCAAGGGAAGCTGAATTTATTTCAAACAGAATTTCATGCGAGAGACGCAGTGACTCTTCTCGAGGAACATCACGCGTCCTCGCAGGCAGAAGCACAGGCACTGTTTCCCCAGGACAATTAAGAACATCAAAATATCCTTTCTGCCCTATCTCTTCCCTGCCAGTGCACTTTGATCAAATATGGGTTTGACAAGGCAACTATAAGGTGGGTTCAAAACTGGCTTAGTAATCGTACTCAAAGAGTGGCTTTAAATGGCTGCACATCCAAATGGAAGGAAGTGTCAAGTGGAGTACCACAAGGTTCTGTCCTGGGCCCAGTTATGTTTAATGTTTTTATAAACGATCTGGACGAGAAAGTTGAAGGGAAACTGATCAAATTTGCTGATGACACAAAGCTAGGGGGGATTGCGAACACCAGAGAAGAGAGAGAGAGGATTCAAAAAGATTTAGAGAAACTCGAACAATGGGCTGCAATTAATAAAATGGTATTTAACAAAGAAAAATGCAAGGTTCTGCACCTGGGCAAGAAAAATGAAAAAAGCACATATACAATGGGAGGAATTCGGCTGAGCAGCAGCACATGTGAAAAAGACTTGGGTGTCCTGCTAGATCATCAACTGAACATGAGTCAACAGTGTGAGGCAGCTGCAAAAAAGGCAAACGCAATCCTGGGGTGTATTAGGAGAAGCATAGAGTCCAGATCACGTGAAGTTATTATCCCCCTCTACTCTACCTTGGTCAGACCTCATCTGGAGTACTGTGTCCAGTTCTGGTCACCCCAGTTTAAAAAAGACGCTGACAAGCTGGAGCAGGTTCAAAGGAGAGCTACCAAGATGGTGAACGGTCTGCAAACCATGTCCTATGAGGAACGGCTTAAGGAACTAGGAATGTTTAGTCTAACAAAAAGAAGACTGAGAGGAGACATGATAGCTGTCTATAAATACCTCAAGGGTTGTCACAAGGCAGAGGGATCAGCCCTGTTCTCACTCTCTCAAGGAAGGACTAGAAACAATGCGGTGAAACTGCAGGGGAAAAGATTTAGTTTAGATGTTAGGAAAAAATTTCTAACGGTAAGAGTGATCAACCAGTGGAACAGGCTGCCACGGGACGTGGTTGGTTCCCCTTCGATGGAGGTCTTCAAGCAGAGACTGGACAGCCATCTCGCTGAGATGGTTTAGGACAGTGATGGCTAACCTTTTGAGCTTGGTGTGTCAAAATTCACAAGAAAACCTAGCTTAACTCGGGTGCTGTGTCACTTCCAGAAATATCCATAATTTTGTGATATTTGTAGCTCTAGTAAGAAAGTTATATTTTTGATATATGTATTTTATTAAAAGCAAAAATGAATAATTCTTTACATTTGCTAAATCTTCAATTGAAAGTTGGTATTTCGTACACTTCAAGAACAAGCAAGCACTACATGCCCAGGTGCCAGGGTGACCAGGTGTGTCACCTAAAAGGGCTTGGCGTGTCACCTGTGACACGCGTGTCATAGGTTGGCCATCACCGGTTTAGGAGATCCTGCCTTGAGCAGGGGGTTGGACTCGATGACCCAGGAGGTCCCCTCCAACTCTACCATTCTATGATTCTATGAATTTCCTCGCGTGCTGCAACCCGTTTCCGCTCGTAAGCCAAAGAATATACAGTGTGTGCAAATCTTTAATAAATTGCTCAGGAAAAACACAAACATATTCCTACACTGAGCTTCACCTTTCAGGTTTCCTGCGTTGGTCTTTGTGGCTACATGGAGGAGGTTACGACAATCTTCTGGAGACTTCGTGGAACCCCTGGCAAAAAAAGCACAAGGAAATGCTTAACATTCGATCCTGCAGGAAATACATTAAATCAAGCATTTGGTGCTTCAAGTGTTACCTACGAAAAAAACTAACAGGGCCACTTTCTTCTTTCTAATCGCTTCCACATCATTGACTGCAAAATGAACGCATTCATTCATTCAGCCGTCCTGCCATCATGGGGGGGGGGGGGTTCATACCTTTATTCTACCCTTCAAAAACACAACAACGTCCTATTGAACATTTCTAGCGGATTACAGAATAAACTGATTGCACAGGATCGCTACCCTTGACACACCATATGTGTTCGGTAGAAAATTACAGTAGCAATGGAGTGGTTGCCAATTAACACCAGCAACTGTGCATCGCTCCCGACTGCACCTAAATGGATGCAGTCAGGCTTCCCAGTGTGCAGGGTTTCCGACCCGCTGATACGCTGGTGCCTGAGTGCTGGATGCTCTTGAAGCAGGGGCTACGCTGTAAAATCTTATTTCACTTCTTATCCTTACACTGGAGGAAGTCATCTATGTTCCTGTTGCTGAATATATTCAACTCTGCTCAACGCTAAAGAGTAAAGTTTTTCTCCTGTTACAAATGTGCTACCGGGGTCTTACTGGGAATTGCTGGGACACAAAAGGGCCTCGTCCGTGATGGCCCCCAGGCTATGGAATAATTTGCCCCTTGAGGTGCGTCATACTCACTCTCAGTACGGGTTCAGGAAGGCAGGACAGACCCACCTCTTTGCCCTGGACTTCAGCTACGCGTGGTTAGATTCCCCCCCCCCCCCACCACCACTTTGGAGCAATGCTGGTATTAATATGTATTTGGCTGCTTTCAGCAGTCTGCATTTTAAACAGTCTTGCAGATATCGCCCTTGGAATATATATGGTTTTGTTTTAACGTGTGGCATTTCTAACCACTGTTACCTTCCCTGAGATCTACGGGGATAGGGCGGCATAGAAATCCAAGTAAGGAATGCTTAAATAATAAATATAAATAAAATACTTTTACACGCATACATATTTATTCTTTTAACCTGCTACGTAAATATATGACTTCTTAGTTTTTAAAATGAGGGGCAAAGCCTATTTTTCCCAGGACCTGCCTGACACTTCCCAGGCCCACTGCCAGGGGACCCGCCCCCCCCGCTCCAGGTTGAGATACCCAAGTCCTGGGGGGCACCGAATCCCCCCCTTGCCCAGACTGCCCCCCAGAACCTGACTTACACGCAGCCTTGTGCCCTCCCTGCTGGCAGCTGCACTCCACGAAGGCTCGACAGGAAGCCCTGTTCGCCTCCCTCTGCCTGTGGTCTTTAATAATGCCCTTCAATGCAAATCCAGCATCACTTGAAAGAGAGTCAGATGCAACTCTCGCTTTGGCCACAGGGCGGCAGCATGGTGCTCACAGAGCATGCCCAATGGATGTCACCATAGAGAGAAAACGGTGGTGCCTAGAGGGAACAGAAAAGGGAAGCAAAAGAGTAGAAGGAAGTAGTTGCCTAGAGAACCCCAATTCCTCAACAGAGGCCGTCGCGTACTAATGACGTCACAGAGGCCTACCACCCCACAGAGAGGCCTACCCGGTATTTTGAAGAAAGCAGGAGCCAGAACCGCAGCCGAGAGGCGCCTGGGTGTCCCCTCTTGCTGCGACGGAAACCAGAACACAGTGCCACTACACCGTCCTGGCCTGGGCAGCTTCTTCGGCCACCTCGCTTTCGAGCCACAAAAAAATTAACTCGGCCAGCCTCTGCCGCTCTGCCCTCTGGGAATTGTAGTACAACCCGGCCACAAGGCTGGCTGCAGGACACATCCTCGTGCTGCCACCTTGTGGCCACAAACAGAACTGCACGAACACCTCTGCCAGCAGCACTTCTGGCCAACTTGGCATTCATAAAGGGATAGAAAGAGTGAGAAACTTCCCCAGCTGCTTTTTCACCTTTCGACGCATCTCTCAGGAACCTTCCCTCCATAAAAAAAAAATTTACACGCTCCAGAGAGCTCTAGACTAAAAGAAGAGAGACAAAAAATAAAATGCCTATCTCACTCCAGGATTAGCCGAAGCCCCCGACTCTCAGCGAGGGGCTTCCTGCGGGCGCCCGGCTCCCTCCCTCCCGAGTTCCTAAAGCTCTCCCTGGGGGTTTCAAAGTCCTCTGCTCCACTTTAAGAGCAGAGATCCTAAAATCTAGTAAGCACATCCTACACAAGAACGGGGACAGTCCTTCAATTACTTCTCCCTCACCACCTTTTAAACTTTCTTTTTAAGAAAAAGTCTCCCAAGGCACCAATGAGGGCCGGAGGCAGGGGCACCAAAGGGGGGGGGCAGAAGATTTAAAAAGACATTCCAACAACACCCAGGGAACGCCTCAACTCCCTGGGACCCCTCAGTGCTGTTCCCAGCAGCCCCAAATCACCTTTTCTTGATTTGCCGGCCTCCAACAGGCAGATACTTCCAGGCAGCCAACCTTCCCTCCGTCTTCAGGTACGATCGGAAGCCTTCACTCTGCTCCCGCGGCCGCGTCCTTCTCAGCCGAGACCCCAAAGCCCCAACAGGATGATGAACGCAGCATGAACGGCCAAGCTAGGAGCGAAGGTCTCCCTCTGACGACTCGGATGCTGTCATTACACTCCCACGAAGGCAAATAGCTACTGGTACTTCATACCTGTGCTGCCTTCCCGGCAAAGGTCACCACTTTGTCGCTGCCATGTGAACAATCTCTAGAACTCCATGCAGGCGTTTCAGTTGCACTGGGCCTCTGCTTGGTCTAGCACAGTGATCGCAAACCTTTTCAGCTCAGTGTGTCAAAATTCACAAGAAAACCAAGCTTGGCTCAGGCTTCACTCAAGCTTCACTCTGCTGTGTCACATGTAGAAATAGGTTGCCCATCAGCGGTCTAGCGCTTAAGGAGCCGGACTCTTATCTGGGAATAAGGGGCCAGCTGGCTGACCCTGGACTACTCACAGCTCCCGCCTCAGCTCTCTGTCGCGGGGACAAGAACAGAAACCTTTGTCAGCCACATTGAGCCCCATTAAATAGCTGAGAAAAGCGGCGTAGAAAAAGCCAACTCTTCTTCATCTTCACCTTGCCCTACCCACAGTTGCTCTGCAAAGCAAAGTGGGGACAAGTTCCAGGAGGAGCCCTTGGATTCACTCAAGACCGTAACAGAGATACACCCTATGGCACAACAGTGCGTACCCCTCCCCCAATACCACAGACCCATTTACATGCCCAGCACGGACCTAAAACGCTGGCAGCCCCATGCACGCACACACAGAGACTCACTTGACACCACAGGAGTCTGAAGCCCCAAATCCAATCGGAACCACTTCAGACCTTGCCCAAGGGAAGCTGAATTTATTTCAAACAGAATCTGATGCGAGAGACGCACTGACTCTTCTCGAGGAACATCAAGCGTCCTCGCAGGCAGAAGCACAGGCACTGTTTCCCCAGGACAATTAAGAACATCAAAATATCCTTTCTGCCCTATCTCTTCGCTGCCAGTGCCACTTTCCTTGCGTGCTCCAACCCGTTTCCGCTTGTAAGACAAAGAATATACACCGTATGCACATGTTTAATAAATTGCTCAGGAAAAACACAAAGATATCCCTACACTGAGCTTGACCTTTCAGGTTTTCGTGCGTTGGTCTTTGTGGCTACATGGAAGAGGTTACGACAATCTTCTGGAGACTTCGTGCACCCCCTGCCAAGAAAAGCACAAGGAAACGCTTAACATTCGATCCTGCAGGAAATACATTAAATCAAGCATTTGGTGTTTGAAGTGTTAGCTACGGAAAAAAAACTACCAGGGCCACTTTCTTCTTTCTAAACGCTTCCAGATCATTGACTGCAAAATAAACGCGTTCATTCATTCAGCCCTCCTCCCATCATGGGGGGGGGAGGGGATTTCATACGTTTATTCTAGCCTTGAAAAACACAACAACGTCCTATTGAATATTTCTAGCGGATTACAGAATAAACTGATTGCACAGGATCGCTACCCTTGACGCACCAGATGTGTTCGGTAGAAAATTACAGGAGCAACGGAGTGGTTGCCAATTAACGCCAGCAACTGTGCATCGCTCCCGACTGCACCTAAATGGATGCAGTAAGGCTTCCCAGTGTGCAGGGTTTCCGACCCGCTGATACGCTGGTGCCTGAGTGCTGGATGCTCTTGAAGCAGGGGCTACATCGTAAAATCTTATTTCACTTCTTATCCTTGCACTGGAGTAAGTCATCTATGTTCCTGTTGCTGAATATTTTCAACTCTGCTCAACGCTAAAGAGCAAAGTTTTTTTCCTGTTAGAAATGGGCTACAGGGGTCTTACTGGGAATTGCTGGGACACAAAAGGGCCTCGTCGGTGATGGCCCCCACCCTATGGAATACTCTGCCCCTTGAGGTGCGTCACACTCACTCTCAGTACGGGTTCAGGAAGGCAGGACAGGCCCACCTCTTTGCCCTGGACTTCAGCTACACGTGGTTACATTCCCCCCACCACCACCACTTTGGAGCAATACTGTTATTAATATATATTTGCCTGCTTTTAGGAGTCTGCATTTTAAATGGTCTTGCAGATATCGCCCTTGGAATATATATTGTTCTGTTTTAACGTGTGGCATTTCTAACCACTGTTACCTTCCCTGAGACCTACGGGGACAGGGCGGCATAGAAATCCAAGTAAGGAATGCTTAAATAATAAATATAAATAAAATACTTTTACACGCATACATATTTATTCTTTTAACCTGCTACGTAAATATACGACTTCTTAGTTTTTAAAATGAGGGGCAAAGCCTATTTTTCCCAGGACCTGCCTGACACTTCCCAGGCCCACTGCCAGGGGACCCGCCCCCCCCCCCCCCGCTCCAGGTTGAGATACCCAACTCCTCGGGGGCACCAAATCCCCCCCCTTGCCAAGACTGCCCCCCAGAACCTGACTCACACGCAGGCTTGTGCCCTCCCTGCTGGCAGCTGCAGTCCACGAAGGCTCCTCTCCTTCCCCTGCCGCGACAGGGAGCCCTGTTCGCCTCCCTCTGCCTCTGGGCTTTAATAATGCCCTTCAATGCAAATCCAGCATCACTTGAAAGAGAGTCAGATGCAACTCACGCTTTGGCCACAGGGTGGCAGCACGGTGCCCACAGAGCATGCCCAATGGATGTCACCATAGAGAGAAAATGGTGGTGCCTAGAGGGAACAGAAAAGGGAAGCAAAAGAGTAGAAGGAAGTAGTTGCCTAGAGAACCCCAATTCCTCAACAGAGGCCGTCGCGTACTAATGACGTCACAGAGGCCTACCACCCCACAGAGAGGCCTACCCGGTATTTTGAAGAAAGCAGGAGCCAGCACTGCAGCCAAGAGGTGCCTGGCATCCCCTCTTCCTGGGAGGGAACCCGGAACGCAGAGCCTCTTGGCTGCAGTGCTGGCTCCTGCTTTCTTCAAAATACCGGGTAGGCCTCTCTGTGGGGTGGTAGGCCTCTGTGACGTCATCAGTACGCGATGGCCTCTGTTGAGGAATTGGGGTTCTCTAGGCAACCACTTCCTTCTACTCTTTTGCTTCCCTTTTCTGTTTCCTCTAGGCACCACCATTTTTTCTCTATGGTTACATCCATTGGGCATGCTCTGTGCGCACCGTGCTGTCACCCTGTGGCCAAAGCGAGAGTTGCATCTGACTCTCTTTCAAGTGATGCTGGATTTGCATTGAAGGGCATTATTAAAGACCAGAGGCAGAGGGAGGCGAACAGGGCTCCCTGTCGCGGCAGGGGAAGGAGAGGAGCCTTCGTGGACTGCAGCTGCCAGCAGGGAGGGCACAAGCCTGCGTGTGAGTCAGGTTCTGGGGGGCACTCTGGGCGAGGGGGCGATTCGGTGCCCCCGAGGAGTTGGGTATCTCAACCTGGAGGGGGGGGGCGGGTCCCCTGGCAGTGGGCCTGGGAAGTGTCAGGCAGGTCCTTGGCAAAATAGGCTTTCCCCCTTATTTTAAAAACTAAGAAGTAGTATACTTACGTAGCAGGTTAAAAGAATAAATATGTATGTGTGTAAAAGTATTTTATTTATATTTATTCCTTATTTATGCATTCATTATTTCTATTTCCCTCTCGCCCTATCTGCGTAGATCTCAGGGAAGGTAACAGTGCTTAAAAATTCCATACTTTCAAGGAACCAATACATATTAAAATAGGAATGTCTACAAGAACTTTTAAAATGCAGAATGTTAAAACAGGGCAAATATATATTAAAAACAGTATTAATTGAAAGTGGCGTGGGTGGGAATGTAAGCACATTTAGCTGAAGTCCAGGGCAAAGAGGTGCGTCTCTACTGCCTTCCTGAACCCGTAAGGAGAGTGAGCGTGACGCACCTCAAGGGGCAGACTACTCCATACCCTGGGGGCCATCACTGAGGAGGCCCTCTTCTGGGTGCCCACCCATTTTGTTGCTGAGGGTGGCAAGACACCCAAGAACACCTCAACATGAACATAGTTTTTTTCATAGCTAATACTTCAAACACCAAATGCTTGATTTATTTCCTGTGGCATTGAATGTTAACCATTTCATTTTGCTTTTCTCCCCAGGGGGTCCAAGAAGTTTCCAGAAGATTGTCCTGACCTCTTCTGTATTGCCACAAAGACCGACACATGAATATGTCCATCTAATCCTGCAAGGTCAAGTTCAGTGTACAAATCTCTTTGTGTTTTTCCTGAGCAATTTATTAAACATCAATATACTGTACGTTCTTTGGCTTAGAAGCGGAGAAGGGTTGCAGCACGCAAGGAAAGTGGCATTGGCAGGGAAGAGACAGGTCAGAAGGGCTATTTAGATATTCCCAATTGTCCTTGAGAAACACTGCTGCCCCACACCCCGCTGCTTTTGCCTACGAGGACGCTTGATCTTCCTGCAGAAGAGTCACTGCGTCTCTCACAAGAAATTCTGTTTCAAATAAATTAAGCTTCCCTTGGGCAAGGTCTGAAGTGATACTGATTGGGCTTCAGGCTTCAGACTCCTGTGGTGTCAGAAAGTCTGTGTCTCTGTGTGTGTGTGTGTGCGTGCGTGTCTGCGTGCGTGCGTGCGTGCCTGTGTGCATGCTGCTGGCAGCATTTTAGGTCTGTGCTCGCCATGTAAATGGGTCAGTCGTATCGGAGGAGGGGTATACACCGTTCTGCAATACTGTGTATCTCCGTTTTTGGCCTTGAGCGAATGCAACAGCTCCTCCTCCAACTTGTCCCCACTTTGCTTTTCAGAGCAACTCTTGGTAGGGAAAGGTGAAGAAGAAGAAGAAGAAGAAGAAGAAGAAGAAGAAGAAGAAGAAGAAGAAGAAGAAGAAGAAGAAGAAGAAGAAGAAGAGTTAGCTTTTCTGCCCCGCTTTTCTCACCCCTTTAAGGGGACTCAAAGCAGCTGAGAAAGCTTCCTTTTCTTCTCCCCACAACAGAACACTCTGTGAGGTAGGGTGGGGCCGTGAGGGCTCACGCGGGAGCTGTGACTAGGCCAGGGCCACCCAGCTGCCTTGGTATTCCCAGATAAGAGTCCGGCTCCTTACGCACTAGACCGAGCAGAGGTCCAGAGCCATCGAAACGCGGGCGTGCAGTTCTAGAGATGGCCCCCATGGCACTGACAAAGTGTTGACCTTGGCCAAGAAGCCAGCCCAGGTATGAAGTACAAGTAGCTATTTCCATTCGTGGCACTGTAACGACAGCATCCAAGTCCCCAGCAGCAGCAGGGGGAGACCTTCGCTGTTAGCTTGGCCTTTGAGGCTGCCTTGCATCATCCCGTTGGGTCTTTGGGCTCTCGGTTCGGAAGGACTCGGCCGCGGGAACAGACCGAAGGACACCGATCGTACCTGGAAGACGAACGGAAGGGTGGCTGCCTGGAAGTATCTGCCCGTCGCAGGCCCCCATATCAACAAGAGGTTATTTGGGGCTGCTGGGAACAACCCTGCAGGGTCTCAGGGAGTTCAGCCGTTCCCTGGATTTTCCTGGAATCTCTTGGGAAATCTCCTGCTCCCCCCCTATTTGGTGCCTTGGGAGACTTTTTCTAAAAAAGACACTTAAACACCTGGTAAGGGAGAAATAACTGAAGGACTGTCCCTGTTCATCTGTAGGACCTCCTTGCTAGATTTTACGAACTCTGCTTTTAAAGTGGAGCAGACGCCTTTGACACACCCAGGCCGAGCCTACGAACTTGGCAAGCAGCCGGGCACCTGCAAGAAGCCCCTTGCTCACACTTGGGGGGCTTCGGCTAATCCTGGAATGAGATAGGCATTTTTTTTTGGTCTGTCTCCTTCTTTTAGTCTACAGCTCTCTGAAGCCTGTTAATTTTTTTTAGGGAGGGAAGGTTCCTGAGACATGCATCGAAAGGTGAAAAAGCAGCTGGGGAAGTTTCTCACTCTTTCTGTTCCTTTATGAATGCTGAGTTGGGCAGAACTCCTGCCGGCAGAGGTGTTTCTGCAGTTCTGTTTGTGGCCACAAGGTGGCAGCACGTGCAGGAGTCCTGCAGCCTGCCTTGTGCCTGGGCTGTACTACAATTCCCAGAGGGCATAGCGGCACAGGCTGTCCCACTTAATTTTTATGTGGCTCCCAAGCGAGGCGGCCAAAGAAGCAGGCCAGGCCAGGCCCCAGGCAGTGGCTCTGCGTTCCAGGTTCCCTCCCAGCAACAGGGGACCCCAGGCGCCTCTTGGCTGCAGTGCTGGCTCCTGCTTTCTTCAAAATACCGGGTAGGCTTCTCTGTGGGGTGCTAGGCCGCTGTGACGTCATTAGTAGGCGACAGCCTCTGTTGAGGAATTGGGGTCCTCTAGGCCTCTACTTCCTTCTACTCTTTTGTTTCAATATGGTGTCTCTCTCCTCTTCGCTCTAGGCACCACCGTTTTTTCTCTATGGGGACATCCATTGGGCATGCTCTGTGGGCACCGTGCTGCCACCCTGTGGCCAAAGCGAGAGTTGCATCTGACTCTGGCCCAGAGATGCTCCTTTTGCATTGAAGGAGATTAGTAAAGAGCAGAGGCAGAGGGAGGGCAAAGAGGCTCCCTGTCTGGGAAGGGGAAGGAGAGGACCCTTCTTCGACTGCAGCTCCCATCAGGCGCGTGGGGAAATCACAACCCAGCGTGTGAGTCAGGTTCTGGGGGCTGCAGTCTAGGAAATGGGGGCTTCAGATGCCCCCAGGACTTGGGTATGGGAGCTTCGGGCAGGGGGATCCTCTGCCACTGGCCCTGGAAGACAGAACGGCTGGAGGGTGTCTGGCGGGTCCTGGACAAAATAGGCTTTCTGCCTTCTTTAAAAAAATAATAAGTCATAAATTTACATAGCATGTTAAAAGAATATGTATGTATATATGTAAAAGTATTTTATTTATATTTATTTCTTTATTATTTATTCATTAACAGTCACCAAAAATCGCTGACATCCTTTATTTTCCATAAGTCAGTGTTTCTCTTCTTGAATTCTGCTGTACATGAACACGACCACTGTAGCAATAATGCACAATAATATGGATTTTTATGTATTGCAAAATTAAAACAATAAACTAAAGCACATATGAGCAGTGAATGTCATAAATTCATTCTCCACTCAATAAATTGGAGGGTGTGATGCATCCGTGAATGTCAAATTTAAACAAATGGAGACGAAAGCAGCACAAAAGTTTGGGAAGCCCAGCTGTTAAGCTGGGTTGAACCTCACTGAGGACTAGAAGCTCATAGTGAACAATGGATTCAGAAAAAAATGCTATAATGCTGAGGTTTTTGCCAGTCATAAGAACAGAAGTTACTCCATGTAAGCAACCTTGTGTAACCAAGCTAAAAGCTTGTTTGATGTATCGTGTATATTTTTTAAAAATGTTAATCTGCTTTTTATGACTCTTTTTGTAAGTCACAGAGAATTTACGTTATCAGACAGTTATATTTGTTCAGTAAATGGGGAAATTCCTGAAAGGAGGACAGAATAATTTCAGAAATGCCTCCACTGAATCACACAGCAACCTGGACTAAAACGTTCACTGACTTTTCATTTTTGCCTTCCCACAAAGGATGAGATTTAAATTAAACCACACTTTAAAACATTTTCTTTCTCTACTTCTACTACTGAAGACAAGGAACTGGAGCTTTTCTGAAAGGGCCCGGATTTCACTGTTTTGCAAGAAGGAAAAATCCACCGTTACTGGGTTTCTCTGTGATTGAAATACCAAGTGCACAAGCCTTTTTTTCCACCCCAACTTTTCAAATAAAGTGAATATTATCTCCCCTGAATAAAGGCCCACGAATACTAGTCGTGTGTACAAATGTAATTTTTGGCATTCAATCCAATTTGAATCAAATATCCAAAGACTCAAACCAATTCAAATGTTTAAAATTCAAAAGTATTCACATTTCATTCAATTTGAATACATTCAAATTTTTAGTACAAATTTTCAATTTGTATTTGAAGATACAAATACCGACAACATTCAAATGTGACTGTATGCACCCATACGCACCCCGTTTTTATCTCGTATGCATCCCGTTTGATTCAATTCGAATGCATTTCAATCTATGCGTAGAAATTTTCAATTCATTTTTGAACATAGAAATGCTGACAACATTCTACTATGTCCATACGGACCTGTACGCATCCCATTTTTATCCCGTATGCGTCCTGTTTTTATCACATACTTATCATTACAAATGCATACAGATACAAATAAGATGCATGTAAACATACGAATGTCCAAATAATTCGTACTAATGATCTGAAAGATTCAAAATTCATTTGGATGTTTACATTCAATGTATCAACATTTAATTCAAATCTCCAATTTCAAACAAATTTGATCAAATTTTGAATGTTTGAAATAATCATGCACATCCTACTTTGTCTCCAGAAATTGAAAGGATGAGACTCCAAATGTAAAACTGTGGATTTCATGATGTTGGAGGCTCCCTTCTACTTTTATGATGCAGCGAACAGATTCTGGAGACGGAAAGTAAAGTTGTATAAAAGTTGCTTAGAATGCCTGGGAGTTTATACATGCAAACTAAATGCCTGAACACAGAGCTATTAAGCTCTCTAACCCTGTTGGACCTTAATATATACTTTACCAGAGCTGCATTCACACCCAGGTTTTAATCCAGTTTCAGCTCTCTTCCAGATTGAGAGAGACTAAATCAGCAAAGTGACTTAGCACTTCCCCTTCCATTTTATCTAACTCAAAGGTGGATTTTCTATGTTAGATAACATTGAAAGAAAAGAGCTGCACAACTTTGTTGACGTGTGTTCTCACTCTGAAAGTGGACTGAAAGTGGATTAAAACTTAGGTGTGAACAGAGCCTGGGACTCCGATAGGAAGAAAGCTAGGATTAAAAGTCTTAAGATCTGAAGGACCATCATCTTCAGTAAGGACCCAGTGTAGAGACTTCTTGGTGGTGACTCGCGTGTCGGTGGGGATAGTCTCTCTCCCACCCGCAAGGTCTCTAGCCACGCTCTTCAGTCAATGACACTCAGAAGATTGGTAAAAGCATGGCTGAAATAAAGAAACTTCTTCCCTTCTCTGCTGTTGTTCGTTTATTTATTTAGTGTATCGTTATTTTTCAGTAACTTCATTTTTTCTTGTGTTTTCTATGGCTCTTAAGTGGCCTGCGCTGGGATAAAAATGCAAGCAGGGGGGTGGGTGGATGGATTACACGGAGAAATAAGACTTTTCAATTGACTTGCACTGGAAATTAACATTCCATGTATCTTTCTGCTTCTGCCTCTTCAAGAAACAACTGAAAGGAGCGAACATTTGCTTAACAGGGCTTGATATGAAGAAGAAGAACAAGAGGCTTCTCTATCCCGCATTTCTCAGCCACTTAAGGGAACTCAAAGCTGCTGACAAACCTTCTACTCTTCTCCCCGTATCAGACATCCTGTGAGCTAGGTGGGACTGTGAGAGCTTAGAGGTGTGACTAACCCAAGGTCACTCAGCTGGCTTCATGGAGGAGTGTGCAGGCAAACCTGGTATTCCCAGATAAGAGTCTGGCTCCCTAACCATGAGACCAAACCTTCTGTACTACACTGGTGTTGCAAACACCCTGTTGGGCAACAAAGCTTAACGGTAGAGCAAATAAGACAACAAGTACCCCTTATCTCTTTCCTAGATAAGGCTGTTCACACGGGAGATAATTGACTAGCTGGGGTCACTCATGGGGTGTTTTTCCATTAGCACTAGAACTACCCATTAAGTACCTATTAAGGGTACCTAATGGGTACTTAATGGGTATTTTAGTGCTAGTGGAAAAACACCCATGAATTCCACAAGGACCTGTGTGAGAAAAAGTGGAAAGATTAGTGCAAGAGGTGAAGCAAACCAAACTTACACAGAGTTGCAAATCTCCCAACTTCTTTCCACACAGATAGTTCAACTGTGTAATAATGACAATGGTCTTCCATCAAAAAGCAAAATATATGTATTAATAGGTTTATAAGCATAGAGCCATACAGTTCTCTTTCCACTTCTCTGTCTGTGACAGGTTATCAAAATTCAGAATTAATCTTCATTGCTTTCAGCCCTGTGCAGCAAAAGAGGTTTTTAATAGGTGGATTTTATTTCATTTTTTTAAATTTCAATTTTGTTTACATACTGCCTTTCCAAAGAAAATCTGTCCAAGGCTGTTTACAACAAACAAAAAATATACAGTGCAAAATGTATTTTTATTATTATGTTTTTATTATTAAAAACTGCACATCATACAAAACATTGCAAAATAAGCCAGAACCACACACACACACATATTTAGGCAGTGAGCTGAGACCAGGTTGAGTCCATAACTGATCAAAGACCCCAGTCCCACATCCAGGTTTAAGGCGGTTTCAGTTCTCTTTCAGAGTGAAGGAAACACATCAGAAAAATGACTAGTACTTTTCTTTATCTAACCCAGAGGTGGATTTTCTGCTGAAACAAAACAACTTGACACTTTGCTGATGTGTTCTCTCACTCTGAAAAGCAGACTGAAGCCAGATTAAAACTTAGGTGTGGATGCAGCATTGGAGTCTCTTGTGGTCTTCTTGCAGCGCTATCTATGGGCAGGTCCCACTCTGTTTTGCCCTTACAACAACCCTGCAAGGGAGTTTAGCCTAGGAGGCAATTCTCTCTCCCCCATTTCAAACACTAAAGTATTTCAGGTCAGGAGGCCATTCGCCCCCCCCCCCCCCATTATATTCATGATTATTAGCCGCTGTGTGCACCAGATGTGAACAAAAGTGGATGCACTTGCATTACAAAAATTTTTATTCCCTTTACGGAACGTCTCAGCGCGCCATCTGTTGGCTGTGGTTGGAATAGCAGTACAGCTCAATAACACTTGGGCACCCTTGACACACACCTTGCATACCAGATGTGATGGGGCCAGGAGATCCTATCAGGAGGTTTGGAAAACGATGCTTGGCCCCACAACAACCCTGCCGGGTAGTATGGGCTAGGAGGCAGCTTTTTCGCCTCCATTTTGCCTTTACAACAACCGTACGATGTAGTCTAAGTCCCTGCACCTGTGGTTGGAATAGCAATACAGCTCAGTACCAACTCACATGTTCAGCCTTGTGTGACACACACCTTGCAAATCACAGGTGATTTTGCAGGCTGCATCAACTGTGGTCTTGGAGTATCTTCTATTGGCAGCCCTTGGAAAGGGCAGCAACTCATTGCACCTGTGTGTTCCCCAGGCTCTGGCCATACCTTCCCCTTGCAAATACAAACCCACAGGTGCACTGGATAGTAAGGTGAAATGATAAAAGGCTCCATGCTGTTCCCACCTGCCGCATCCTTTTGTGACTCACTTCGGGGGCATGGATGGAGGATTCTGCATTTCTTGGTGTGTGAACTTCTTGTCCTTCCTTTTCATTTCTATTTCACATTTTAATTCTATTTCCTTCATCTGAAACATCCAGCTTTCTTTGGAAAGTGAGCTCTTACTTTGCTGAGCTTCCTAGCCTTGATTCCCCCCCCCCTGCAAATGTGCCCAGTGGGTAAATGCTCTAAGCTTTGCCATTTCTTTCCCCACTGGAAATGTTCCTGTTTTAACTGATGTTGCTTTGTTTTTAATCTGCTGGATTTTAAATGTGGTCATGGTTCTTATTGTTGTAATATAGTTTTGTTTGATATGCTGGATTTTAAACGTTGTTAGCTGCCCTGAAACCCTTGGGTATAGGGTGGGATAGAAATACAAATAATAAAGAAATTCTGGTTGCAACTTGCCAGGTTTTCCCAACTAGACTTTTAAACCTCTAGTTTGCAATAAATTGGCTCTGGTTTTAAGATAAATTAGATAGCTAGGGATTAATAGGATGAGATACATAGATGGATATCACAGAAAAAGATAGATAGATCCCCCAATCTCAAAATTCACCTTCACAGCTGCATCACTTTTTAAATGCATTTTGCAGTGAATTTTTTACCATTTTTTTATTTTCCTTTTGGAATTATATAGTTAAATTTCCCCCTTCTGAGGCCTTATAAATCATAGGTTGTTTGAAAGCTCAAGTTTAATTTTTTTATTTGTGTAACTGGCAAGGTTTGTTTAATACTACTACCTTTCCTTCCTTAGTGAATTAATGACTAGCATGGTTTACTTTTCCTTCTCAATAAAAAGCAAAACAAACTTTTAACAACAGCAACAGTTTTTTTCTACTGAATCCTGATTATTCATTTTTATGCTGTAGATTTCAGCTTCTAAAATGGAAATAAATCTGATTTTTCATTAGCTTCTGTCTGTGTTTTTTACATCAGGATTCAGGGGAAAAAATATCTTTTGCTAAACTAATTTCAGTTTTGCTTTTTGGCCCCTTAGTTTCTATTTTCTCACCAAGATCTTCATGGGTCCTGCTATTTCATTTTTTCCTGCCTTACAGCATCTATAAATATATAGATTTATATTTACTGTGTGACAAATTTGCTTTTTATTTGCTGTCTCTCCCCCCCACCACCAATATAAATCAGCCACTTTTTGCTTCCTGATAATAAAACAAAATATCCATATTCTTAAAAAACTTAGCAACATTTTCTGAGGCTCAACTTTTTCTTACTTCATGGATACTGGTAAAAAAAGTATCAGAATTCAGTTGCAAACAGGGCCAGCTTCTGAAAAGCACCAAAAGGCAAAGGTCTGGCAGCCAAATTTTTTTTTTTGGCTCAGAAACCTTTTTTATTTTGATTTTTATCCTTGAAAAGCTGTTTCTCTGACCAGCCTTTCTTCTCAGTTCAGTCTTGCTTAGCCCCCAAGCCCTGCAAAGCCTCCTTGCATTGAAAACTTGAATCCCTGACTCTGCCTGTATTTTTAATTTCCCTGCGTTTAAATTGAAATTAAACTTCATATTTGGGAACCCTTGGAGGGGGGGGGGGAGGCAATAGGACAGCCATTTTGAAGTAGGGGAGAGAAAAGTCAGGTTTCTGCAGCAGGTGCTCTAATCACATGTCTTCCCCAGCTGCTCGGCCAGCCAATTACATGGGCTCAAATGAGGGGGCGGAGCCTGCTCGAAGCTGAGGAGGGAAAGTTAATTTCGCCTCAGTTCTGTGTGGCATTAGAGAGGCTTGTAGGCTAAGGAGACGCTTCCCCTTGGGAAAGACAAGTAAGGGGCCGCAAAGGGGATTTTTTGGGTTGCCTTCTATCTTTGGAAGGAGAAACTTCTCTCTGCCTTCCTAGCAATGGGGTTTTCTTTCCTGGGGGGTGAGTGAGAAGAAACCCCTGTGGGCCCAGGTGTTGTATTTTGAAGGGAAAGGCTCTGGCCTGCCAAGCAGTGGGTTTTTGAGGGGAAATTCTCCTTGACAGGCCCCTTATTTAGCAGGAAAACCCTCTGGGGTGCCAGCATCTCTCTTTTTTTGAAGGAAAAAACCTCTTTTTGTCCCACTCTCTCTTTTGGAGTGCCAAGCAGTGGGGTTTTGAGGCAAAGTTCTCCATGCCAGGCCCTCTATTTTGCAGTAAAACCTCTTTTTGTACCAGTCTCTCTGTTTTGGGGTGCGAAGCAGCGTGTTTTCGAGGGAAACTCTCCATGCAAGGCCCTCTATTTAGCAAGAAAACCCTCTTGGGCCTCAACCAGTGGGATTTTGAGGCAAAATTCTCCATGCCATGCCCTCTATTTAGCAGCAAAACCCTCTTGGGTGCCAGTATCTCTCTGTTTTTGAAGGAAAAAAACTTTTTTTGTACCAGTCTCTATTTTGGGGTGCCAAGAAGTGGGGTTTTGAGGCAAAATTTGCCATGTCAGGTCCTTTATTTAGCAGCAAAAACCCTTTGTGTGCCAATATCTGTCTGTTTTTGAAGGAAAAAATCATCTTTTTTCTACTAGTCTCTCTGTTTTGGGGTGCCAGGCGGTGTTTTGGAGGGAAATTCTCCATGCCAGGCCCCCTATTTAGCAAGAAACCCCTCTTGGGTGCCAACCAGTGGGATTTTGGGGCAAAATTCTCTATGCCATACCTTCTATTTATCAGGAAACTCCTCTTGGGTGCCAACTTCTCTGTTTTTGGAGGAAAAAACCTCTTTTTGTGCCACTCTGTGTTGCCAAGCAGTGGCTTTTTGAAAGGAAAACGTCTTTGCCATGGCAGTGGCTTTTTTTGGGGGGGGGGCGACACACCTCTGTGGCACCAGGCTCTATTCTAAAGGCAAATCTCTGTCCCAGTCAAACTTTTTGAAGGCAAAACCAGGCAGTGAGCTTTTGGGGGAGGGAAATCTTTTTTTTTCCTGTTGGAAAAGCCCCCCCCCCCCAATCCCAGGGTGACTTTTGGGCAAGCATTTTAAAGGGGGGAAAAACCTGTTCTGCCAACCAGGAGGCCTCCACCTTGGGCTGCTTCTATTGACTAGTCAATTGGCCAGACCAAGAGGTGGAGCTTATTTGAATTTGAGCGGGAAACTTGAAAAGCCATTTTCTGAGGCAACAGCCTTAGACAGTGAAGGAAATAAAGAGACTGTAAAGTAAAACCTGTGTAAGGGTTTCTCCTAGAGTTCCTAGCAATTTGTCCTTTTCTTTTTTTACCCCCCTTTCAGGGGTCATTTCCAACCAATATTTTAGGCAGGATACAAAGTGTAGAAGTTATAGGGTCAAAAGGGGAAGAATTCCCCTTTCAGGGGCTTTTCTGTCAATGTTTTCTATGAGCCAGTTTAGTCTAGTGGTTAGGGAGCTGGACTCTAATCTGCAAATACTGTGTTTGATTCCACCCTCCCCCACGAAGCCAGCTGGGTGACTTTGGGCTAGTCACAGCTCTCTCCTGAGCTCTCACAGCCCCACCTACCTCACAGGGGAGAAGAACAGAAGGGGGGAAATGGCTCATTTTCTTTTCTCACTTTGAAAGTGGCTTGAAGCTGAATTTGAACTTAGGTATAGATGGCCCCTTTCACAAAAGCTGAAACCCTTTACAATGCTTTTAATGCTTATTCTTTACTCCTGAATCCACTGTTGTAGCTTTCAGGTGGTTATTTCATGCCTGCTCAGCCACAGTTCTAATTCTCTATACCTGTTGGGTCTCTGCACTGAGGAGGTTTGGGTTGTGGATATGATATCCCCCCAAAACCAGAATATTTAGTATTGAGGGCTGAGATTTCTTTTCATGGAAAGTTTGGGTGATAATTCCTTATATTGCTAGAAGTAGTAAGGATTCTCTTCTGATGGCAGCTTGATATTTGAGAGGCAGTTTGGGGCAATGGTTAAAGCACTAGGCTTAGAACTAAGGAGTTCCTGAGACTGGAAATCCCACTCTTCTGGGAAAACCTACTGGGTGACCTTGAGGTGGTCACAAATTCTCAGCCTGGCCCACCTTGCAGGGTTGTTGTGGAACAAAATGGAGTCAGTCTCTTTGGAGAAAATCTGAATATTAAATAGACCCTAAATAAAAAACTGCTACAGCAATTACAGAGCAGAATTTTTCCCTCTAGCCAGTTTTAAAAATTGCTTTCCATCATAGCAGAAAGTAAATGCTTTGTTTGAAAAGCCTTTGAATATCCCTATTGGTCTTAGAGTATATTTTTTAATTTATATAAGGCTTATTTTAAATGTATAAAAGTATCTTGTCGTAATTTAATAGAAACAATAACTTCTGTAAGACATGAAGCATTTCGTGGTGCATTTTGATTGTTAATTAAACTCTTTAAGCAATAGGATTTATTTATTTATCTGTTACCTGCCCAGAGACCTTCAGGTATGGGGCGGGATAGAAATGTAAACAAATAAATAAAGCAATAGGATAATGTCTAAAGGAGGTGATTTTCCTAAAATCCTCTCCTTAATATAGCTTACTATCACATAATAAATGAATAAATAAATGCTCTTAGCTTAAGGTGTTCTCAGAGATGAAAATTCCCTAATCTTTGTTTATAAAAAGGATTTCTAGTTTCTCAACATGGAATTTGGCATTGCTGTGTCTCCATATTTTAAAATTCTCTAACCAGAAAAACACCATATTTGGTTCAAGAAGGATGATGACTATGGCTGATTGTTATTAATAAATATTATTAATAATTATTTTAATGAAAATAATAATTCTTACTTTAATGAAAAGGAATAATTATTATTTTAATAAATGATTATTATTTTAATAAATATTAACAATAGTTTTTACTGAATAATAATTATTTTAATAAATATTATTAGTAACTACTTTAATAGTTAATTATTAATAGATATTAATAAATAATTAATTATAAATAATTAATAATGGCATAGATTTGTTTGCCAATCACTTTTTCTGTGTTTTTCCTACAGAGACTTAGACAGAAAGCCACACTTTCGCCTATCTGCCTTGGCAGAACTGGACCCCAGGGAGGAAGGAGAGTTTTTGGGTTAGAATATTGGGCTTTTTTTTAAAGTGGGGAGGCACCTATGTTCCCTAGAGTGTGACTGTGACCTGTCCACGTCATCCTTGTCCTTGTGGAGTGAGTGGGCCTCTTATCAAGACGCACCTAAGCTGCTGTGAGCATGGCGCGAAGATCAGCAGATAGAAAGCATGGTGGGTAAGAGGTCGCGTGTGGAGTGAATGGGCCTCTTATCAAGACGCACCTAAGCTGCTGTGAGCATGGCGCGATGAGCAGCAGATAGAAAGCATGGTGGGTAAGAGGTCGTGTGCATGCCATGTGGGGATGCCTGGAAATACATGTGGCTAAGACCCTAGCTTGCTAAATAGGGCCAGGACTTGAGGAACTGCAGTTGGCATCTTCATGGTGCCAGGAACCATGGTTGACAAAGAGGGCTAGGACTGAACTGCAGTTGGCATCGTTATGGTGCCAGGAACCATGGTTGTCAAAGAGGGCTAGGACTGAACTGCAGTTGGCATCGTTATGGTGCCAGGAACCATGGTTGTCAAAGAGGGCTAGGACTGAACTGCAGTTGGCATCGTTATGGTGCCAGGAACCATGGTTGTCAAAGAGGGCTAGGACTGAACTGCAGTTGGCATCGTTATGGTGCCAGGAACCATGGTTGTCAAAGAGGGCTAGGACTGAACTGCAGTTGGCATCGTTATGGTGCCAGGAACCATGGTTGTCAAAGAGGGCTAGGACTGAACTGCAGTTGGCATCGTTATGGTGCCAGGAACCATGGTTGTCAAAGAGGGCTAGGACTGAACTGCAGTTGGCATCGTTATGGTGCCAGGAACCATGGTTGCCAAAGAGGGCTAGGACTGAACTTCAGTTGGCATCGTTATGGTGCTAGGAACCAAGGTTGACAAAGAGGGCTAGGACTGAACTGCAGTTGGCATCGTTATGGTGCTAGGAACCATGGTTGTCAAAGAGGGCTAGGACTGAACTGCAGTTGGCATCGTTATGGTGCCAGGAACCATGGTTGTCAAAGAGGGCTAGGACTGAACTGCAGTTGGCATCGTTATGGTGCCAGGAACCATGGTTGTCAAAGAGGGCTAGGACCGAACTGCAGCTGGCATCTTCATGGTGCCAGGAACTTTGCATGCTAAATAGGCCATAGGGCTTACTGGGGTCCAGGTAGGCAGAAGATGAATCCATGCCCCAATTCATCGTCCTGAGTGATGGAAACAAGACAGCAGGGCACATTGAAGAAGCCCGTCTTCCTTCTGAGACTTCAGCATCCTTACCTGTGAGTACCTGGATTGGTTTTCACTCTGTGTCCCCCCCCCCCCAGCAGTTAGGAAATGAGGTGGCTACTTTTTCTTACAGAGTTCAGGTAAGGAAGTGAGGGGCTCAGCTGGCTGTTGGGTGAGGGTCTCATACAGTGACCCACCGGTGGGTATCCTGAAAGCGAATTGAAGCGCTTCCAGAGTGTTTGGTTCTGAGCATAAGATAGGTCTCCCTGCAGTTTCACAGGTGAATCTTCTAATCTCAGGTTTTCTTTCCTTGCAGCAGCTTCATATGTCATCACAGGGAGGCTGAAGTCCCACTGTGTGACGGTCCCAATTCGAGGTTTGTAATCTTTTTACAGAGGTTTCAGGGATGCTGTTATGGGTGGTTAAAAGGCAAAGCAATGGTAAAGAGCTCCAAAGAGATCTCCTTTGGCTGGAGGATGGTTAATTTCCTTGCCTGGTTAAGGAAAGCCAGTTTGGTCTAGCGGTTAGGGAGTCAGACTCTTATCTGGGAATACTGGATCCGATTCCGCCCTCCCCCATGAAGCTGGTTGGGTGACCTTGGGCTAGTCACAGCTGTCTTCTGAGCTCTCACAGCCCCACCTGCCTCGCAAGGTGTTCTGTCACGGAGAGAAGAACAGAAGCTTTGTCAGCTGCTTGAGTCCTTTTGAAAAGAAGAATTAGCTTTTCTTCCTCACTTTCCTCACCCATTTAAGGGGACTCAAAGCAGCTGACAAACCTGTTCTCACCCTTAAGGGGACTCAAAGCTGCTGACAAACCATCTGTTCTTCTCCCCACCACAAACCTCCTGTGAGGTAGATGGGATTGTGAGAGCTCAGAGGAGAGCTGTGATTAGCCCAAAGTCACCCAGATGGCTTTATGGAGGAGGGCAGATTCAAATCTAGTATTCCCAGATAAGAGTCCGGCTCCCTAACCATTAGACCAGGTGGCAGAGACAGGCAGGAGGCCTCTCAGGGCCCTTGGCAGGGAGTCAAGAGCAGGTGAAGCTTTTGCCTTCATCTCCTGCTTGAGATGCCCAGATGCAACCGGTGGCCCACTGCATGTGGTGGGTTGCTGGACTAGATGGGTGGTGGCCTGACCCAGCAGGGGTCCTGCTAATTCATGGAAGACAGGTGCACCAGTGGCTACTGGAATGGATTCCCAGATCCTGTTCCCAGGTTGGAGAGACAGGTAAGAAGCCTCTGAAGGCCGTTTGCAGGAAGCCAAGAGCAGGTGAAGGTTCTGCCTTCGTCTTCTGCTTGAGATGCCCACAAGCAGCTGGAGGGACAGTGGGATGGTTATGGCCTGACTCAGCTGGACTCTTACATTCTAATGTTCTTTTCCTTGCAGCCCTGCCTGGGAGTTCATTCTCCCGAAGACATCAAAAGTAGGAGACTTTTCTCTTTTATCATTCCATGAGGCTCCCTGTTCTCAGGGGGCTTCATCTCCTGCTAGCAGGTGGTCCACCTCCTGCTATCAGGTAGCTGCATCTCCACCCTAAGCTTCTGCACCTGAGAAAAGCACCAGAACTTTCTTGATGGGCATCTTCTGCACCTAAGCGTGGGAGAGGTGGTGTTGGGTGGCTTCCAGCCATGCTAGCACTCCACGCTTGACACTGGGAGAGCCTCCAGCATTTGGGGACGGGGTCTGGACCTTCTACCTCACCTCTAGCTCTGGTCCTTGATGGGTGGAGCTTTGGTCTTGTTGTGGACTACTGCCCTCTGGGCTTGGTCAGGCGGTCCGGATTATGGTGCCTAGTGCTTGAAACAGGCGGCGTGGTTCTCTGTGGTGCTTTTGGTTTGTAACCTCCGTCCCTTTGTAGGGTTTTGGCTCTGTTGTGAAGACAGGTTTGCAGGTTCATGGAGAGGGGAAAAGGCAGCCAGGAATTTCTTAAAGGTACTAGGTGCCTCTAAGAGCTGTCTTCAGGCTGGATGTCCTCCAGACGGATCCTGAGGCCCAAACCGCTCTGGGATGAGGGGCTCCCGGACCGCTTTGGGGTCAGCAGAATCCCTTTGGGTGGTGACCAGCCTCATGGCTGCCAGCAGCCACATCTTGTCCCCCAAGAAATGCTTTGGGGGACGGCTTTTCCCCATTAGGCGACTGATTCTAGGCTCCGCTCGGTTGCTAAGGTCTGTGGCATTCTGGGGTAGGGGTCCAGACTGTGCCCACCCCTGGGGCTGGAGGCTGGGTGGGTGGGTGGGATTCCTTGCCTCATCTAGGTTGGGGCACACGTAGGTCTGGCATTTAAGACAGGTGGGCCCCCTTCCTCTCATTCGGTTCTGTTGCTTTTCAAAGGGTGCTTTGAGGTTCCTTTCCTTGAAATTTGGCACTTAAAAGGGGCAAAAACAGGCCTTCCTGGAATGAGCTCTGAAGCTTTACGGTGGAGATAATTTCTGTGTTTGTTTGCAATTGATATTAATGTGCAATTGATTGCATTATCATTCCATGCATTGATACCTGGATTTTGCATTTTCCTTGCGCCACGTGCAAAGGTAGGCAGGTGAGGGTGGGGGTTACCTCTGGTCCTATGTGTGCTTTGAGGTGTATTTGCATTTCACCCAAGGAGTCTAGGGTCTTCCAAGGGTTTTAGTAGCAAAAGGGGAGGTTTTTCCCCTCACCTTTTTTCCTGCAGTCTGAGATGTACATCCCTCAAAGTTCACATGGCTACAGTGCCAAAGACCAGACTGCTTCTGCTTTCTGGAAGCATGAGCCTTGGGACCCTCAAGGAGACCGCTGCATTACTGTTCCAGTGTTAATGTTGAAATGCATATGGTGGGGAGAGGTTAGAAAGAGGGTGGGGATTCCTTTTCAGGTTCTGAACCCAGATGGCTCCCACATCAACCTGCGTCCACTAAATTGTATTTTACTTTCTATTGCTTATCTGCCTCTTCCAGTTTTCCTAAATAAAGCATATTGCAATCACTGTGTTGTCTTGTCATTTGGGGGCTTCCTCAAATAAAAATATGTTGTTCGCTTTGATAGGGATAATCATGTTTCTTTAGACCACCTAGAATCCCCAATAGCTCTTCTAAGGTTATCATAGGCAGGTAGGAAGGTGTTTAGGCAGAAATGTAATTTAAATGTATTTCCTGCTATGTCTTATCTGTTTCTCGGTGTGGCGTGGTTTCGGTTTCCGTTCGGGTCGCGTCCTTCACCCCCTTCTGTCCCATGGTCATTGTGGGACGTGAAGGGCTGGGCCATCTGGGTTTGAAGACTCCAGGACTACGGAATGGTGAGTCACGTGGGTTTTTTAATCTGTGTTTTGATAAATGATGCAGTGGTCTCTTTGCAGAGTTGTCCGTGGGCGGTGAGGGTGGGTGTTTGCACCCACCTTCCAAATACTTGGCATTAGCTGGACTCCCATCCTGATGGGAGCCCAAGGAATGCTGAGAGGGTGAAGGAAGGGGCTTGGAAGGAGACACAGTTAAACCAGCAAGCATTCCTTGGCCATGCTCAGTGGCACAGGAAAAAGCAGCCATGGTCACCCCAAACCAAGTTGCATAGCCAGTTTGGACAGCAACCAAACTGAAATCGGCTTGCATGGAATCAGCTTCCAGAGATTCGCAGTGCACTTAAGAGGTCCTGGGGTCGTGTCTTCCTCCTGTAGCTCCTTCTGCCATTTGGGGGGTCTTCTGGGCTGCCGCAAAATGGCTGCCCAGCTGATCCTGGGCATCCAGGGGAGGGGGTCACGTACAGGGGTTTCTTCCTGTGTTCGGAACTCAAGTAATGTGGGACCCGATTGTTGTGCGGAGATTTGGCTCTTGGCAAAAGTGGAACAGCCTCCTCTGAACTCTAGAGCCTTCACTGGGGTGGGCTGCATGATCTCACTGCATCATGCTTGAACAGAATTTGGGGGAGGGTGGAAGAAGTGGAAGCAAGAAGCATTTCTTAGGGGAACTGGATCGCGCCGGAAGCGGGCATCAGGCTGGTTGTCTACCAATCCGATTCTGTGGCCCAAACCACTTTGGGTTAGGGGCTCCCAGACTGCTTTGGGTTGCAGAATCCCTTTGGGAGATGACCAACCTGCTGCCTGCTTCCAGCCCTATCCAGCACCCCCCAAAGAAATGCTTGAGAATTCCTTTTCTGTTTAAGCGCTTGGTTTTCGGCTTCTCTTGTGAGTCCTTGCAGATCGTTGGCTTTCAGGGAAGGGGTCTGGACCCTCTGCCCACCCCTGGCTGTTGGGAGGGGTGTGGCGTTAGGTGCCTTCTGGATTTTCAGCCCTCATTAGGTCTGGTGCTAAGGCACATGGCACTCTATTCGCTGCTAAGTTTTGGCATTTGGAAGACGCGATTGTGGTTGCTTTCCTGTTGTTTGGCTTTTAAACCATGGGGCAAAGATGGCGTTCTTTGGATGATTCTGTGGTGAGGATATTTCTGTGGGTTGGAATTTTACTTCAAAGGGTTGCTTTTTCCACTTTATACTGAACAAATGTAAATTATTGCACTTTATACTGCATAAATGTGATGTTTTGGATTCTATACTGCATATTGATACCTGTCTTCCTACCTGGGTTTTGTATCGTCATTACAAACTGCCTTGAATGCATATTATGCAATGGAACAAGCAGGTGAGGATGGTGGTTGTACCTGGGTGCTTTGAGATGGACTTGCATGCTTCCCCAGAAAGGTAAGGGGTCTTCCCAAAGTTTTAATGGCAAAAAGGGGGCTTTCCCCATTTCTTTTCTTGCTGTTCTAAGCTGTAAGTCCGTCAAAGTGCCCATTTCCCATAGTGGCCATGGCCAGGTTTGTCTGTGATGGGCAAAAGCTAAGGCTTCTGATGCCCAGGGGACCACTGCCTTGTTAATGATTTTTGAAACATTGTGACTGTTATGTGAAATGCTACAATTGAAATTTGAAATGTTCAGTATTTTATAATGCTACAGTAAATGAAACATTTTGCAATGCTAGAATAGAAAATTTGCAATGCTAGAATAGATATTGTGCAATGCTAGAATAGAAAATTTTCAATGCCAGAATAGATATTGTGCAATGCTAGAATAGATCATTTGTAATGCTAGAATACATTGTTTGTAATGTTAGTTATTTTGAAATGCTAGAATAGTTTTTTGGGGATGCAATGAAATAAGGGAGGGTGGGATTCCTTTTCAGCATTGACCCAGATGGCAACTGTATTGTTAATGCATTTTTGATAGGCCATATGCAAATAAAGATATTAGAGAACTGTGGTGTGGTCTAGTTATTGGGAATGTATAAGAATGTATGTTTGTCAGGTTTCGTTATTTCGGTGCGGTGCATACTAATAAAGATGCCTTAATATCTTGGTGTGGTCTGGTCATTTGTAGGCCCGGATTTGGGCAGTTGGCAAGCAGCGTTTGCCAAGGCCAGAATCGGGCATCCCTTTGTGCCCACAGTATTTGTGGGCATAAGGGTAGGTGCGCGCGGGACACCTGGACCGTTCATCGCCTGAAGAACTGAATCTACCTGCAACCATCTGGGTCGAAGACATCAAAGGTACGTCATGGGGTTTTTTGAATGGCTTTTACTGTGTTTTGGGAGCTGATAAACGTGGCAGTGGTCCCCTTTAAACACTTCTGGGTGGGAGGTCGGGCTGAGTTTGCACCCCCTGCCTGGGTAACCTGGTATCAGCTGGTCCTCCATCATGGTGGCAGCCCAGAGAGAGTGAAAAGGAGGGCTTGGGGAATCCCAAGTGGCACCTACCCTGGTACTTGCTTCCATCTTCCACCATGGTGGCAACACAGGGAAAAGGAAAAGCGTGAGATAGCTTGGGCAGAGACAGATGGCACCCATCCTGGTAACCGCTTCCATCATCAATGGAAGCGTGACGTTCCATCACGGTGGCATGAGAGGGCATGGGTGGAGACAGGTGGCAACCATTCTGAGACCTCTTCTAGCCCGTTCCAGTGCTGAGAAGAGGTGTCTGGGTCCAGCCTTCCTCCTCCAGCTTTCTCTACTCTGCCTTGAAATGGATGCCCAACTGACCGGGGGCAGGGGTCATTTAGGGAGTGTCTCACCACCACACCACCATCCTCCTAAGTGAAAAAACTGGGAAACAACGAACCAATCGGGTATGATGTCGTTTGTCTTTGGCTCTAGAAGGAAAGTGGCACTTAGGTTTCCAGGCTTTGTAGGACTGTGGTGTTCAGGGAAAGGGGTCCAGACCCTCTGCCAGCCCCTGCGTTGTTGGTTGTTGGTAGGGGTGTGGCATTAGTTTTCGCCAAGGTGTGGCTGCAGTTGGTTTGCTGGAATTTGCAGTGACAGCAGGGGCAAAGATGGCATTTATCTTCTGCTTTTGTATTATGGTTGCAGCAATGGCTATAACTGGTTGTTGGCGCGGTTTGGAGCGGTTCCTATCTCACCAGAAGATTTCAGAGCAAGAGAGATCAGCACCCCCTACCCAATTTCTTCTCCTGTTGTTTTAAGTGATAAACTCCCCATTTTCTGCTGGTTATAGGAGCAATGTTTCTAATTTCCTGCTTAAAGCCTCGTGAACCTCAAGGGACCACGGCCCTACTGTTATATGTATATTGGAGGGAGGCTGTGGGCATTCCCTTTCAGCTACCTATCTGGCGTCCGGACCCAGGTGGGCCATCGACAGCTGACCTAGCCAGCGCCTGGTGCCTCTCGCCCTTGGGCCGGCTAGATTTTCGTGGGCGATCGAGGCTAAGGCGGCGCGGGCCAGCTGTAACAACGCCCCGCCCCCTGGGTTGAAGACATCAAAGGTAGGACCTGGGGTCTTTTTTCTCTCTTAGCTCAGGTTTTGCAAGTGGTAGATAGGGACAGCTAAGGCAATGGTCTCCTTGAGGCATTCAGGCTGGGGTTAGCACCCCCTTCCCAAATCCCCAGAACCGGCTGGCCTCTCATCACAATGCCGGCCCAGGGAGACCAGGAGTATATGGACACTTGGAAGGGGGCACTGGAAGAAGCAGCGGGCAAGGTAATTGGCACTTGAGCTGACCTGGCACCCACAACTGCCTAGCAGAGTTTTTTTGCATGGAAAACTTTCTGTGACCCGATCCCAGTGCTTGGGCCAGGGCCCATCCCTTTCTGGTGCCCATATATTTCTGTCTCCCCTGGTCTCTCATTCCATGGCAGCCCAGCTGGACCTGGGCATTTGGCAAAGGGGCGCTGTGTCCCCTCTGTCTCCTCCAGACTGGCAACTGAAAGGTGTTGCCAAGGTCTAGTGGCAAAGAAAGACGGCACAGATGATCTGGCCGTTCATTAAATTAAGCTCACTGGCTGGCTCAATATTTTCCCTGTGCCTTATTTTTTATTTTCCTGGGCCATAGAGTTCACTGGGTCCATGCTGCAGCCACACTAAATTCATGGCATGCTTTGAATTTCGTTGATTTTCATTCATGCACTTTTGGCGTTTGGCCTATTCGAAGAAGGCTGCAGCTAAACAAAATAACTTATTCTCCCCCCCCCCCCAAACAAAAAAAAGAACCTGGAAGGAAGTGAAGCCTTGCACGAATTTGTCTTGCAATGGAAACAGCAAGGATGTGGAAGGAGGCCTCTTCGGATGTTCGTTCTTCATCCAGGACTTCGGCATCATGTGTGAGTACCTGCGTTCCTGTCCTCACTCTTTTGTCTGGGCTATTAGGAAATGAATTTGTTGTCTCCTTGACAAGTGCCAGTTTGGAGAGGAGGGTAGCATGGCTCTTTGGGTAGGTGGGTTCTGGGGTTCTTCCAGAGCAGGTGAGTTTGAGGATGGTGTAATTTCTTTGCCTGGTTAAGGAAAGCCACTTTGGTCTAGTGGTTAGGGAGCCAGACTCTTATCTGGGATTACTGGGTTTGAGTCCACCCTCCCCCATGAAGCCAGCTGGGTGACCTTGGGCTAGTCACAGCTCTCTTCTGAGCTCTCACAGCCCCACCTGCCCCACAGGATGTCTGTTGTGGGGAGAAGAATAGAAAAGCTTTGTCAGCCGCATTTAGTCCCCTTAAATGGGTGAGAAAAGCGGGGTAGAAAAGCCAACTCTTCTTCCTTGCCCGCCTTTCACACCCATTTAAGGGGACTCAAAGCAGCTGACAAACCTTCTGTTCTCACCCTTAAGGGGACTCAAAGCTGCTGACAAACCGTCTCTTCTTCTCCCCTCAAGAACACCCTGTGCAGTAGGTAGGACTGTGAGAGCTCAGAAGAGAGCTGTGTCTAGCCCAAGGTCACCCAGTTGGCTTCATGGGGGAGGGTGGAATTGAACCCGGTATTCCCAGATCAGACTCTTGGTCCTTAGCCACTAGACCAAACTGGCCCTGTGGGCTTGAAGGGTTTAAATCTGAATCTTCATCGATTTCGAGGCCCCACGGGGGGATGTTCCCAATATTTCAGCTTTTTCCCCTGGTAAACAATTTAAGCATGTCTGGCAAACGAGACAGAAGAAACAATGCGTCTTCTGCTTCCTCTTCCTGCAGCTTTCACTGGAGTGCAAGTCTGGCAATCAAGCAAAGGAATCTCCGGACATCTCTTCGCAAGGATCACCCTTAGACCTCACCCTCACAGTTAGACACAAGGCAGTTGAAAATACATCACCTTTATTCCCTTAAGGTACGAGGTGACAGAGTTTACTCAGTACCTTCTGAGGCAACTCCTACAACACCTAGAACTTCCTACAACACCTGAGAGTGTGCAGTTTGCCTCTTTCATGGTGCTGAAAGATTATTAAAATACGTATCTCCCAGCTCTTGTTTGCATCTTCACGGTGCAGAAAAATATTAAAACTGGAGTCTATTAAAACACTTAAAACTGCAGTATGCATGGTCGTGGTGCAGAAAATAATTAAAATACGAACTTCCTATAATACTTGAGAAAATGCAGGTTGCATCTTCATGGTGCTGAAAGATTACTAATCTATGAATCTCCAAGAACAGTTAAAACTGTAGTTTGCATCTTTCTGGTGCAAAGAAATAGAAAAACTGGAGTCTACTAGAACACTTAGAATCTGCAGTTTGCATATTCATGGTGCATAATGGCAGATAGATATCAGTGGGGTCTACGGAATGGGTGAGGAAGATTGTCTCCCTGCCTGGAAGAAAGTGAAGAAGACAAGCTTGAATTCGTCGCTTTCAAGAATGGAAACAGCAAGAACGTGGAAGGGGCCAATTCTGAAGTTCATTCTCTGTTCAGGACTTGGGCATTTGCGTGAGTACCTGTGCTTTAGGTCTTCTCGCTGGGCCATTGGGAAATTTTGCAAGTCTTTTGCCTTGGTAAAATAAGTCTTACCATGTTTGGCAAGGAAGAGAAAGGAAACAATTATAATTAATGAATAATTAATTATAAATAATTCATAATGGCATAGACTTGTTTGCCAATCACTTTTTCTGTGTTTTTCCTACAGAGACTTAGACAGAAAGCCACACTTTCGCCTATCTGCCTTGGCAGAACTGGACCCCAGGGAGGAAGGAGAGTTTTTGGGTTAGAATATTGGGTTTTTTTCTAAAGTGAGGAGGCACCTAGATTCCCTAGGGTGTGACTGTGACCTGTCCACGTCATCCTTGTCTGTCCTTGTGGAGTGAATGGGCCTCTTATCAAGACGCACCTAAGCTGCTGTGAGCATGGCGCGAGGATCAGCAGATAGAAAGCATGGTGGGTAAGAGGTCGCGTGTGGAGTGAATGGGCCTCTTATCAAGACGCACCTAAGCTGCTGTGAGCATGGCGCGAGGATCAGCAGATAGAAAGCATGGTGGGTAAGAGGTCGTGTGCATGCCATGTGGGGATGCCTGGAAATACATGTGGCTAAGACCCTAGCTTGCTAAATAGGGCCAGGACTTGAGGAACTGCAGTTGGCATCGTTATGGTGCCAGGAACCAAGGTTGACAAAGAGGGCTAGGACTGAACTGCAGTTGGCATCGTTATGGTGCCAGGAACCATGGTTGTCAAAGAGGGCTAGGACTGAACTGCAGTTGGCATCGTTATGGTGCCAGGAACCATGGTTGTCAAAGAGGGCTAGGACTGAACTGCAGTTGGCATCGTTATGGTGCCAGGAACCATGGTTGTCAAAGAGGGCTAGGACTGAACTGCAGTTGGCATCGTTATGGTGCCAGGAACCATGGTTGTCAAAGAGGGCTAGGACTGAACTGCAGTTGGCATCGTTATGGTGCCAGGAACCATGGTTGTCAAAGAGGGCTAGGACTGAACTGCAGTTGGCATCGTTATGGTGCCAGGAACCATGGTTGTCAAAGAGGGCTAGGACTGAACTGCAGTTGGCATCGTTATGGTGCCAGGAACCAAGGTTGACAAAGAGGGCTAGGACTGAACTGCAGTTGGCATCGTAATGGTGCCAGGAACCATGGTTGTCAAAGAGGGCTAGGACTGAACTGCAGTTGGCATCGTTATGGTGCCAGGAACCAAGGTTGACAAAGAGGGCTAGGACTGAACTGCAGTTGGCATCGTAATGGTGCCAGGAACCATGGTTGACAAAGAGGGCTAGGACTGAACTGCAGTTGGCATCGTTATGGTGCCAGGAACCATGGTTGACAAAGAGGGCTAGGACTGAACTGCAGTTGGCATCGTTATGGTGCCAGGAACCATGGTTGACAAAGAGGGCTAGGACTGAACTGCAGTTGGCATCGTTATGGTGCCAGGAACCATGGTTGTCAAAGAGGGCTAGGACTGAACTGCAGTTGGCATCTTCATGGTGCCAGGAACCTTGGTTGTCAAAGAGGGCTAGGACTGAGCTGCAGCTGGCATCTTTATGGTGCCAGGAACTTTGCTTTCCAAATAGGCCATAGGGCTTACTGGGGTCCAGGTTGGCAGAAGATGAATCCATGCCCCAATTCATCGTCCTGAGTGATGGAAACAAGACAGCAGGGCACATTGAAGAAGCCCGTCTTCCTTCTGAGACTTCAGCATCCTTACCTGTGAGTACCTGGATTGGTTTTCACTCTGTGTCTCCCCCCCCCCCAGCAGTTAGGAAATGAGGTGGCTACTTTTTCTTACAGAGTTCAGGTAAGGAAGTGAGGGGCTCAGCTGGCTGTTGGGTGAGGGTCTCATACAGTGACCCACCGGTGGGTATCCTGAAAGCGAATTGAAGCGCTTCCAGAGTGTTTGGTTCTGAACATAAGATAGGTCTCCCTGCAGTTTCACAGGTGAATCTTCTAATCTCAGGTTTTCTTTCCTTGCAGCAGCTTCATATGTCATCACAGGGAGGCTGAAGTCCCACTGTGTGACGGTCCCAATTCGAGGTTTGTAATCTTTTTACAGAGGTTTCAGGGATGCTGTTATGGGTGGTTAAAAGGCAAAGCAATGGTAAAGAGCTCCAAAGGGATCTCCTTTGGCTGGAGGATGGTTAATTTCCTTGCCTGGTTAAGGAAAGCCAGTTTGGTCTAGCGGTTAGGGAGTCAGACTCTTATCTGGGAATACAGGATCCGATTCCGCCCTCCCCCATGAAGCCGGTTGGGTGACCTTGGGCTAGTCACAGCTGTCTTCTGAGCTCTCACAGCCCCACCTGCCTCGCAAGGTGTTCTGTCACGGAGAGAAGAACAGAAGCTTTGTCAGCTGCTTGAGTCCTTTTGAAAAGAAGAATTAGCTTTTCTTCCTCACTTTCCTCACCCATTTAAGGGGACTCAAAGCAGCTGACAAACCTGTTCTCACCCTTAAGGGGACTCAAAGCTGCTGACAAACCATCTGTTCTTCTCCCCACCACAAACCTCCTGTGAGGTAGATGGGATTGTGAGAGCTCAGAGGAGAGCTGTGACTAGCCCAAAGTCACCCAGCTGGCTTTATGGAGGAGGGCAGATTCAAATCTAGTATTCCCAGATAAGAGTCCGGCTCCCTAACCATTAGACCAGGTGGCAGAGACAGGCAGGAGGCCTCTCAGGGCCCTTGGCAGGGAGTCAAGAGCAGGTGAAGCTTTTGCCTTCATCTCCTGCTTGAGATGCCCAGATGCAACCGGTGGCCCACTGCATGTGGTGGGTTGCTGGACTAGATGGGTGGTGGCCTGACCCAGCAGGGGTCCTGCTAATTCATGGAAGACAGGTGCACCAGTGGCTACTGGAATGGATTCCCAGATCCTGTTCCCAGGTTGGAGAGACAGCTAAGAAGCCTCTGAAGGCTGTTTGCGGGACACCAAGAGCAGGTGAAGGTTCTGCCTTTGTCTTCTGCTTGACGTGCCCACAAGCAGCTGATGGGACACTGTGGGACGGGCCGTGGCCTGACTCTACTGGACTCTTACATTCTAATGTTCTTTTCCTTGCAGCCCTGCCTGGGAGTTCATTCTCCTGAAGACATCAAAAGTAGGAGACTTTTCTCGTTTTCTTTTTTATCATTCCATGAGGCTCCCTGTTCTCAGGGGGCTTCATCTCCTGCTAGCAGGTGGTCCACCTCCTGCTATCAGGTAGCTGCATCTCCACCCTAAGCTTCTGCACCTGAGAAAAGCACCAGAACTTTCTTGATGGGCATCTTCTGCACCTAAGCGTGGGAGAGGTGGTGTTGGGTGGCTTCCAGCCATGCTAGCACTCCACGCTTGACACTGGGAGAGCCTCCAGCATTTGGGGACGGGGTCTGGACCTTCTACCTCACCTCTAGCTCTGGTCCTTGATGGGTGGAGCTTTGGTCTTGTTGTGGACTACTGCCCTCTGGGCTTGGTCAGGCGGTCCGGATTATGGTGCCTAGTGCTTGAAACAGGCGGCGTGGTTCTCTGTGGTGCTTTTGGTTTGTAACCTCCGTCCCTTTGTAGGGTTTTGGCTCTGTTGTGAAGACAGGTTTGCAGGTTCATGGAGAGGGGAAAAGGCAGCCAGGAAATTCTTAAAGGTACTAGGTGCCTCTAAGAGCTGTCTTCAGGCTGGATGTCCTCCAGACGGATCCTGAGGCCCAAACCGCTCTGGGATGAGGGGCTCCCGGACCGCTTTGGGGTCAGCAGAATCCCTTTGGGTGGTGACCAGCCTCATGGCTGCCAGCAGCCACATCTTGTCCCCCAAGAAATGCTTTGGGGGACGGCTTTTCCCCATTAGGCGACTGGTTCTAGGCTCCGCTCGGTTGCTAAGGTCTGTGGCATTCTGGGTAGGGGTCCAGACTGTGCCCACCCCTGGGGCTGGAGGCTGGGTGGGTGGGTGGGATTCCTTGCCTCATCTAGGTTGGGGCACACGTAGGTCTGGCATTTAAGACAGGTGGGCCCCCTTCCTCTCATTCGGTTCTGTTGCTTTTCAAAGGGTGCTTTGAGGTTCCTTTCCCTGAAATTTGGCACTTAAAAGGGGCAAAAACAGGCCTCCCAGGAATCAGCTCTGAAGCTTTACGGTGGAGATATTTTCTGTGTTTGTTTGCAATTGATATTAATGTGCAATTGATTGCATTATCATTCCATGCATTGATAACTGGATTTTGCATATTCCTTGCGCCTCGTGCAAAGGTAGGCAGGTAAGGGTGGGGGTTACCTCTGGTCCTATGTGTGCTTTGAGGTGTATTTGCATTTCACCCAAGGAGTCTAGGGTCTTCCAAGGGTTTTAGTAGCAAAAGGGGAGGTTTTTCCCCTCACCTTTTTTCCTGCAGTCTGAGATGTACATCCCTCAAAGTTCACATGGCTACAGTGCCAAAGACCAGGTTGCTTCTGCTTTCTGGAAGCATGAGCCTTGGGACCCTCAAAGAGACCGCTGCATTACTGTTCCAGTGTTAATGTTGAAATGCATATGGTGGGGAGAGGTTAGAAAGAGGGTGGGGATTCCTTTTCAGGTTCTGAACCCAGATGGCTCCCACATCAACCTGCGTCCACTAAATTGTATTTTACTTTCTATTGCTTATCTGCCTCTTCCAGTTTTCCTAAATAAAGCATATTGCAATCACTGTGTTGTCTTGTCACTTGGGGGCTTCCTCAAATAAAAATATGTTGTTCGCTTTGATAGGGATAATCATGTTTCTTTAGACCACCTAGAATCCCCAATAGCTCTTCTAAGGTTATCATAGGCAGGTAGGAAGGTGTTTAGGTAGAAATGTAATTTAAATGTATTTCCTGCTATGTCTTATCTGTTTCTCGGTGTGGCGTGGTTTCGGTTTCCGTTCGGGTCGCGTCCTTCACCCCCTTCTGTCCCATGGTCATTGTGGGACGTGAAGGGCTGGGCCATCTGGGTTTGAAGACTCCAGGACTACGGAATGGTGAGTCACGTGGGTTTTTTAATCTGTGTTTTGATAAATGATGCAGTGGTCTCTTTGCAGAGTTGTCCGTGGGCGGTGAGGGTGGGTGTTTGCACCCACCTTCCAAATACTTGGCATTAGCTGGACTCCCATCCTGATGGGAGCCCAAGGAATGCTGAGAGGGTGAAGGAAGGGGCTTGGAAGGAGACACAATTAAACCAGCAAGCATTCCTTGGCCATGCTCAGTGGCACAGGAAAAAGCAGCCATGGTCACCCCAAACCAAGTTGCATAGCCAGTTTGGACAGCAACCAAACTGGAATCAGCTTGCATGGAATCAGCTTCCAGAGATTCGCAGCGCAGGTAAGAGGTCCTGGGGTCGTGTCTTCCTCCTGTAGCTCCTTCTGCCATTTGGGGGGTCTTCTGGGCTGCCGCAAAATGGCTGCCCAGCTGATCCTGGGCATGCAGGGGAGGGGGTCACGTACAGGGGTTTCTTCCTGTGTTCGGAACTCAAGTAATGTGGGACCCGATTGTTGTGCGGAGATTTGGCTCTTGGCAAAAGTGGAACAGCCTCCTCTGAACTCTAGAGCCTTCACTGGGGTGGGCTGCATGATCTCACTGCATCATGCTTGAACAGAATTTGGGGGAGGGTGGAAGAAGTGGAAGCAAGAAGCATTTCTTAGGGGAACTGGATCGCGCCGGAAGCGGGCATCAGGCTGGTTGTCTACCAATCCGATTCTGCGGTCCAAACCACTTTGGGTTAGGGGCTCCCAGACTGCTTTGGGTTGCAGAATCCCTTTGGGAGATGACCAACCTGCTGCCTGCTTCCAGCCCTATCCAGCACCCCCCAAAGAAATGCTTGAGAATTCCTTTTCTGTTTAAGCGCTTGGTTTTCGGCTTCTCTTGTGAGTCCTTGCAGATCGTTGGCTTTCAGGGAAGGGGTCTGGACCCTCTGCCCACCCCTGGCTGTTGGGAGGGGTGTGGCGTTAGGTGCCTTCTGGATTTTCAGCCCTCATTAGGTCTGGTGCTAAGGCACATGGCACTCTATTCGCTGCTAAGTTTTGGCATTTGGAAGACGCGATTGTGGTTGCTTTCCTGTTGTTTGGCTTTTAAACCATGGGGCAAAGATGGCGTTCTTTGGATGATTCTGTGGTGAGGATATTTCTGTGGGTTGGAATTTTACTTCAAAGGGTTGCTTTTTCCACTTTATACTGAACAAATGTAAATTATTGCACTTTATACTGCATAAATGTGATGTTTTGGATTCTATACTGCATATTGATACCTGTCTTCCTACCTGGGTTTTGTATCGTCATTACAAACTGCCTTGAATGCATATTATGCAATGGAACAAGCAGGTGAGGATGGTGGTTGTACCTGGGTGCTTTGAGATGGACTTGCATGCTTCCCCAGAAAGGTAAGGGGTCTTCCCAAAGTTTTAATGGCAAAAAGGGGGCTTTCCCCATTTCTTTTCTTGCTGTTCTAAGCTGTAAGTCCGTCAAAGTGCCCATTTTCCATAGTGGCCATGGCCAGGTTTGTCTGTGATGGGCAAAAGCTAAGGCTTTTGATGCCCAGGGGACCACTGCCTTGTTAATGATTTTTGAAACATTGTGACTGTTATGTGAAATGCTACAATTGAAATTTGAAATGTTCAGTATTTTATAATGCTACAGTAAATGAAACATTTTGCAATGCTAGAATAGAAAATTTGCAATGCTAGAATAGATATTGTGCAATGCTAGAATAGAAAATTTTCAATGCCAGAATAGATATTGTGCAATGCTAGAATAGATCATTTGTAATGCTAGAATACATTGTTTGTAATGTTAGTTATTTTGAAATGCTAGAATAGTTTTTTGGGGATGCAATGAAATAAGGGAGGGTGGGATTCCTTTTCAGCATTGACCCAGATGGCAACTGTATTGTTAATGCATTTTTGATAGGCCATATGCAAATAAAGATATTAGAGAACTGTGGTGTGGTCTAGTTATTGGGAATGTATAAGAATGTATGTTTGTCAGGTTTCGTTATTTCGGTGCGGTGCATACTAATAAAGATGCCTTAATATCTTGGTGTGGTCTGGTCATTTGTAGGCCCGGATTTGGGCAGTTGGCAAGCAGCGTTTGCCAAGGCCAGAATCGGGCATCCCTTTGTGCCCACAGTATTTGTGGGCATAAGGGTAGGTGCGCGCGGGACACCTGGACCGTTCATCGCCTGAAGAACTGAATCTACCTGCAACCATCTGGGTCGAAGACATCAAAGGTACGTCATGGGGTTTTTCGAATGGCTTTTACTGTGTTTTGGGAGCTGATAAATGTGGCAGTGGTCCCCTTTAAACACTTCTGGGTGGGAGGTTGGTCTGAGTTTGCACCCCCTGCCTGGGTAACCTGGTATCAGCTGGTCCTCCATCATGGTGGCAGCCCAGAGAGAGTGAAAAGGAGGGCTTGGGGAATCCCAAGTGGCACCTCCCCTGGTATCTGCTTCCATCTTCCATCATGGTGGCAGCACAGGGAAAGCTAAAAGCGTGAGATAGCTTGGGCAGAGACAGATGGCACCCATCCTAGTAACTGCTTCCATCTTGCATGGAAGCAGGTACTAATCCTGCTGGTACCTGCTTCCATCGTCCATGGAAGCGTGATGTTCCATAGCGATGGCATGAGAGGGCATGGGTGGAGACAGGTGGCAACCATTCTGAGACCTCTTCTAGCCCGTTCCAGTGCTGAGAAGAGGTTTCTGGGTCCAGCCTTCCTCCTCCAGCTTTCTCTGCTCTGCCTTGAAATGGATGCCCAACTGACCGGGGGCAGGGGTCATTTAGGGAGTGTCTCACCACCACACCACCATCCTCCTAAGTGAAAAAACTGGGAAACAAAGAACCAATCAAGTATGATGTCTTTTGACTTTGGCTCAAGGAGGCAAGTGGCACTTAGGTTTTCAGGCTTGGTAGGACTGTGGTCTTCAGGGAAAGGGGTCCAGACCCTCTGCCAGCCCCTGCATTGTTGGTTGTTGGCAGGGGTGTGGCATTAGTTGTCAGCAAGGTTTGGCTGCAGTTGGTTTGCTGGAATTTGCAGTGATGGCATTTATCTTATCTTCTGCTTTTGTATTATGGTTGCAGCAATGGATATAACTTGTTGTTGGCATGGTTTGGAGCACCAGAAGATTTCAGGAGCAAGAGAGATCAGCACCCCCTACCCAATTTCTTCTCCTGTTGTTTTAAGTGATAAACTCCCCATTTTCTGCTGGTTATAGGAGCAATGTTTCTAATTTCCTGCTTAAAGCCTCGTGAACCTCAAGGGACCACGGCCCTACTGTTATATGTATATTGGAGGGAGGCTGTGGGCATTCCCTTTCAGCTACCTATCTGGCGTCCGGACCCAGGTGGGCCATCGACAGCTGACCTAGCCAGCGCCTGGTGCCTCTCGCCCTTGGGCCGGCTAGATTTTCGTGGGCGATCGAGGCTAAGGCGGCGCGGGCCAGCTGTAACAACGCCCCGCCCCCTGGGTTGAAGACATCAAAGGTAGGACCTGGGGTCTTTTTTCTCTCTTAGCTCAGGTTTTGCAAGTGGTAGATAGGGACAGCTAAGGCAATGGTCTCCTTGAGGCATTCAGGCTGGGGTTAGCACCCCCTTCCCAAATCCCCAGAACCGGCTGGCCTCTCATCACAATGCCGGCCCAGGGAGACCAGGAGTATATGGACACTTGGAAGGGGGCACTGGAAGAAGCAGCGGGCAAGGTAATTGGCACTTGAGCTGACTTGGCACCCACAACTGCCTAGCAGAGTTTTTTTGCATGGAAAACTTTCTGTGACCCGATCCCAGTGCTTGGGCCAGGGCCCGTCCCTTTCTGGTGCCCATATATTTCTGTCTCCCCTGGTCTCTCATTCCATGGCAGCCCAGCTGGACCTGGGCATTTGGCAAAGGGGCGCTGTGTCCCCTCTGTCTCCTCCAGACTGGCAACTGAAAGGTGTTGCCAAGGTCTAGTGGCAAAGAAAGACGGCACAGATGATCTGGCCGTTCATTAAATTAAGCTCACTGGCTGGCTCAATATTTTCCCTGTGCCTTATTTTTTATTTTCCTGGGCCATAGAGTTCACTGGGTCCATGCTGCAGCCACACTAAATTCATGGCATGCTTTGAATTTCGTTGATTTTCATTCATGCACTTTTGGCGTTTGGCCTATTCGAAGAAGGCTGCAGCTAAACAAAATAACTTATTCTCCCCCCCCCCCCAAAAAAAAAGAACCTGGAAGGAAGAGAAGCCTTGCACGAATTTGTCTTGCAATGGAAACAGCAAGGATGTGGAAGGAGGCCTCTTCGGATGTTCGTTCTTCATCCAGGACTTCGGCATCATGTGTGAGTACCTGCGTTCCTGTCCTCACTCTTTTGTCTGGGCTATTAGGAAATGAATTTGTTGTCTCCTTGACAAGTGCCAGTTTGGAGAGGAGGGTAGCATGGCTCTTTGGGTAGGTGGGTTCTGGGGTTCTTCCAGAGCAGGTGAGTTTGAGGATGGTGTAATTTCTTTGCCTGGTTAAGGAAAGCCACTTTGGTCTAGTGGTTAGGGAGCCAGACTCTTATCTGGGATTACTGGGTTTGAGTCCACCCTCCCCCATGAAGCCAGCTGGGTGACCTTGGGCTAGTCACAGCTCTCTTCTGAGCTCTCACAGCCCCACCTGCCCCACAGGATGTCTGTTGTGGGGAGAAGAATAGAAAAGCTTTGTCAGCCGCATTTAGTCCCCTTAAATGGGTGAGAAAAGCGGGGTAGAAAAGCCAACTCTTCTTCCTTGCCCGCCTTTCACACCCATTTAAGGGGACTCAAAGCAGCTGACAAACCTTCTGTTCTCACCCTTAAGGGGACTCAAAGCTGCTGACAAACCGTCTCTTCTTCTCCCCTCAAGAACACCCTGTGCAGTAGGTAGGACTGTGAGAGCTCAGAAGAGAGCTGTGTCTAGCCCAAGGTCACCCAGTTGGCTTCATGGGGGAGGGTGGAATTGAACCCGGTATTCCCAGATCAGACTCTTGGTCCTTAGCCACTAGACCAAACTGGCCCTGTGGGCTTGAAGGGTTTAAATCTGAATCTTCATCGATTTCGAGGCCCCACGGGGGGATGTTCCCAATATTTCAGCTTTTTCCCCTGGTAAACAATTTAAGCATGTCTGGCAAACGAGACAGAAGAAACAATGCGTCTTCTGCTTCCTCTTCCTGCAGCTTTCACTGGAGTGCAAGTCTGGCAATCAAGCAAAGGAATCTCCGGACATCTCTTCGCAAGGATCACCCTTAGACCTCACCCTCACAGTTAGACACAAGGCAGTTGAAAATACATCACCTTTATTCCCTTAAGGTACGAGGTGACAGAGTTTACTCAGTACCTTCTGAGGCAACTCCTACAACACCTAGAACTTCCTACAACACCTGAGAGTGTGCAGTTTGCCTCTTTCATGGTGCTGAAAGATTATTAAAATACGTATCTCCCAGCTCTTGTTTGCATCTTCACGGTGCAGAAAAATATTAAAACTGGAGTCTATTAAAACACTTAAAACTGCAGTATGCATGGTCGTGGTGCAGAAAATAATTAAAATACGAACTTCCTATAATACTTGAGAAAATGCAGGTTGCATCTTCATGGTGCTGAAAGATTACTAATCTATGAATCTCCAAGAACAGTTAAAACTGTAGTTTGCATCTTTCTGGTGCAAAGAAATAGAAAAACTGGAGTCTACTAGAACACTTAGAATCTGCAGTTTGCATATTCATGGTGCATAATGGCAGATAGATATCAGTGGGGTCTACGGAATGGGTGAGGAAGATTGTCTCCCTGCCTGGAAGAAAGTGAAGAAGACAAGCTTGAATTCGTCGCTTTCAAGAATGGAAACAGCAAGAACGTGGAAGGGGCCAATTCTGAAGTTCATTCTCTGTTCAGGACTTGGGCATTTGCGTGAGTACCTGTGCTTTAGGTCTTCTCGCTGGGCCATTGGGAAATTTTGCAAGTCTTTTGCCTTGGTAAAATAAGTCTTACCATGTTTGGCAAGGAAGAGAAAGGAAACAATTATAATTAATGAATAATTAATTATAAATAATTCATAATGGCATAGACTTGTTTGCCAATCACTTTTTCTGTGTTTTTCCTACAGAGACTTAGACAGAAAGCCACACTTTCGCCTATCTGCCTTGGCAGAACTGGACCCCAGGGAGGAAGGAGAGTTTTTGGGTTAGAATATTGGGTTTTTTTCTAAAGTGAGGAGGCACCTAGATTCCCTAGGGTGTGACTGTGACCTGTCCACGTCATCCTTGTCTGTCCTTGTGGAGTGAATGGGCCTCTTATCAAGACGCACCTAAGCTGCTGTGAGCATGGCGCGAGGATCAGCAGATAGAAAGCATGGTGGGTAAGAGGTCGCGTGTGGAGTGAATGGGCCTCTTATCAAGACGCACCTAAGCTGCTGTGAGCATGGCGCGAGGATCAGCAGATAGAAAGCATGGTGGGTAAGAGGTCGTGTGCATGCCATGTGGGGATGCCTGGAAATACATGTGGCTAAGACCCTAGCTTGCTAAATAGGGCCAGGACTTGAGGAACTGCAGTTGGCATCGTTATGGTGCCAGGAACCAAGGTTGACAAAGAGGGCTAGGACTGAACTGCAGTTGGCATCGTTATGGTGCCAGGAACCATGGTTGTCAAAGAGGGCTAGGACTGAACTGCAGTTGGCATCGTTATGGTGCCAGGAACCATGGTTGTCAAAGAGGGCTAGGACTGAACTGCAGTTGGCATCGTTATGGTGCCAGGAACCATGGTTGTCAAAGAGGGCTAGGACTGAACTGCAGTTGGCATCGTTATGGTGCCAGGAACCATGGTTGTCAAAGAGGGCTAGGACTGAACTGCAGTTGGCATCGTTATGGTGCCAGGAACCATGGTTGTCAAAGAGGGCTAGGACTGAACTGCAGTTGGCATCGTTATGGTGCCAGGAACCATGGTTGTCAAAGAGGGCTAGGACTGAACTGCAGTTGGCATCGTTATGGTGCCAGGAACCAAGGTTGACAAAGAGGGCTAGGACTGAACTGCAGTTGGCATCGTAATGGTGCCAGGAACCATGGTTGTCAAAGAGGGCTAGGACTGAACTGCAGTTGGCATCGTTATGGTGCCAGGAACCAAGGTTGACAAAGAGGGCTAGGACTGAACTGCAGTTGGCATCGTAATGGTGCCAGGAACCATGGTTGACAAAGAGGGCTAGGACTGAACTGCAGTTGGCATCGTTATGGTGCCAGGAACCATGGTTGACAAAGAGGGCTAGGACTGAACTGCAGTTGGCATCGTTATGGTGCCAGGAACCATGGTTGACAAAGAGGGCTAGGACTGAACTGCAGTTGGCATCGTTATGGTGCCAGGAACCATGGTTGTCAAAGAGGGCTAGGACTGAACTGCAGTTGGCATCTTCATGGTGCCAGGAACCTTGGTTGTCAAAGAGGGCTAGGACTGAGCTGCAGCTGGCATCTTTATGGTGCCAGGAACTTTGCTTTCCAAATAGGCCATAGGGCTTACTGGGGTCCAGGTTGGCAGAAGATGAATCCATGCCCCAATTCATCGTCCTGAGTGATGGAAACAAGACAGCAGGGCACATTGAAGAAGCCCGTCTTCCTTCTGAGACTTCAGCATCCTTACCTGTGAGTACCTGGATTGGTTTTCACTCTGTGTCCCCCCCCCCCCAGCAGTTAGGAAATGAGGTGGCTACTTTTTCTTACAGAGTTCAGGTAAGGAAGTGAGAGGCTCAGCTGGCTGTTGGGTGAGGGTCTCATACAGTGACCCACCGGTGGGTATCCTGAAAGCGAATTGAAGCGCTTCCAGAGTGTTTGGTTCTGAACATAAGATAGGTCTCCCTGCAGTTTCACAGGTGAATCTTCTAATCTCAGGTTTTCTTTCCTTGCAGCAGCTTCATATGTCATCACAGGGAGGCTGAAGTCCCACTGTGTGACGGTCCCAATTCGAGGTTTGTAATCTTTTTACAGAGGTTTCAGGGATGCTGTTATGGGTGGTTAAAAGGCAAAGCAATGGTAAAGAGCTCCAAAGGGATCTCCTTTGGCTGGAGGATGGTTAATTTCCTTGCCTGGTTAAGGAAAGCCAGTTTGGTCTAGCGGTTAGGGAGTCAGACTCTTATCTGGGAATACAGGATCCGATTCCGCCCTCCCCCATGAAGCCGGTTGGGTGACCTTGGGCTAGTCACAGCTGTCTTCTGAGCTCTCACAGCCCCACCTGCCTCGCAAGGTGTTCTGTCACGGAGAGAAGAACAGAAGCTTTGTCAGCTGCTTGAGTCCTTTTGAAAAGAAGAATTAGCTTTTCTTCCTCACTTTCCTCACCCATTTAAGGGGACTCAAAGCAGCTGACAAACCTGTTCTCACCCTTAAGGGGACTCAAAGCTGCTGACAAACCATCTGTTCTTCTCCCCACCACAAACCTCCTGTGAGGTAGATGGGATTGTGAGAGCTCAGAGGAGAGCTGTGACTAGCCCAAAGTCACCCAGCTGGCTTTATGGAGGAGGGCAGATTCAAATCTAGTATTCCCAGATAAGAGTCCGGCTCCCTAACCATTAGACCAGGTGGCAGAGACAGGCAGGAGGCCTCTCAGGGCCCTTGGCAGGGAGTCAAGAGCAGGTGAAGCTTTTGCCTTCATCTCCTGCTTGAGATGCCCAGATGCAACCGGTGGCCCACTGCATGTGGTGGGTTGCTGGACTAGATGGGTGGTGGCCTGACCCAGCAGGGGTCCTGCTAATTCATGGAAGACAGGTGCACCAGTGGCTACTGGAATGGATTCCCAGATCCTGTTCCCAGGTTGGAGAGACAGCTAAGAAGCCTCTGAAGGCTGTTTGCGGGACACCAAGAGCAGGTGAAGGTTCTGCCTTTGTCTTCTGCTTGACGTGCCCACAAGCAGCTGATGGGACACTGTGGGACGGGCCGTGGCCTGACTCTACTGGACTCTTACATTCTAATGTTCTTTTCCTTGCAGCCCTGCCTGGGAGTTCATTCTCCTGAAGACATCAAAAGTAGGAGACTTTTCTCGTTTTCTTTTTTATCATTCCATGAGGCTCCCTGTTCTCAGGGGGCTTCATCTCCTGCTAGCAGGTGGTCCACCTCCTGCTATCAGGTAGCTGCATCTCCACCCTAAGCTTCTGCACCTGAGAAAAGCACCAGAACTTTCTTGATGGGCATCTTCTGCACCTAAGCGTGGGAGAGGTGGTGTTGGGTGGCTTCCAGCCATGCTAGCACTCCACGCTTGACACTGGGAGAGCCTCCAGCATTTGGGGACGGGGTCTGGACCTTCTACCTCACCTCTAGCTCTGGTCCTTGATGGGTGGAGCTTTGGTCTTGTTGTGGACTACTGCCCTCTGGGCTTGGTCAGGCGGTCCGGATTATGGTGCCTAGTGCTTGAAACAGGCGGCGTGGTTCTCTGTGGTGCTTTTGGTTTGTAACCTCCGTCCCTTTGTAGGGTTTTGGCTCTGTTGTGAAGACAGGTTTGCAGGTTCATGGAGAGGGGAAAAGGCAGCCAGGAAATTCTTAAAGGTACTAGGTGCCTCTAAGAGCTGTCTTCAGGCTGGATGTCCTCCAGACGGATCCTGAGGCCCAAACCGCTCTGGGATGAGGGGCTCCCGGACCGCTTTGGGGTCAGCAGAATCCCTTTGGGTGGTGACCAGCCTCATGGCTGCCAGCAGCCACATCTTGTCCCCCAAGAAATGCTTTGGGGGACGGCTTTTCCCCATTAGGCGACTGGTTCTAGGCTCCGCTCGGTTGCTAAGGTCTGTGGCATTCTGGGTAGGGGTCCAGACTGTGCCCACCCCTGGGGCTGGAGGCTGGGTGGGTGGGTGGGATTCCTTGCCTCATCTAGGTTGGGGCACACGTAGGTCTGGCATTTAAGACAGGTGGGCCCCCTTCCTCTCATTCGGTTCTGTTGCTTTTCAAAGGGTGCTTTGAGGTTCCTTTCCCTGAAATTTGGCACTTAAAAGGGGCAAAAACAGGCCTCCCAGGAATCAGCTCTGAAGCTTTACGGTGGAGATATTTTCTGTGTTTGTTTGCAATTGATATTAATGTGCAATTGATTGCATTATCATTCCATGCATTGATAACTGGATTTTGCATATTCCTTGCGCCTCGTGCAAAGGTAGGCAGGTAAGGGTGGGGGTTACCTCTGGTCCTATGTGTGCTTTGAGGTGTATTTGCATTTCACCCAAGGAGTCTAGGGTCTTCCAAGGGTTTTAGTAGCAAAAGGGGAGGTTTTTCCCCTCACCTTTTTTCCTGCAGTCTGAGATGTACATCCCTCAAAGTTCACATGGCTACAGTGCCAAAGACCAGGTTGCTTCTGCTTTCTGGAAGCATGAGCCTTGGGACCCTCAAAGAGACCGCTGCATTACTGTTCCAGTGTTAATGTTGAAATGCATATGGTGGGGAGAGGTTAGAAAGAGGGTGGGGATTCCTTTTCAGGTTCTGAACCCAGATGGCTCCCACATCAACCTGCGTCCACTAAATTGTATTTTACTTTCTATTGCTTATCTGCCTCTTCCAGTTTTCCTAAATAAAGCATATTGCAATCACTGTGTTGTCTTGTCACTTGGGGGCTTCCTCAAATAAAAATATGTTGTTCGCTTTGATAGGGATAATCATGTTTCTTTAGACCACCTAGAATCCCCAATAGCTCTTCTAAGGTTATCATAGGCAGGTAGGAAGGTGTTTAGGTAGAAATGTAATTTAAATGTATTTCCTGCTATGTCTTATCTGTTTCTCGGTGTGGCGTGGTTTCGGTTTCCGTTCGGGTCGCGTCCTTCACCCCCTTCTGTCCCATGGTCATTGTGGGACGTGAAGGGCTGGGCCATCTGGGTTTGAAGACTCCAGGACTACGGAATGGTGAGTCACGTGGGTTTTTTAATCTGTGTTTTGATAAATGATGCAGTGGTCTCTTTGCAGAGTTGTCCGTGGGCGGTGAGGGTGGGTGTTTGCACCCACCTTCCAAATACTTGGCATTAGCTGGACTCCCATCCTGATGGGAGCCCAAGGAATGCTGAGAGGGTGAAGGAAGGGGCTTGGAAGGAGACACAATTAAACCAGCAAGCATTCCTTGGCCATGCTCAGTGGCACAGGAAAAAGCAGCCATGGTCACCCCAAACCAAGTTGCATAGCCAGTTTGGACAGCAACCAAACTGGAATCAGCTTGCATGGAATCAGCTTCCAGAGATTCGCAGCGCAGGTAAGAGGTCCTGGGGTCGTGTCTTCCTCCTGTAGCTCCTTCTGCCATTTGGGGGGTCTTCTGGGCTGCCGCAAAATGGCTGCCCAGCTGATCCTGGGCATGCAGGGGAGGGGGTCACGTACAGGGGTTTCTTCCTGTGTTCGGAACTCAAGTAATGTGGGACCCGATTGTTGTGCGGAGATTTGGCTCTTGGCAAAAGTGGAACAGCCTCCTCTGAACTCTAGAGCCTTCACTGGGGTGGGCTGCATGATCTCACTGCATCATGCTTGAACAGAATTTGGGGGAGGGTGGAAGAAGTGGAAGCAAGAAGCATTTCTTAGGGGAACTGGATCGCGCCGGAAGCGGGCATCAGGCTGGTTGTCTACCAATCCGATTCTGCGGTCCAAACCACTTTGGGTTAGGGGCTCCCAGACTGCTTTGGGTTGCAGAATCCCTTTGGGAGATGACCAACCTGCTGCCTGCTTCCAGCCCTATCCAGCACCCCCCAAAGAAATGCTTGAGAATTCCTTTTCTGTTTAAGCGCTTGGTTTTCGGCTTCTCTTGTGAGTCCTTGCAGATCGTTGGCTTTCAGGGAAGGGGTCTGGACCCTCTGCCCACCCCTGGCTGTTGGGAGGGGTGTGGCGTTAGGTGCCTTCTGGATTTTCAGCCCTCATTAGGTCTGGTGCTAAGGCACATGGCACTCTATTCGCTGCTAAGTTTTGGCATTTGGAAGACGCGATTGTGGTTGCTTTCCTGTTGTTTGGCTTTTAAACCATGGGGCAAAGATGGCGTTCTTTGGATGATTCTGTGGTGAGGATATTTCTGTGGGTTGGAATTTTACTTCAAAGGGTTGCTTTTTCCACTTTATACTGAACAAATGTAAATTATTGCACTTTATACTGCATAAATGTGATGTTTTGGATTCTATACTGCATATTGATACCTGTCTTCCTACCTGGGTTTTGTATCGTCATTACAAACTGCCTTGAATGCATATTATGCAATGGAACAAGCAGGTGAGGATGGTGGTTGTACCTGGGTGCTTTGAGATGGACTTGCATGCTTCCCCAGAAAGGTAAGGGGTCTTCCCAAAGTTTTAATGGCAAAAAGGGGGCTTTCCCCATTTCTTTTCTTGCTGTTCTAAGCTGTAAGTCCGTCAAAGTGCCCATTTTCCATAGTGGCCATGGCCAGGTTTGTCTGTGATGGGCAAAAGCTAAGGCTTTTGATGCCCAGGGGACCACTGCCTTGTTAATGATTTTTGAAACATTGTGACTGTTATGTGAAATGCTACAATTGAAATTTGAAATGTTCAGTATTTTATAATGCTACAGTAAATGAAACATTTTGCAATGCTAGAATAGAAAATTTGCAATGCTAGAATAGATATTGTGCAATGCTAGAATAGAAAATTTTCAATGCCAGAATAGATATTGTGCAATGCTAGAATAGATCATTTGTAATGCTAGAATACATTGTTTGTAATGTTAGTTATTTTGAAATGCTAGAATAGTTTTTTGGGGATGCAATGAAATAAGGGAGGGTGGGATTCCTTTTCAGCATTGACCCAGATGGCAACTGTATTGTTAATGCATTTTTGATAGGCCATATGCAAATAAAGATATTAGAGAACTGTGGTGTGGTCTAGTTATTGGGAATGTATAAGAATGTATGTTTGTCAGGTTTCGTTATTTCGGTGCGGTGCATACTAATAAAGATGCCTTAATATCTTGGTGTGGTCTGGTCATTTGTAGGCCCGGATTTGGGCAGTTGGCAAGCAGCGTTTGCCAAGGCCAGAATCGGGCATCCCTTTGTGCCCACAGTATTTGTGGGCATAAGGGTAGGTGCGCGCGGGACACCTGGACCGTTCATCGCCTGAAGAACTGAATCTACCTGCAACCATCTGGGTCGAAGACATCAAAGGTACGTCATGGGGTTTTTCGAATGGCTTTTACTGTGTTTTGGGAGCTGATAAATGTGGCAGTGGTCCCCTTTAAACACTTCTGGGTGGGAGGTTGGTCTGAGTTTGCACCCCCTGCCTGGGTAACCTGGTATCAGCTGGTCCTCCATCATGGTGGCAGCCCAGAGAGAGTGAAAAGGAGGGCTTGGGGAATCCCAAGTGGCACCTCCCCTGGTATCTGCTTCCATCTTCCATCATGGTGGCAGCACAGGGAAAGCTAAAAGCGTGAGATAGCTTGGGCAGAGACAGATGGCACCCATCCTAGTAACTGCTTCCATCTTGCATGGAAGCAGGTACTAATCCTGCTGGTACCTGCTTCCATCGTCCATGGAAGCGTGATGTTCCATAGCGATGGCATGAGAGGGCATGGGTGGAGACAGGTGGCAACCATTCTGAGACCTCTTCTAGCCCGTTCCAGTGCTGAGAAGAGGTTTCTGGGTCCAGCCTTCCTCCTCCAGCTTTCTCTGCTCTGCCTTGAAATGGATGCCCAACTGACCGGGGGCAGGGGTCATTTAGGGAGTGTCTCACCACCACACCACCATCCTCCTAAGTGAAAAAACTGGGAAACAAAGAACCAATCAAGTATGATGTCTTTTGACTTTGGCTCAAGGAGGCAAGTGGCACTTAGGTTTTCAGGCTTGGTAGGACTGTGGTCTTCAGGGAAAGGGGTCCAGACCCTCTGCCAGCCCCTGCATTGTTGGTTGTTGGCAGGGGTGTGGCATTAGTTGTCAGCAAGGTTTGGCTGCAGTTGGTTTGCTGGAATTTGCAGTGATGGCATTTATCTTATCTTCTGCTTTTGTATTATGGTTGCAGCAATGGATATAACTTGTTGTTGGCATGGTTTGGAGCACCAGAAGATTTCAGGAGCAAGAGAGATCAGCACCCCCTACCCAATTTCTTCTCCTGTTGTTTTAAGTGATAAACTCCCCATTTTCTGCTGGTTATAGGAGCAATGTTTCTAATTTCCTGCTTAAAGCCTCGTGAACCTCAAGGGACCACGGCCCTACTGTTATATGTATATTGGAGGGAGGCTGTGGGCATTCCCTTTCAGCTACCTATCTGGCGTCCGGACCCAGGTGGGCCATCGACAGCTGACCTAGCCAGCGCCTGGTGCCTCTCGCCCTTGGGCCGGCTAGATTTTCGTGGGCGATCGAGGCTAAGGCGGCGCGGGCCAGCTGTAACAACGCCCCGCCCCCTGGGTTGAAGACATCAAAGGTAGGACCTGGGGTCTTTTTTCTCTCTTAGCTCAGGTTTTGCAAGTGGTAGATAGGGACAGCTAAGGCAATGGTCTCCTTGAGGCATTCAGGCTGGGGTTAGCACCCCCTTCCCAAATCCCCAGAACCGGCTGGCCTCTCATCACAATGCCGGCCCAGGGAGACCAGGAGTATATGGACACTTGGAAGGGGGCACTGGAAGAAGCAGCGGGCAAGGTAATTGGCACTTGAGCTGACTTGGCACCCACAACTGCCTAGCAGAGTTTTTTTGCATGGAAAACTTTCTGTGACCCGATCCCAGTGCTTGGGCCAGGGCCCGTCCCTTTCTGGTGCCCATATATTTCTGTCTCCCCTGGTCTCTCATTCCATGGCAGCCCAGCTGGACCTGGGCATTTGGCAAAGGGGCGCTGTGTCCCCTCTGTCTCCTCCAGACTGGCAACTGAAAGGTGTTGCCAAGGTCTAGTGGCAAAGAAAGACGGCACAGATGATCTGGCCGTTCATTAAATTAAGCTCACTGGCTGGCTCAATATTTTCCCTGTGCCTTATTTTTTATTTTCCTGGGCCATAGAGTTCACTGGGTCCATGCTGCAGCCACACTAAATTCATGGCATGCTTTGAATTTCGTTGATTTTCATTCATGCACTTTTGGCGTTTGGCCTATTCGAAGAAGGCTGCAGCTAAACAAAATAACTTATTCTCCCCCCCCCCCCAAAAAAAAAGAACCTGGAAGGAAGAGAAGCCTTGCACGAATTTGTCTTGCAATGGAAACAGCAAGGATGTGGAAGGAGGCCTCTTCGGATGTTCGTTCTTCATCCAGGACTTCGGCATCATGTGTGAGTACCTGCGTTCCTGTCCTCACTCTTTTGTCTGGGCTATTAGGAAATGAATTTGTTGTCTCCTTGACAAGTGCCAGTTTGGAGAGGAGGGTAGCATGGCTCTTTGGGTAGGTGGGTTCTGGGGTTCTTCCAGAGCAGGTGAGTTTGAGGATGGTGTAATTTCTTTGCCTGGTTAAGGAAAGCCACTTTGGTCTAGTGGTTAGGGAGCCAGACTCTTATCTGGGATTACTGGGTTTGAGTCCACCCTCCCCCATGAAGCCAGCTGGGTGACCTTGGGCTAGTCACAGCTCTCTTCTGAGCTCTCACAGCCCCACCTGCCCCACAGGATGTCTGTTGTGGGGAGAAGAATAGAAAAGCTTTGTCAGCCGCATTTAGTCCCCTTAAATGGGTGAGAAAAGCGGGGTAGAAAAGCCAACTCTTCTTCCTTGCCCGCCTTTCACACCCATTTAAGGGGACTCAAAGCAGCTGACAAACCTTCTGTTCTCACCCTTAAGGGGACTCAAAGCTGCTGACAAACCGTCTCTTCTTCTCCCCTCAAGAACACCCTGTGCAGTAGGTAGGACTGTGAGAGCTCAGAAGAGAGCTGTGTCTAGCCCAAGGTCACCCAGTTGGCTTCATGGGGGAGGGTGGAATTGAACCCGGTATTCCCAGATCAGACTCTTGGTCCTTAGCCACTAGACCAAACTGGCCCTGTGGGCTTGAAGGATTTAAATCTGAATCTTCATCGATTTCGAGGCCCCACGGGGGGATGTTCCCAATATTTCAGCTTTTTCCCCTGGTAAACAATTTAAGCATGTCTGGCAAACGAGACAGAAGAAACAATGCGTCTTCTGCTTCCTCTTCCTGCAGCTTTCACTGGAGTGCAAGTCTGGCAATCAAGCAAAGGAATCTCCGGACATCTCTTCGCAAGGATCACCCTTAGACCTCACCCTCACAGTTAGACACAAGGCAGTTGAAAATACATCACCTTTATTCCCTTAAGGTACGAGGTGACAGAGTTTACTCAGTACCTTCTGAGGCAACTCCTACAACACCTAGAACTTCCTACAACACCTGAGAGTGTGCAGTTTGCCTCTTTCATGGTGCTGAAAGATTATTAAAATACGTATCTCCCAGCTCTTGTTTGCATCTTCACGGTGCAGAAAAATATTAAAACTGGAGTCTATTAAAACACTTAAAACTGCAGTATGCATGGTCGTGGTGCAGAAAATAATTAAAATACGAACTTCCTATAATACTTGAGAAAATGCAGGTTGCATCTTCATGGTGCTGAAAGATTACTAATCTATGAATCTCCAAGAACAGTTAAAACTGTAGTTTGCATCTTTCTGGTGCAAAGAAATAGAAAAACTGGAGTCTACTAGAACACTTAGAATCTGCAGTTTGCATATTCATGGTGCATAATGGCAGATAGATATCAGTGGGGTCTACGGAATGGGTGAGGAAGATTGTCTCCCTGCCTGGAAGAAAGTGAAGAAGACAAGCTTGAATTCGTCGCTTTCAAGAATGGAAACAGCAAGAACGTGGAAGGGGCCAATTCTGAAGTTCATTCTCTGTTCAGGACTTGGGCATTTGCGTGAGTACCTGTGCTTTAGGTCTTCTCGCTGGGCCATTGGGAAATTTTGCAAGTCTTTTGCCTTGGTAAAATAAGTCTTACCATGTTTGGCAAGGAAGAGAAAGGAAACAATTATAATTAATGAATAATTAATTATAAATAATTCATAATGGCATAGACTTGTTTGCCAATCACTTTTTCTGTGTTTTTCCTACAGAGACTTAGACAGAAAGCCACACTTTCGCCTATCTGCCTTGGCAGAACTGGACCCCAGGGAGGAAGGAGAGTTTTTGGGTTAGAATATTGGGTTTTTTTCTAAAGTGAGGAGGCACCTAGATTCCCTAGGGTGTGACTGTGACCTGTCCACGTCATCCTTGTCTGTCCTTGTGGAGTGAATGGGCCTCTTATCAAGACGCACCTAAGCTGCTGTGAGCATGGCGCGAGGATCAGCAGATAGAAAGCATGGTGGGTAAGAGGTCGCGTGTGGAGTGAATGGGCCTCTTATCAAGACGCACCTAAGCTGCTGTGAGCATGGCGCGAGGATCAGCAGATAGAAAGCATGGTGGGTAAGAGGTCGTGTGCATGCCATGTGGGGATGCCTGGAAATACATGTGGTTAAGACCCTAGCTTGCTAAATAGGGCCAGGACTTGAGGAACTGCAGTTGGCATCGTTATGGTGCCAGGAACCATGGTTGACAAAGAGGGCTAGGACTGAACTGCAGTTGGAATCGTTATGGTGCCAGGAACCAAGGTTGACAAAGAGGGCTAGGACTGAACTGCAGTTGGCATCGTTATGGTGCCAGGAACCATGGTTGTCAAAGAGGGCTAGGACTGAACTGCAGCTGGCATCTTCATGGCGCCAGGAACCTTGGTTGTCAAAGAGGGCTAGGACTGAACTGCAGTTGGCATCGTTATGGTGCCAGGAACCATGGTTGACAAAGAGGGCTAGGACTGAACTGCAGTTGGCATCGTTATGGTGCCAAGAACCATGGTTGACAAAGAGGGCTAGGACTGAACTGCAGTTGGCATCGTTATGGTGCCAGGAACCATGGTTGTCAAAGAGGGCTAGGACTGAACTGCAGCTGGCATCTTCATGGTGCCAGGAACCTTGGTTGTAAAAGAGGGCTACGACTGAGCTGCAGTTGGCATCGTTATGGTGCCAGGAACTTTGCTTTCCAAATAGGCCATAGGGCTTACTGGGGTCCAGGTTGGCAGAAGATGAATCCATGCCCCAATTCATCGTCCTGAGTGATGGAAACAAGACAGCAGGGCACATTGAAGAAGCCCGTCTTCCTTCTGAGACTTCAGCATCCTTACCTGTGAGTACCAGGATTGGTTTTCACTCTGTGTCCCCCCCCCCAGCAGTTAGGAAATGAGGTGGCTACTTTTTCTTACAGAGTTCAGGTAAGGAAGTGAGGGGCTCAGCTGGCTGTTGGGTGAGGGTCTCATACAGTGACCCACCGGTGGGTATCCTGAAAGCGAATTGAAGCGCTTCCAGAGCGTTTGGTTCTGAGCATAAGATAGGTCTCCCTGCAGTTTCACAGGTGAATCTTCTAATCTCAGGTTTTCTTTCCTTGCAGCAGCTTCATATGTCATCACAGGGAGGCTGAAGTCCCACTGTGTGACGGTCCCAATTCGAGGTTTGTAATCTTTTTACAGAGGTTTCAGGGATGCTGTTATGGGTGGTTAAAAGGCAAAGCAATGGTAAAGAGCTCCAAAGGGATCTCCTTTGGCTGGAGGATGGTTAATTTCCTTGCCTGGTTAAGGAAAGCCAGTTTGGTCTAGTGGTTAGGGAGTCAGACTCTTATCTGGGAATACAGGATCCGATTCCGCCCTCCCCCATGAAGCCGGTTGGGTGACCTTGGGCTAGTCACAGCTCTCTTCTGAGCTCTCACAGCCCCACCTGCCTCGCAAGGTGTTCTGTCATGGAGAGAAGAACAGAAGCTTTGTCAGCTGCTTGAGTCCTTTTGAAAAGAAGAATTAGCTTTTCTTCCTCACTTTCCTCACCCATTTAAGGGGACCCAAAGCAGCTGACAAACCTGTTCTCACCCTTAAGGGCACTCAAAGCTGCTGACAAACCATCTGTTCTTCTCCCCACCACAAACCTCCTGTGAGGTAGATGGGATTGTGAGAGCTCAGAGGAGAGCTGTGACTAGCCCAAAGTCACCCAGCTGGCTTTATGGAGGAGGGCAGATTCAAATCTAGTATTCCCAGATAAGAGTCCGGCTCCCTAACCATTAGACCAGGTGGCAGAGACAGGCAGGAGGCCTCTCGGGGCCCTTGGCAGGGAGTCAAGAGCAGGTGAAGCTTTTGCCTTCATCTCCTGCTTGAGACGCCCAGATGCAACCAGTGGCCCACTGCATGTTGTGGGTTGCTGGACTAGATGGGTGGTGGCCTGACCCAGCAGGGGTCCTGCTAATTCATGGAAGACAGGTGCACCAGTGGCTACTGGAATGGATTCCCAGATCCTGTTCCCAGGTTGGAGAGACAGCTAAGAAGCCTCTGAAGGCCGTTTGCAGGAAGCCAAGAGCAGGTGAAGGTTCTGCCTTCGTCTTCTGCTTGAGATGCCCACAAGCAGCTGGAGGGATAGTGGGATGGTTATGGCCTGACTCAGCTGGACTCTTACATTCTAATGTTCTTTTCCTTGCAGCCCTGCCTGGGAGTTCATTCTCCCGAAGACATCAAAAGTAGGAGACTTTTCTCTTCTATCATTCCATGAGGCTCCCTGTTCTCAGGGGGCTTCATCTCCTGCTAGCAGGTGGTCCACCTCCTGCTATCAGGTAGCTGCATCTCCACCCTAAGCTTCTGCACCTGAGAAAAGCACCAGAACTTTCTTGATGGGCATCTTCTGCACCTAAGCGTGGGAGAGGTGGTGTTGGGTGGCTTCCAGCCATGCTAGCACTCCACGCTTGACACTGGGAGAGCCTCCAGCATTTGGGGACGGGGTCTGGACCTTCTACCTCACCTCTAGCTCTGGTCCTTGATGGGTGGAGCTTTGGTCTTGTTGTGGACTACTGCCCTCTGGGCTTGGTCAGGCGGTCCGGATTATGGTGCCTAGTGCTTGAAACAGGCGGCGTGGTTCTCTGTGGTGCTTTTGGTTTGTAACCTCCGTCCCTTTGTAGGGTTTTGGCTCTGTTGTGAAGACAGGTTTGCAGGTTCATGGAGAGGGGAAAAGGCAGCCAGGAATTTCTTAAAGGTACTAGGTGCCTCTAAGAGCTGTCTTCAGGCTGGATGTCCTCCAGACGGATCCTGAGGCCCAAACCGCTCTGGGATGAGGGGCTCCCGGACTGCTTAGGGGTCAGCAGAATCCCTTTGGGTGGTGACCAGCCTCATGGCTGCCAGCAGCCACATCTTGTCCCCCAAGAAATGCTTTGGGGGACGGCTTTTCCCCATTAGGCGACTGGTTCTAGGCTCCGCTCGGTTGCTAAGGTCTGTGGCATTCTGGGTAGGGGTCCAGACTGTGCCCACCCCTGGGGCTGAAGGCTGGGTGGGTGGGTGGGATTCCTTGCCTCATCTAGGTTGGGGCACAGGTAGGTCTGGCATTTAAGACAGGTGGGCCCCCTTCCTCTCATTCGGTTCTGTTGCTTTTCAAAGGGTGCTTTGAGGTTCCTTTCCTTGAAATTTGGCACTTAAAAGGGGCAAAAACAGGCCTTCCTGGAATGAGCTCTGAAGCTTTACGGTGGAGTTAATTTCTATGTTTGTTTGCAATTGATATTAATGTGCAATTGATTGCATTATCATTCCATGCATTGATACCTGGATTTTGCATTTTCCTTGCGCCTCGTGCAAAGGTAGGCAGGTGAGGGTGGGGGTTACCTCTGGTCCTATGTGTGCTTTGAGGTGTATTTGCATTTCACCCAAGGAGTCTAGGGTCTTCCAAGGGTTTTAGTAGCAAAAGGGGAGGTTTTTCCCCTCACCTTTTTTCCTGCAGTCTGAGATGTACATCCCTCAAAGTTCACATGGCTACAGTGCCAAAGACCAGGTTGCTTCTGCTTTCTGGAAGCATGAGCCTTGGGACCCTCAAAGAGACCGCTGCATTACTGTTCCAGTGTTAATGTTGAAATGCATATGGTGGGGAGAGGTTAGAAAGAGGGTGGGGATTCCTTTTCAGGTTCTGAACCCAGATGGCTCCCACATCAACCTGCGTCCACTAAATTGTATTTTACTTTCTATTGCTTATCTGCCTCTTCCAGTTTTCCTAAATAAAGCATATTGCAATCACTGTGTTGTCTTGTCACTTGGGGGCTTCCTCAAATAAAAATATGTTGTTCGCTTTGATAGGGATAATCATGTTTCTTTAGACCACCTAGAATCCCCAATAGCTCTTCTAAGGTTATCATAGGCAGGTAGGAAGGTGTTTAGGTAGAAATGTAATTTAAATGTATTTCCTGCTATGTCTTATCTGTTTCTCGGTGTGGCGTGGTTTCGGTTTCCGTTCGGGTCGCGTCCTTCACCCCCTTCTGTCCCATGGTCATTGTGGGACGTGAAGGGCTGGGCCATCTGGGTTTGAAGACTCCAGGACTACGGAATGGTGAGTCACGTGGGTTTTTTAATCTGTGTTTTGATAAATGATGCAGTGGTCTCTTTGCAGAGTTGTCCGTGGGCGGTGAGGGTGGGTGTTTGCACCCACCTTCCAAATACTTGGCATTAGCTGGACTCCCATCCTGATGGGAGCCCAAGGAATGCTGAGAGGGTGAAGGAAGGGGCTTGGAAGGAGACACAGTTAAACCAGCAAGCATTCCTTGGCCATGCTCAGTGGCACAGGAAAAAGCAGCCATGGTCACCCCAAGCCAAGTTGCATAGCCAGTTTGGACAGCAACCAAACTGGAATCGGCTTGCATGGAATCAGCTTCCAGAGATTTGCAGTGCACTTAAGAGGTCCTGGGGTCGTGTCTTCCTCCTATAGCTCCTTCTGCCATTTGGGCTCTTCTGGGCTGCCACAAAATGGCTGCCCAGCTGATCCTGGGCATCCAGGGGAGGGGGTCACACACAGGGGCTTCTTCCTGTGTTCTGAACTCGAGGAATGCGGGACCAGATCGTTGTGCGGAGATTTGGCTCTTGGCAAAAGAGGAACAGCCCCCTCTGAACTCTAGGGCTTTCACTGGGGTGGGCTGCATGATCTCACTGCATCATGCTTGAACAGAATTTGGGGGAGGGTGGAAGAAGTGGAAGCAAGAAGCATTTCTTAGGGGAACTGGATAGTGCCGGAAGCGGACATCAGGCTGGTTGTCTCCTGATCCGATTCTGCAGCCCAAACTGCTTCGGGTCAGGGGCTCCCAGACCACTTTTGGTTGCAGAATCCCTTTGGGGGATGACCGCCCTGCTGCCTGCTTCCAGCCATGACTAGCAACCCCCAAAGAAACTCTTGAGAGTTCCTTTTCGCTTTAAGCACTTGGCTTCTCTTGTGAGTCCTTCCGGATCGTTGGCTTTCAGGGAAGGGGTCTGGACCCTCTGCCCACCCCTGGCTGTAGGGAGGGGTGTGGCGTTAGGTGCCTTCCGGATGTTCAGCCATCTTTAGGTCTGGTGCTAAGGCACATGGTAAGTTTTGGCATTTGGAAGACGCGATTGTGGTTGCTTTCCTGTTTGGAATTTAAACCATGGGGCAAAGATGGCGTTCTTTGGATGACCCTGTGGTAAGGATATTTCTGTGGGTTGGAATTTTACATGGAAGGGTTGCTTTTTCCACTTTATACTGAACAAATGTAAATTATTGCACTTTATACTGCATAAATGTAAATTATTGCACTTTATACTGCATAAATGTGATGTTTTGGATTCTATACTGCATACTGATACCTGTTTTCCTGTGTGGGTTTTGTATCCTGATTGCAATCTGCCTTGAATGCACATTATGGAATGGAACAAACAGGTGAGGATGGTGGTTGTACCTGGGTGCTTTGAGATGGACTTGCATGCTTTCCCAGAAAGGGAAGGGGTCTTCCCAAAGTTTTAATAGCAAAAAAGGGGCTTTCCCCCATTTCTCCTCCTGTAAATCCCTCAAAGCGCCCATTTCCCATAGAGGCCATGCCAAAGTTTGTCTGTTATGGGCAAAAGCTAAGGCTTCTGATGCCCAGGGGACCACTGCCTTGTTAATGATTTTTGAAACATTGTTACTGTTATTTTAAATGCTAGAATTGACATTTGAAATGTTATTTTATGATGCTACAGTAAATGAAACATTTTGGAATGCTAGAATAGAAAATTTGCAATGCCAGAATAGAAAATTTTCAATGCCAGAATAGATATTGTGCAATGCTAGCATAGATCATTTGTAATGCTAGAATACATTGTTTGTAACGTTAGTTATTTTGAAATGCTAGAATAGTTTTTTGGGGATGCAATGAAATAAGGGAGGGTGGGATTCCTTTTCAGCATTGACCCAGATGGCAACTGTATTGTTAATGCATTTTTGATAGGCCATATGCAAATAAAGATATTAGAGAACTGTGGTGTGGTCTAGTTATTGGGAATGTATAAGAATGTAAGTTTGTCAGGTTTCGTTATTTCGGTGCGGTGCATACTAATAAAGATGCCTTAATATCTTGGCGTGGTCTGGTCATTTGTAGGCCCGGATTTGGGCAGTTGGCAAGCAGCGTTTGCCAAGGCCAGAATTGGGCATCCCTTTGTGCCCACAGTATTTGTGGGCATAAGGGTAGGTGCGGGCGGGACACCTGGACCGTTCATCGCCTGAAGAACTGAATCTACCTGCAACCATCTGGGTCGAAGACATCAAAGGTACGTCATGGGGTTTTTTGAATGGCTTTTACTGTGTTTTGGGAGCTGATAAACGTGGCAGTGGTCCCCTTTAAACACTTCTGGGTGGGAGGTCGGGCTGAGTTTGCACCCCCTGCCTGGGTAACCTGGTATCAGCTGGTCCTCCATCATGGTGGCAGCCCAGAGAGAGTGAAAAGGAGGGCTTGGGGAATCCCAAGTGGCACTTACCCTGGTACTTGCTTCCATCTTCCACCATGGTGGCAACACGGGGAAAAGGAAAAGCGTGAGATAGCTTGGGCAGAGACAGATGGCACCCATCCTGGTAACCGCTTCCATCTTGCATGGAAGCAGGTACTAATCCTGGTACCTGCCTCCATCATCAATGGAAGCGTGACGTTCTATCACGGTGGCATGAGAGGGCATGGGTGGAGACAGGTGGCAACCATTCTGAGACCTCTTCTAGCCCGTTCCAGTGCTGAGAAGAGGTTTCTGGGTCCAGCCTTCCTCCTCCAGCTTTCTCTGCTCTGCCTTGAAATGGATGCCCAACTGACCGGGGGCAGGGGTCATTTAGGGAGTGTCTCACCACCACACCACCATCTTCCTAAGTGAAAAAACTTGGAAACAAAGCACCAATTGGTATGATGTCGTTTGTCTTTGGCTCTAGAAGGAAAGTGGCACTTAGGTTTCCAGGCGTTGTAGGACTGTGGTGTTCAGGAAAAGGGGTCCAGACCCTCTGCCAGCCCCTGCGTTGTTGGTTGTTGGCAGGGGTGTGGCATTAGTTCTCGGCAAGGTTTGGCTGCAGTTGGTTTGCTGCAATTTGCAGTGACAGCAGGGGCTAAGATGGCATTTATCTTCTGCTTTTGTATTATGGTTGCAGGAATGTATAGAACTGGTTGTTGGCGTGGTTTGGAGCGGTTCCTATCTCACCAGAAGATTTCAGAGCAAGAGAGATCAGCACCCCCTACCCAATTTCCTCTCCAGTTGTTTTAAGTGGTAAACTCCCCATTTTCTGCTGGTTATAGGAGCAATGTTTCTAATTTCCTGCTTCAAGCCTCATGAACCTCAAGGGACCACGGCCTTACTGTTACATGTATACTGGAGGGAGGCTGTGGGCATTCCCTTTCAGCTAACTATTTGGCGTCCGGACCCAGGTGGGCCATCAACAGCTGGCCTAGCCAGCGCCTGGTGCCTCTCGCCCTTGGGCCGGCTAGATTTTCGTGGGCGATTGAGGCTAAGGCGGCGCGGGTCAACTGTAACAACGCCCTGCCCCCTGGGTTGAAGACATCAAAGGTAAGACCTGGGGTCTTTTTTCTCTCTTAGCTCAGGTTTTGCAAGTGGTAGATAGGGACAGCTAAGGCAATGGTCTCCTTGAGGCATTCAGGCTGGGGTTAGCACCCCCTTCCCAAATCCCCAGAACCGGCTGGCCTCTCATCACAATGCCAGCCCAGGGGAGACCAAAAGTATATGGACACTTGGAAGGGGGCACTGGAAGCAGCAGCGGGCAAGGTAATTGGCACTTGAGCTGACTTGGCACCCAGAACTGCCTAGCAGAGTTTATTTGGATGGAAAACTTTCTGTGACCTGTTTCCAGTGCTTGGGCCAGGGCCTGTCCCCTTCCCGTGCCCATATATTTCTGTCTCCCCTGGTCTCCCATTCCATGGCAGCCCAGCTGGACTTGGGCATTTGGCGAGGGGGCGCTGTGTCCCCTCTGTATCCTCCAGACTGGCAACTGAAAGGTGTTGCCAAGGTCTGGTGGCAAAGAAACACGGCACAGATGATCTGGCCTTTCATTAAAGTAAATTAAGCTCACTGGCTGGCTCAATATTTTCCCTGTGCCTTATTTTTTATTTTCCTGGGCCATAGAGTTCACTGGGTCCATGCTGCAGCCACACTAAATTCATGGCATGCTTTGAATTTCGTTGATTTTCATTCATCCACTTGTGGTGTTTGGCCTATTCTAAGAAGGCTGCAGCTAAATGAAATAACTCCTTTTCCCGCACCCCAAAAAAAGGACCTGGAAGGAAGAGCAGCCTTGCACGAATTTGTCATGCAGTGGAAACAGCAAGGATGTGGAAGGGGCCTCTTCAGATGTTCGTTCTTCATCCAGGACTTCGGCATCATGTGTGAGTACCTGCGTTCCTGTTCTCACTCTTTGCTCTCGGCAATTAGGAAATGAATTTGATGTCTCCTTGCCAGGGCCAGTTTGGAGATGAGCGTAGAATGGGTCTTTTGGGTAGGTGGGTTATGAAAGGTGCCAACACATTTGGGGTCCTTCCTGAGCAGTTGAGTTTGAGGATGGTGTAATTTCTTTTCCTGGTTAAGGAAAGCCAGTTTGGTCTAGTGGTTAGCGAGCCGGACTCTTAACTGGGAATACTGGGTTTAATTCCACCTTCCTCCATGAAGCCAGCTGGGTGACCTTGGGCTGGTCAAAGATCTCTTCAGAGTTCTCACAGCCCCACCTACCTCACAGGGTGTTCTGCTGTGGGGAGAAGAATAGAAAAGCTTTGTCAGCCACCTTGAGGCCCCTTAAATGGGTGAGAAAAGCGGGGTAGAAAAGCCAACTCTTCTTCTTAAAAAGAATTAGCTTTCCTCACCCATTTAAGGGGACTCAAAGCTGCTGACAAACCGTCTCTTCTTCTCCCCACACTAAACATCCTGTGAGGTAGATGGGGCTGTGAGAGCTCAGAAGAGAGCTGTGACTCCCCCAAGATCGCTCAGCTGGTTTCATGGAGGATTGTAGAATCTAACACGTTATTCCCAGATAATAGTCTGGCTCCTAAACTACTAGACGAAACTGCCTCTGTGAGCTTGAAGGTTTTAAACTTGAGTCTTCATAGATTTCAAGGTAGCAAGAGGGATGTTCCCAATATTTCAGCTTTTTCCTCTGGTAAAAATGGTTTCAGGATGTCTGGCAAACAAGGCAGAAAGGAAACAATGTTGTGTCGTCGTCTTCTTCCTGCAGCAAAGGAATCTCCGGACGTCTCTTCTCAAGGATCACCTTTAGACCACATCATCACAGTTAGACACAAGGCACTTGGACATGCCTCACTTTGATCTCTTGCGATACAAGGTGACAGAGTTTACTCACTACATTCTGAGGCAACTCCTACAACACTTGATAATCTGCAGTTTGCATCATTACGGTGCAGAAAAATAGTGAAATTGGAGTCCACCACAACACTTAGAAACTGTACTTTGCATCTTCATGGTGCTTAATGGCAGAGAGATATCAGTGGTGTCTACATCACCTAGATCTCCTGAGATACAAGGCCACAGGGTTACTCAGTACGTTCTGAGGCAACTCCTACAACATGTAGAACCTCTTGGAACACTTGCACTGTGACGGTTTCTGGGTACAGGCTGCAAACTGTTTTGCTTTCTAGCTTTGCAGGCTTCTTGCAAGCTGCAGTAGCCAGCCTTGGTGCAAACAGCCTTTTGCAAACCCAGGGTTTTGGCTGCAAAAAGGGCGGGAAATCCTGTGTGGGCCCTGTTGCAGTGATTGGCTGGAGTAAGGTTTTGGAGGGAAAAGCTGTCCGGGGATCTGAGTGCTGGAGGGGCTAGAGAAGGAGTTCCCACCAATCAGGCTGGAGGGACAGCAACCTTTGTTAGGAATCTCCAGCAGCATTTTATTGCGGTTACAGCCAATCAGAGTCAGGGATGTGTGTATAAATGAACAGAGAGTACAGCAGAGGGGGTCTTCATGCTGGGACAAGAGCTGAAAGGAAAAGAGCTGAACCTGAGGGAGCTGGAACCAGTAGCTGACCAGGGGTCTTCATGCTGGGAGAAGAGCTGAAGGGAACAGAAGAAGAGCTGAATCCTGCGGGAGCTGGACCAGCAGCTGACCATTGGTCTTTTGGGCTGAGTGATTTCTGAAGGAGGCAATCGGGTGGATTGTGGCTCTGAGGGAGACTTCACTAGCAACTGACCAGGCTAGATGATCGGTCAAGCAAGGACGGGACGGGCCTTGTGATCATCTAGAGCCACGTTCTAGTACCCTGGCTGGGCTTGGGCTGTGGCTGAGTTAGTCAGGAGGGAGGAGGAACGTGTGGAGGCTTGTCTTTTAAAAGGTGAACTATTTTCCTGTAGAGGAAAGGGTTAGCTCCTAGCTTTAAGAGACTTACAAATTTAAACTAACAACTACCTGAACCTTATTTTCCTTCTAGTATTGCTTGTGTATAATAATAAACTTGTTTTTGTTTACTGTTGAAACGCTTGCTACCAGTGTTTTGTGTCCACACTGTAGTATTCACTTGGCCGTTGCACGAACCCAGCATCCTAACGGGGCCAAGCTACTCCTCAGAGAGGGCAGGCACTTACAGGATCGCTGGGCAACGTGGCAATTTGGTGGCAGCTCGGGACGAATCTTGATTCAGTCCGCTTTGGCCAGAATACTACAGTAGCAAGCAATACTGTGTGTGATTGAGAAGGGCAGCCAGAGTTTGGCTCCTCTGTGATTGAGTCTAGTGTCTGGACACAGAGCCCTACGGTAGTGCCTGTGGGTCAGAACTCCTCCATCCCTGAAGTGTGAGTGTGCTAGACATCAGGGAGGGCTAGCAGGCACAGGTCCTGAGGTAAACGCTTACGGTATTTTGTAAGGACCTGGTGTGCTGTGAGCCCTAGCATTTGGGTGAGCCTAGCCACAGTATAGTGGGGTCAGTAGGTTTGGTGGCCGGAGGTAATTGCTTTGGGTAAAACGTACGGTCACCAGCCAGACACTGAACCACGTGGCTACGCCCAAATAAGCCTGGTTCCGGAGGTAAACTGCCTGGGTAAAGTACGGAACCAGGGAGGGAATTACGTTCCCTGTGTGTTGGCTACAAATATCAGCAGCCAGCACTGTAGATCAAGTGGTGGAGAGTCCCACACTTGATGCTAACTAGAAAAGGGGCTAAAGCTGTTCCAAAGGGTCTTGGGGGACTGCCAGCTAGGCGTGTTAGTGGCAAGGGTCCCAGAGCCAAACCAAGGAAAGCTATTATGGAGTCTGTCATGGAACAGGAGGTTTCAACCCCAGAGCCAAGTGTGGGTGCAGGCCCAGGGACTCACGAAGCTGTGCCGGGAGTGGCGCAGGACAGTGGGCTCGTTGAGCTCAAACTGAGGCTCAAGTATGAGCGGGAGATGAAAAAAATGGAACTGGAACTCCAACTAGCCAGAGAGAAAGCTGCCATGGCAGAGCGTGAAAAGGAAATGAAAAGAATGGAAAAGGAAATGGAATTGCAAATGGCTAGAGAGAAAGCTGCCATTGCAGGAAGGGGAGAAGGCTAGGGCTCATGAGCTGGCCATTCTCCAATTAAAAGCTAGCCAAGGGCAGGGTGCCCAAGGGGCAGTCCCTGGACAGGGTGATGGTGGAGCCCCTAACCCCATGAAAGTGGATATCAAAAGATTTCCATTGTTCTCCAAAGGGGATGATATTGAGTCTTTTCTAAGGGCTTTTGATCGGGCGTGCGCGGAATTTGAAATTCCACTGGAACGTAAAATGATGTATTTAAGGTCACGGATTAGTGGTGACCTTTTGGAACTTTATGCTGCCCTCTCAGATGAAGAAGCCCAGGACTATAAGGTGTTCCAGGAGCAACGCTTTAACCTCACCCCGGAACACTACAGGAAAACCTTCAGGAACGTAGTGAAAGGTGAAGGAGAGACTTTCATGCAGGTTGCAGCCCGCGTGACAAGACACTTGTGGGATTGGGTGAAGGAATCCCAGATTAAGACTGTCGAACAATTTGCGGAGCTAATCTTAAAGGAGCAGTTTGTGCAGCTGTTGCCCAACCATATCCGCTGGATAGTGGTGGACAAAGCGTGTACTACTTTGAATGAGGCAGCTCGGTGTGCTGACAGCTTGCTAATGGCTAGGGAAGACTGTTTTGGGAAGCAGGCAGAGGGGACAGGGAGGTCTTCATCTGCTAAGAACAGTCCCTCAGGCCATTACAACTCATGTAATGGGGAAAGGGCACAGACCAGAGTGCCCGACAAGGCCAGAACCTGCTTCCTATGCGGCAGTTTGACGCACCTGAAGGCCGGATGCACAAAGGCGCGCCCCGCTGGGCAGGAGAAAGCAGGCATGGATCATTCTTACTGTGTGCGGGCCCCAAAACAGCAGCACGAGAGTGAGGATGATGGGGCTAGACAGGGACAAGTGGGACATTCCCTGCCTGAGCCTGAAAGCTTTGTAATGATGAACGCTGAGCACCCCCCAGATGTGGAATACATCTGGAAGGTCCAGGTTCATGGTCAGTCAGTGGATGCCTTGAGGGATTCAGGCTCCGCAGTCAGCGTGATTAAGCCACAGTTGGTACAAGAGAGAGATTACATTCCAGGCAGAAAGATCAAACTGAAGGGGATTGGTGGCAGTTCCTTCAGGGCTCGAGTAGCAAGGGTTCCAGTACAGATAGGGGCAAGGTACTTGGAACATAACTTTGCAGTGACCAGCCGCATCCCTGTGCCACTGCTAGTTGGCAACGATTTGGCCAGGCGTGCAAGACCAAGGGTGGGTAGCAGTTGCCCAGCCCAAACCCTTAGCACGAGTGTAAAAGCTTTGCAGGAGGCAGTAGAGGAGTTGAGGCTGGGGCAAACATCCTTGCAGACATGAATTGCACTTTTAAAACAAGAAAGCTTGGACAAGCAGCTCACTCAACCCAAGAGTGGACCAGCTGGGTCAGGGGAAGTGACCAAAGCAGGGGGTCAGGAACTTTCAAAGGGTACGAGTGAACTGGACAATGCAAGTGGTGTCTCCCTAGTAAAGGAGGTGCCAAGGGAAGCTGAGACCAAACAGCTTCAGCGAGGCAGCCAGATAAAAAGACTGGGAATGCTGTTAGCTGGAATTGCTTGTGCAATAAAAGGAACCCTTAGGAGCCTAGGACTCCAAATGCTTCTGTCGGTGAGCCATGTGAGTGCTGAGTTGCTGACATCGCTAGAAGGGATCCAGGGAGCTGAGGTCGTGCCGGATGGGTCAAGGACTACAGCATCAAGCATTGAGACCAGGGAGACCAACTGGGCAGTGTCTCCGGACAACCGGGTCAGCCAGAAACCGGATCCCACAGCAGGACCACCGCCAGATGGGACCAGCACCACAAATGACCAGCACTGGAGTGGGTCAAGCAGGCGACCTAGCGCCAAGGACCCAGCTGACCAGTGTTGCAGAAGGGAGAAGCTGCAATAGCCAGCCTTGGTGCAAACAGCCTTTTGCAAACCCAGGGTTTTGGCTGCAAAAAGGGCGGGAAATCCTGTGTGGGCCCTGTTGCAGTGATTGGCTGGAGTAAGGTTTTGGAGGGAAAAGCTGTCCGGGGATCTGAGTGCTGGAGGGGCTAGAGAAGGAGTTCCCACCAATCAGGCTGGAGGGACAGCAACCTTTGTTAGGAATCTCCAGCAGCATTTTATTGCGGTTACAGCCAATCAGAGTCAGGGATGTGTGTATAAATGAACAGAGAGTACAGCAGAGGGGGTCTTCATGCTGGGACAAGAGCTGAAAGGAAAAGAGCTGAACCTGAGGGAGCTGGAACCAGTAGCTGACCAGGGGTCTTCATGCTGGGAGAAGAGCTGAAGGGACAGACATATATTGGTTAGTGGCAAATAACTTTTTTTTAATCCCCTAGAAATGTTCAATAGCATGTTTCCTATTTTTTCCCCTAACCCTAACAAACCTAAGCCTAAAACCCTAACCCATACCCTACCCCATACCCTACCCCAACCAGAGCCAGAGCCTGAACCTTAACTTGAGCCTGGACCCAAACCTGAACCTGAGCCCAAGCCCGGACCCAGACCTGGACCACAACTGAGACCCCGACCCCGACACAACCACAACCATAAACCACAACCCCCATCAAAACCCATACCGAAACCCTTAAATCTGTACCTGGACTTGGGCCCATACCCTAATGCCACATTGACAGCGATGAGGATCCCAGCACAGGCCTCAAACACATCCGGAGGTTTGTGCTCAATTACCTTGTGACCCAGTACATACAGCCACACATGAACGCCAGCGAGGAGGATTCGATAAAGCTAGCAGAGGTGCTCTGTGTTTTCACAGGAGGGGGGCTGTGCTACATACGTATGATCTGGCAGTGGTGGAGAAACTGTGCAAGACACTCAGTGAAAGGGAGTTTCAAGCAGCCATTGTGTGCAGATTGGCCTGGTCACTGCCAGGGCCCAATGGTTTCATGTTGACCTTTTATAAGGAGCACGTGGAGACGGTCACACCATTGCTCATGGCGCTCTATATGCACATGGCATGTGAAGGGTGGGCTGCCTCTGGTTTTACTAACCCGTACCCGTACCCGTACCCGTACCCATACCCAAACCCAGTTGTCAAAGGCCGGCAACTGGACACTCTGCTCATCATGTACAACATAGACTAAAAAAATCTATGCCAGCAGCTAGCTGAAGTAGCTGCCAGCAGCCCTCCCAGCTGCCGTCTTCCTGCACCAGACAAGTACATTGTGTGCCCGTCACTGGATGGGTATGCATAATGCAGTTCTGATGGGTTCAAGGTACTGGGCCAGGAGGGGCAGCAAACACCTGGCACCATGGAAAAAATGGTACCCAAGAAGGAAGGAGGAGAGGGAGATGCAAAGACAGTGAAGTGATGGTGGCACGAAGGCCTAGATCAGAACACCATCTTATTAAAGGTTTATCAGTACAGTGGTACCTTGACATACGAGTTTAATTCGTTCCGTAACCTTGCTCTTATGTCAAATCACTTGTATCTCAAAGCAATTTTCCCATTAATCCATTCCAGCTCCCAAAACACCACCTCATTTGTTTTTGTTATGTACTGTACTGTATTTACATACTTGTATCTCAAATCTTGTTCTCATCTCAAAGCAAAATATCACTCGCTCGGCGGCTTGTATCTCAAAACACTTGTATGTCAGGGCACTTGTATGTCGAGGTACCACTGTAGATGGCCTTCAACCGGGTTTGTCGCAATTACCTTTGGGAGGTAGTAGAGGCAACAGGCACCCCAGCGGAGGCAATGGCAGCGTTGCAGTGCCTGTACAGGGAACCCTTCATCATCCCATACCTGCCAGCCACCCGAAAGCATCAGGGGGTGGATGCAGATGAGGAGGGGGCACAGTGATCAATGGAGAAAAAAGCACTGTGACTTTTGTATACCCAGGCAGGAGGATGCCCGGGAGGCCAGGAGAAGAAGAAGAGTTGGCTTTTTTACTCCACTTGCCTAACCCATTTAAACTGACAAAGCTTTTCTATCCTTCTCCCCACAACAGAACACCCTGTGAGGTAGGTGGGGCTGCGAGAGCTCAGAAGAGCTGTGACTAGCCCAAGGTCACCCAGCTAGCTTCATGGGGAGGGCAGAATAAAACCCAGTATTCCCAGATAAGAGTCCGGCTCCCTAACCACTAGACCAAACTGGGGAAGTGAATGGGACAGCCATGGCCAACACAGCCACACACATCAAAGCACTTGAAGCAGGCCATTGAGTCCTTCAAGCTGCTGGGGTTACAGATTGACACATGGGAAGAGGCAGCTGGAGGGAGTGCGATGAGCATGTTGATACAGGGCAGTGCAGAATGATTAGGCAGCCCTCATGGTGACTGATAAGCATCTATGGCTACAAGCAGGTGACGCAGGCTTGGTACATTATGCCACACAGGCACCAGGCACCCTCACCACGGCCAGTTTTGGCACACGGGCAAAGGAGGTGCTCATCCAGGAGTGAGCTGAGGAAACCTGGCAACCGCTGGGGCAGCCTGAGGACCGCAAAATCACCCACGCAGTGCTCTGCCTCCAGTAGCACTGCAATTGGGCCATGGAAGATGGAGTACAGTTAGGATGATGCTGGAGATGATACCGGAGAGAATGGGATAAGCTCACACTGATGCAGGGATGGGGCACTTCCCCCAGTGAGGCACGGAAGGAATTGTGGACTATAAAGCATGCCCAGGCAGTCCACGAGCCACCCAGTCCGGAGCTTTGGTGGACAGTGTCAGGCCAGGTGGTGCTCACATGTCTCCATAACGTCATCTTGGAGACCGCCACGTATGGCCTGGTCCATGTCTGGCTGGCCAGCGCTGAGGCAAACAGGGCAATTTAATCCCTTTCTAGTAGGTAACTGTTCCTGCTTCCAGCTGCCCAGAAAATATCTTGGCAAGCCTCGGATCCAATTCTTGGTGCTTCCCCCTCCCCTTCCTGTCACTTCCTCTCAGCTCCCTCTGATCTCCCTCTCCCTACCCTCCCTCTTACTGTGACTTTCTCTGCCCTGTCACTGCTGCCCCTCCCCAATCTTCCTCCTCCTGTCCCCACCTCACCCTCCTGTAATGCTGCCCCATCAAGCAGAGCATTTCCCTCACCCACTGAACAACTTAAAATTACCAGTGACAGCAGCAGGGAGATGTAACCCAGCCATTGCAGGCCAAAAACAGCTTGGATATGGCTGCGTTCCTGGTGAGGATTAAAATAGTAAGGTAACCGCAGCCTAACTAAAAGAAAAAAGACATTGTTCTGCGCATTCAGAAGGTCTACACACTCAGAAGCACACAAGTGATGCTGCACGAAGCAAGAGAAACTTGCTAGTATCAACTGCCACGCGCATTCAGGCTCTTGCCGACAGCAGGTGCAAGGTTGGCCTGGACCAGCCCGGGTCTCCTGCTGGTATTACCATCTCAAACACAAAAGACTGCCACACAAAACTGGACAGCTGTATACACATACTCCATCACACTGTTTTTGTTTTTTAAAAAAAAAACATATAAACCACAATTAAATTAAAATCATACAGCATTAGAAGAACATGATTGTTTCTTTACCCTGTGAAAACATTGACAATTCAATAACAACAACAAAATGTTTCCACTCTTTTCTTAAGCTCTTTAAGAGCAACAGTCCTTCAGCATTATTCTACACCTATTTTCCTGGGCTATAAAGCAGTCCTGGCAAAAACAGCAGAACAAAAGTCAAGCAAAACAATCCAAAAAGGGGCAAGGGATCAAACATTGAGAACAAATTATACTTTTTAGATAATCTGGACAATAAGTAAACTAGGAACCTCTGTTTTAGCACATAAAATTCTATATACAGCAAAAATCCTAGTGATTTCTTACTATGAGGTATTTGGAGGAACTGGTAAAGTAAGGCACGGCCTGTCTGGGCAGGAGGCTCAAGCTACTTTCCAAGGGGAAAGGCGAGGAAGGCTTTGGTTAGCCAGCAAGGAGGCAAGCATGAAACCTTTTCTTTCCCCCTTTCGTATAAAAAAACCTTAATTGCATGACAGTACAGAAAAAGCACCACGGTGAAGAGTTATTCCTTTTATTTCTAATTTGTGGCCTTTCCATTAGGCTGAGGTATTCAGGAGTATCTATAAGGTGAGAGATCAAGAGGTCAAGAGCGGTTAACACTTTGGTTCAAGCAAGGCACTCATTCTAGGCCACCCCATCTGCCACACCTTCATCGCTCAGATAGTGTTGGTGATGAGGACAGACCGGGTGGTTCTCAAGTAATGAATGAAGACTAATTACACATTGGGTACAGTCAGGAAATGGAAGGTTTAGCAGAATGAGTTCCTTTTCAGACATAGGCCGTGCATGACAGATCTTTGGTTTCGTCAATGTGATTAAAATCACCAATGGAGATTGAGTGAGGTAGCATCTTCGGTTCAGACTATAAACACTAGTGTTTGAAACACTTTCCTCTTTTTTTTTTCTTTGCAAGGATGTGGTAGAGCTATTCCTTACATGTTGCTTGTCTTATGGAAATATTTAAAAATGTTTTATAAAACTAACCACACCACAATAATGTCTCTAAGGCCAAAGAAGCTCTGTCCTTGAGCACCACCAAATGCCGCCTAAATCAATGCACAGAAATGGGGATTGCTTTCTCTTTGTTTGTTAAATGCACAGTACTCAAATCCCAAAAAAGGAGGGGGGATCAGGACAATCCCATCTGGAAAACTGTATGTTCTCCCCCCTGACAAAGAACTTTGACAAAATGGTCCTCTGAAATTGAGATGGATTGCCTGGCATTTAACTGTACGAAGCCCCATACAGCCTCATGAAAGTTCTTATTTGGTAAAGGCAAAAGCAACGTTTCTTGAAAATAGAAATATGTTTAAAATATCAGGGTGAAATCTGTCTCTTCAATTTGCTTTACTTTTCAAGATATGAAATTACCATTTTGATAATGAGATAAGAAACTTTGACTTCAAACAATGAAAAGTTTCAACTTTTTCATAGTCTCTTATTCACCTTCATCCCCATTCCAGTCCCCAGAATGATTTTCGAGATCTATGAGACTAGAAGGCCTCTTCTGCTTTCTATTCCACAGGACTTAGGACCTGCCACGCTTCCCTTCCCATCTGCTGGACAGGAAAGGAGCGTGATTAGCCAACATTGATTACCGCTCACACTTGGAGCGCTAGTCAGCTTTGGCTGTTCCCTCCCTCTTGGATCAGATACTTACCTTATTCAATTCAGGGCCCATTCCTTATCTGGCCACTGCTATTTTTGCTGCAGTGCCTTCTGCAACTTCGTGTGCATCAGCACTGTCACCTTGATGACACAGCTGCTCTGTGCACGCACAGTGGCATTCACACCTATGGGCATCCAAAGTGCCAGCACATTTGTGCGGCACCTCAAACGACCCCAGAGCACTGGAAGAAGAGCAAATGGTCACTGCCTGGATGCTTCACTTAAGTGTAAAGTAAATGTTGGTTAGTGTCTGGAGCACACATTACTCCACACCTAATCAACAAGTAGTAAACTTCTGGTAAGGCAGGCACACTTGGATGCTGTAACAGCCTATTTCGCATGCATATGCTCTCCACTAGAGGTTCATTACTTCTTCACCAGGGGCTGTAGTACAAATAGGCCTTTCAGGTGCACTCAGGAGCAGATATGAGCTTTTAGGTTCCCAAGTCTATCAACTCTGAGCATTATAAACCTTCTAGCACTGGTAGGAGGTGCAATGTAAACCCTGCTAGTGGGCCCCTTCTCCATCTCAACCCTTGAGGGTATAAGTGTAGAGATAAAATGCCACAGTGACTCTATAAACATAGCATGAAGAAACAGGAGGCATGGAAAAGGTAGTTGTAAAAGTGTAAGGATCGGATGAGGTTAAACAATCAAGCTGAATTTCCTGCCACTAAGATCGATTTTCAGTCTTTAGCAGAAGTACTGATCAAAAATATTGAAAGAAACAAAGTGAGTGCTCATTTGGTATGGCATAATACCATGAGCAAAGTTTTTCAAAAGCACCTAATGGCCCTGGTCCGGTGTGAAATATGTCCTTGGAAAGAGTGGTTCTTCTGTATCCCAGCAGCTGCATGAACATAAGGAAAGAGGAGCAAAGATCCCACCTGCCTAGATGACTTGACATTCAGAAAGACACATCCAGGGAATCCAGCTCCCTTTGCACAGGTGAGGCCTATGCTGACTACAAAGACACCCAGACATGCCTTTCATAGAAGGCATTTTCTTATAAATGCAAGGCCATGTCCCCATGCAAGCTGTTTGGCTCTGACTGGGCATGTATGTGAGCGGGCACAGTACCGAGATCGGATATTGCCCATCCCCATGCCATTCCAGGCAACAGACATCCCCATGCGAGCCACACCAAACCCTGGCACAGGGGAGCAGCACCATCTCCTCTCCACCACCCCTCTCTTCATTGGAAGCCGGGTTGACGCCACCCCACCCCTCTGCTGCCCACTGCAAACGTCCCCGTCCCCCCCCCCCGCTTAGCGGCACAGAGAAGCCAGGACTGAACAGCAAAAATAATTTTTAAAAACCCAGTTGTTTCAGCAAAGCCGCTACAAGGTTTGGCAGTAGTTGAGTGGTTGAGCAGTTTTGCGCACCTCCGCTCCCCCCAGGAACCATGAGAACACCCAGCAAGCAGAAAACAAAGCCATTATCATGCCTGCCTTGGCAATTGGGAAATGTGCAGTGGAATACTTGTATAAAAGACTCTCATGGGGCAGCGAAGGCCATTTGACCCCCTCATTGTTTTGGCTTTAACACGAAGTACTCCCCAAAAATCTCAGCGGTTCAATGCACAAGGCAGGAATGACAAGCACAAGACATGACACCCCACCTCTCACTGACGCGAGCACCGATCTCCGTCCCCATGCACAGGCTCGGCTCACAAATCAACATGTGCCTGGACACTAACCATGATGAGACTTGATTTTTCCAGTCCCAAATCTGGTATGGGTTTGGGCAATTTGGCCCACGGAAATTGGACCAAATGAAAAGTGCTTGGGGGTGACTCTTGCCAAGCCCGATTTTGATTTGGACCAAAACATGCATGGGGATGCTCCCCAAGTATCCCTGACAGTTCTCGGCAACTGGCTTACAAGCGATTGGAGCAGCAGCACAGATGACAGCAATTCCCAGTTTTGTGGCATTCTTTTTCAGTTGCTACAAATATGCAGCCTTGATGCTGACTGCAAAGGGACCCCTTAGCCCATGGCTGGCAACAGCTTGAGCAGAGAATGTGAATGTATCATTGCTTATGAAATGGAAGCGGTTTAAATACACTATTTATGTTTAACAAGAAATGCTAAAATTGCATAATTGGGTAAAAATTCTATGCTGGTATTAAAGTTTTCTTTGATTTTAAAATGCTGTCTGAAAAGCTTTATGACACACAAAAAAACCTACACTATGCAGTTCTAATATCTCTGTAGCTTTAAATATTAAATTACCCTCCAAAATGTGAAAGTGGAAATGGGATGCTTGATAGAGTTCACACACAGGGGCACATGCAGACACATATGCTTAATGATAGCCAACATGTATTTCTGGAATCAAATGAAAAGAAAAACAAATTATAGCTCTTTGAGCTAAGAACAACCTGACAAAGGGTGTTTTAGGCTGGGCAATTAAATCTGGATTTAAGCCAGGGTTTTTTAAATAAGCAGTGGGGTCTTGTTTTTGGCATTCTCACTCCTAGCTTATAATGTGGACTTGCAAGGGAGAAACCCCCTCCCCTCTCTCCTCCATCATATCCTGACTTCATCAGGGCAGGCAAGGGAAACCCCACCCCCTATATAAGCCTGTCACTGATTCAGATGATGGAGTCCTTTAACAGCAATTCTTCAACATTGCTTGATCAGTGATCTCTCTAAAATGCTGTAGGTTTAAAAAAAAGCACAGGGACTGCAGGCTTTGTACACTTCTCCCCCATAGCAGCGGGGAGAGAAGGAAGGAGGGAGGAAAGCAGAGCCCTCTACACAGGAGCCGACAATTGTACTGGATTGTGACAGCGGCTCAGCGTGCAATGGCGGGGCTCCAGGCAAAACACGTGAATGGAAGGAAGAAGGGAGAACGTAACAAGAGCCAACACACTTTCGCAAATTGGATCCCTTGTTACAAATGTTACAATAGCCTCTGTCTCCCCTACCTTTTAGGCAGCTCAATGGTGAAGAGCCAGGAACAGGAAACCACAGCTTTTCATTGGATCAGAAGAAACTGTAAAAGAACGCCCCTAAAGCATGATTCCTTACAAAAAACAAAAACCTGCTTGGGTTCCCATTGCCTAATAGTAAGGATATTTCTAAATCTAGCAGCAAGACCTCTTGCATTTTGGGACCTTTAATTCTCATAAACTAGGGGTTCTTTTGAACTTTTGGGAACAGTCAGCTCCCAAAACAATTTCAAAGCTCTTTAAATCTTGAATGGGAATGCAGCCTAAAACGAGCTTATTAAGTGTCTGTCAGCAGCTGTATTTGTAAAGCTCCATGTCCCTTTCTAGATTTTCTCGTTCAGGGACCCTGGGATGGAGCAGGCAGGGTAGTTCATGAGCTGTGATTCTACACAGAGGAAAATACAAGCCATAATCATCCATTTCTGCTAGATTCTGGCTCACAGAAATCCTGCACTTTGGCAGGATCGGAACATTAAGTGCCCTCTATAATTTTTATATATTTTATATATTTCTTTTTTTTAAGTACTCCTGTGTGTGTATGTGTGCCAGTATGCAGGGAGGAAGGGAAAATATGCATCCAAAACTGAAATGCTCTGGAAATTTGATAAGAGAACGATTTGTCCATATTTCTAGCAATCAACAGGGAATTGTCTAAGACACAGAAAAAGAACAATTTGAATTGCAGCCATACATCCCTCTTGGCTGATGGAGAGACGACTGCTGAAGATGTAGATTACCTAAATCTCAAGCTTTCATATTAACAGAGGTAGGTTATTTCATGACATTTCAGGATGCAACTATTTCTAACAGTAACAGTTTCACTTGCACTCTAGAGCTTCATTTAAGAAAGTGACACCCCCCCCCATGTTCTACATAGAGTTTGATGTAAAAAATACCCTTAGAATATTAAAATTATTGCAACAAAATACCTGCAGTATAATTTTAGGTGTGTTCTTTGGTACCTGTTGGGCAATAGATTGCTCCTTAACAAACAAAGAGAATGCAGTGGCCTCAGGACACAATCAAAATTTCTTTGCCTCACTGGAACTCATGTCCAGGTATTACACTGTGGAAGTTCAAACAATGGAAAGACCACATGCCTGTGGAAGTGAATTTAGAGGACTCGAGGCTACGATGGTCATAAGCACTGAAGTCCAGGCCCTGGTGAATCCCTCACAGCACAGGGCACACACAGGAGCCCCCTTTATCCCATTTCCTTCTGGGTCATTGCTGTGGAAAGGAACACCTGCATCACAAAGCACGATTCACTCCTAACAAGTAAAGAGCTTCAGAGCACCAACCATGTGGCTTGATGGACACCATCACAGAAGAAGCTGCTGAACCAGGCACTGGCTTCTTCGCTTGTCCTTTTTGTTTGTTCATTGTCGTTCTAGTGAAGTCATTTCTTAGACAAAGTCTTTGGTTTACTTGGGTTTACAAATAAGATTTTAAAAACGGTTCTAAATGTGAACCTGCCTTTCTCAGGTCCACTAGCAGGTTCTAAAGCTTTTCCACCGAGATTCAGATTGCGGCCTATGCTTTGGTGCCAGTGCTTGAGGAAGACGAAGAACTGCCTGGGCCGGAGCTTCCCTCCTCTTGCCACTTATCGAGGCTCCTCCTCCGTGCGTTCATGAAGAAATTGCTGACAGTGCTCAGCTCCAGACCTAACTGCTGAGAGATGGTGATTTGTAGCTCCTTGGAAGGGCGCTTGTTTTCCTTGAATATTGCATGCAGAGTTCGGCGCTGGACATCCGTAAAGACCAGCCTGGGCTTCTTGGGGTTGTTAGTCCTGTCCTTCCCATGCTCCTGCTCTTTTCTTTTGCAAGCTGAAATACAACAGAACACATCACAGCTTTAATGTGAATTTAGGTAGAGGGGGGTTGTCTTTCTCTGAGCATGTGTGTGGTTGCCAACATCTGCAATCACATCCTAGTACCAAGGAACTTCTAAAAACTGCCATTTTATCAGGAACTAACATGGTTGTTTAATGGCTGTTACAATCTTGTCTTCTGTTCAAGTGTTTCTCAATAACCATTAGCAATGATACATTCGCACTGGTCTTTTTATGCGCCCGTATGATGAATAGGGAGTTACCATACTTTACATTATTTTTAAAAAAATTCTCACATATTTTCCACAAGATTGAATGTAAAATCTATTTCAGGAAACTTGCTCATTTGCTGGGCAATAATTAATTTCTTACGATATATCACACTGGGACAATGTTAATAAATATATGAATCATGAAATTCATTGACAATCTTGTAGTAAAGTCCCGCTATGAGTGCTGGACACTGATAAGATGGGCTCTGATCGCACCCAGAGTTCAAGACATCCCCTGACTGCCTTCGCATTCCTCACTTTTTTTTCTCAGTTCAACTTGGGGTGTACTGTGCTTCCTCATGCCACTTTTACACAGAATTCAATTAATCATAGGGGGGGGGGGAGGTCTGTTAATGTTTGTCATTTGTGAGCAAGGAACTGTGCTACAGGGGCTGAAGCACTCTGGGGTGGGTAGATCCAGCCTTCCCTCCTTTCCAATGCCTGGCTGTGGGTGGCACTCACATGGTTTTTCTGCACATGTCCCCTTCATTGCACCCCTTTACACCCTGGTAGTTTCTTCTTTGCTTGCCATGCAGTTTGCACTTTGCTTGTCATCATTCCTAGGATGGTCCCCTCTCCCATCCTGCCCCCCCATTCCCCTTTGTTCCAGTCACAAGCTTGCAGATTCTGTCCATCTTTTTTTTTAAATATACATATATTTTGTGCTACATTGATCAATCAATAGATCATATTTCTTTCATTACTGTTTTTGCGGAGAACCCAGAAGGATTTAAATGGCCAGAAAAGCACTGTTGGGAAGGGGAGTGAGAGAGAGAGTGAATCAAGTGTATAAATGATATAATTCTAAGGACAATGTATCTTCCATTTTCCTTCAGCAATGGTCAAGAGAAATAATGTTTTGTTTCAGTAAAAGGTAAAACTGGGAAGTGAAAACCAAGAAGTAAAATTGCTTCAGCAGCTTTAAGAAAACAGCAGATTAGAGCCTCTAATTTTTCCGTGGTTGTGGAGGTGCATGCTGCATCTGTTTGGGGGAACAGTCTGCTTACCCCAGCAATACCCTCAGCACTACACAACTCCAAACACATCCCATTGTCACTAGGGATTGACATAACTTTATCATATCAGAATACAGGTGGTGTTGATGCAATCAAGAGGGGTGGATAACTAAAGAGTCGTGTAAAGGAGACTCGGAGAGATAACATAACATACATGAGCATAACAGCCCAAGCTGAGGACTGATTATCAGGAATTGGGTGTGAACAAGATTAGGACAGCTTCAGTTCAGTTTCTTAACAGGGTAGACTATTTCAGCAAGGTGTGATCACAGCCATGGAACCCTAGACTGCAAGGGGAGGAAGTGAAAGGGGGCAGCAGTGGTGCCAGGCATTACCTGGTATTCCCAGATAAGAATTTGGCTTCCTAACCGCTAGACCAAACTGGCATATGAAAGCTGGGAGTAAATTGCAACAGTAATTAAGGAATCTTCCACTGCTGTGACCTCCCTTCTCTGAAGGGAGTTTGAAAGTCCTCCACTGTGTGAAATATATCGTGTGTTTCACCAAGAAGATTTTCTTAGCCTATTTCACCTGTTTGCATCTTGAACTTTTCGAGGAACAACAAATCAGCAGAACAGCATATCAGCAGGAAGTTGCAGTGAAAAAATAAATAAAGCACCTCAAACCAATTTAATCAGATGTCCGATTGTCAGAAAATCCACCAGTAACATTGAATGACTTGCCAGGGCCCTCCCTTCCTGCTTATAGCAGGAGGAAATTCAGTTTCTGCTCAGTTCCAACTGCAAATGCACGCTGCATGGATTTCCATTTCTATTGTTTCTGCTTTTTGATCACTGTGAAAAGTTTAAAGGTCACATTTTTCTTGTTTTATGCACAGAAAGTCTGGTTTCCCAATGGCCAACCAGCCCAAAGCTTGTTCGCCTTGCTCCCCACCAGCAGCTGGTCTTTAGAGGCAGACTATCTCCAGCTGCCCTCAGGGTTAACAGCCACCGACGGCCTCAACTAGATCCCCACTAGATTCGACTCGTGGCCCATCTAGTCCAGAATATGAACACGCTGCTTGCTTTGCACCACCTCCTAATAGGTATGCCTTTATGAAACTTCTCTCCAACTGCTCATTTCACGGTGGTTGAGAATCCTATCCTAGCACTTTGCATCCAGTAGGTGGTGCACTGTTCCCTACAAAGGATAGGGCTTTGACAGAGAAAAGCATAGGAAGTAAAGGCTAAGGTGAAGGTTTGAGCTGAACACACAGACAGCTGCTACATCTCTGCTGCTGGGCCTGGTGAAGTGGTGGCCATTCACACAGGAAAGCCAGCCTCACTCTTCCCTGGAAAGCCCCAACAGTCCAGGCAAAAGCAAGTAACTGGGCTGGCAAGCCGCAGGTGCACGGCTCACCAGCCAAAACCAGTCAGATACAGAAGTTTTGCTGGACAAGGTGCCCTGTCAGTCAGCTAGTCATACTGAAACAGGTCCTGGAATGTCCCAGAGCTATCATCACATACAGTAATAATTCCCACATCTGTTTAAGCATACCCAACTATATTTGGAACATGGATTTGTGCCATATTAATGCTGCTAAGAAATTAAACAGGATAAGTAGTAACTATGTAAAAAATAGATATGTAATCCCCAGCTGTCTCGACCTTGGGAGATCCGTCTGTCCTTTCGGGGTCCAAACCCTCCTTCTGCTTATGAAGAACAACTGTAGGGAACCTGAAAACTATCAACACAAGACAAAATTTATAGAAATTCCTGCTCTCTTTGCTACCTCCATTGCCACTAAGTCATGCTGGATCCTCCACTTTGTTCTCAAGCCAGACCAAAAAAGAAGAAGAAGAAGAAAGAAACCCAGGTTCCTGCACTGTTCTATAGAAGTGACGTTTCCTTCACTTCAAGCAACATATGCTGAAATTTTCTCTTCCATATAATCATTAAAGGAGTTGAAAGTTCAGCTTATTTCCACAAATGACACAAATACGCAAATATTTTTTTGGGAATGGAATGCTGGATCCAAACCAGACAAATAGGATGTGAAGCCCAGAAGAAAATCCTACTGGTAGTTCTCCTGAGGTGGACACATCTCGGCTCATTATCACTATGCAAAGGGGGATGACAGGTGGAGCCAAGAAGCACGAAACACATCCGAACAGGACGGAATGGTCCCAACAGCTGTGAAATGGCAGCACTTATGACCTGTCTCTTCCTCACAACCCACATTCCCTCTGAACACAGCCTCTCCAGAACACCAGCTCCACCTGAGGTGTGAAACTACTCCTGGTTCTTACTGCTCCAGGGGAGCTTCAGCTCACACAAGCCATGCTGGAAGATCCCAACTCTTCCTCCCTAGGAGTAGTTCCTTCTTACATGAATTATATTCTTGTTTATTGTTATTCAGTCCACTACCTACATCAAGAATGGACCACCTCTACCTTCATTGCTCACTCAACAACTTAGAACCACAATCATTGCTGGGTTACATGAGATATTTCTCACTCAAAATGAGATGACTGGAGATAGGAAGATCATAGCATTTCCCTTTCACCATTGTGTAGCTGTCATTATGTTGCCTATAACGACACACTCAAATGTTGCTGCATCTTCTTGCCTTGGTTCTTCCGGTCTTTTGAAGACAGTCCCACACTTTTTTCCCCCAGAAAAACACACACACTGACTATTAATAAAATAAATAGATAAACCTCTCTCATTAAACAATCTACTGTTCCTCCAAATGACAAACCAAAACAAATACCTAAAACTCAGACCTACACTAATAATTCCACTACTTTTTCAGCACTAAGCATCTCAAAACCCCAAGGAGAAACTATTTCGTTAAAGACCAAATCAGCAACAGCTGTCTCAAACCTTCATGCAGATCCCCTGGTAAGACAATGGCAAAACAGTGAAGGAAGTGGTGGGTTAGTATCTGGGTTGCTGCCCGGAGTGCTTCTGAATCCAAGAAAAAGTGACCCACTACGAATTTGAGAATAGGCTTGCGGGCTCAGGTCAGTGGCCCACCTGGTCCAGCGGCCTGCTCCCACCCTGGCCAATGGGCAGAAAAGGGTAGTCCACAAACACAATAATTATCTTGCTTTCTAGGTTACACATTGGCAAACAGCCTTAAACTTTTGGGGATGGAATCAGAAGGGACCTGCTCTCCAGCCCAAAACCACCCCACAAAAGGCAACCTAATGATTGCTGGGTGGGTTTGAGCACTTTGAGGCAATGGGATGATTTCCTGTGAACTCCTCAAATACCTAGGTGATGCCAGCCTAGGTGCTGCTTCCTCCTCCTGTTCCTCCTCCCCTCCCCTCCCCCCCCCCATAGAGAAGAAAGAGATCAGAGCCACCTTTGCTCCCTGAATGGTTCCCTGCAGCCAGGAACCCTCATACAGGGACCGCCTGCTGAGAGTGAAGCTGTCCCTGTTCCCTTACAAGCCCCTTGGTGCTTTTCTCCTAAAAGCCCCCTGCCTTTGTTATGCCGGCCCCCGTCCTCACTACTGCGGGTACATCTTGTCTTCCTTTCACTACAGGGACAGGGCTTCCAAGAAGACCACCTTGTAAGCATCCTACACACCTCAAAGGTCTGGTCAAAAGGAGCACCAGAAAGACAGGGGGTCTTTTGCAGAACAGCTCTGACAGAGCAGGAGAAGCAGCTGGATCCTTTTGGAAACGCACACTTGCTCTCCTTGGAGCCACCACGCTGGGCCAAAAAATAATCTACCCGGAGGAAGGCTGAGATAACTTTTACGGCTTACCCTCAGGGCGTTTTTTCATGCTTTTCGGCCATCCTCCTCCCCCCCCCGCCCCCGGGGAGGCCCTCGGGCAGCCGTTCATTGAGCAGGAAGCATCTGGGGAGGCCCCGATCCTCGCCCTGCGCTGGAAAAGGGCAGAGGCGCCTTTGGGGACGAATGAGCGTCCCTCTGTCGCCTAATCTCTCTAGGCCTAGAAACAACAAGGAGACTTCGGGACAGACGTCTGCCGGACCACGCCTCTCTTAAGTGCGGGACGCGAAACTGAATCGGCCTTCCCTGGAGTAATTTACGCGATTCGGAAGTGACGTTCATACACCAGCATCGCTCGATGCAGCTTCTACCGTGGAAGGAGTTTAAATCTGAAGAAGATAAAACCAATCGCTGAGAGCTCGTGGCGCTTCCAAGATTTCCAGAGGAGCTGTAGGGGAAAGCCCTGTCCTCGCAGGTGAACATTCAGCAGCTCAGGAAAACCAGGGCGCCACACCGATCCGAACGGGCTGGGCCATCGAAACCCGCGGCGGGGACCCGATCCCTGCCCCTCGGGAGGCAAAGCGCCCGGTCCCTTCCTCGCCACAACCCTGCATGAGGGGATCGAAGGAGCGGTCAGAGGAGAGGAGAGAAACGCGAGTCCCGCCGTACGGAGCCCGGCCGGACATTCTCCCTCGAGGCTCCCCATCGAAGCCGCCGGCCGGTCTGCTGGGCTCTCGAGAAGTGGCCCAGGACGGTGCGCCTCCTCAGCTTGCGAGGAGGTTCCAGCCGAGGCCTCGGAACGGTCCGTCCTTCTCGGAGCAAACGCTGGCGAACCTCGGGGGGGGGGGGCGTCGCTTCCTTCCCAGCGGCTGCGGGGTGCAAACAAGCCACACCTGCTGCGCTTAGGAACGAGGCGGCGTCCGAAAGGAAAGGAAGGGAAGGGAAGGGAACGAGCTTTTTGGCCCGGCAGGCCCCGGGGACCTCTTCCCTTTCGCCACGCTCCGCTCGGCTCCGGCGGCTCCGCCAAAGCAGCTCCGCTTCTGCCATCGGCGCCTTCCCTGCACGCAAAGCGGGACAGGCGGCCTCGGCAGCGAACGGGCCGCGAAACTGCTCAGCGACAGCGCCTCGACTGACGGCGGGTGCCGGACTGATCGGGATTAAGGGCAGAACCTTAACGGATCTCCCTCCCCGAGAGAGGCGCCTTGAAGCAGCGGACCGGGCTGAGGTCTTACCTCGTTCCCGCTCCGCACAAGCGCGCTCCGAAAAGGGACCAAACGCTGCCGCGTGACACTGTTTCTAACGGTGGAACCAAGGAGCCCCCGCTGCCCCCTTTCCCAAACGAGGTTTCCCTCCAAATTATTACCTTTCCCGCGAATCTCAGCAGAGTCTTCCGCCCAGTTACTGGAGCTGCGAGAGGGCGGTTAAGGGCTCGAACAAAAGAGAAAGTCGATGCAGACACAACAGAGAGCAGTTCCGCTGCGCGTTGCTGCTCTTCGAAGGGGCGCTGCTTCTGTCCAAAGCGCTCGGGATCGGCAGGAGGGGGGTTATAGGAGGAGCCGCAGCCCCCCCCCCCCCACACCACCACCACCACCACTCCGGAGCTCGAAAGACCCGAGTCGCGCCGGGGCAACCGGGTCCCCCTTCTGCAGGTCGCGCGAAGCAGCCGCGGGAGGGACTCCGTACGGCCCGATCCGCGTCCCCTCCAGCTCTCCCGCCCCGAAGGGCCCCTGAGGTAGGACCGAGATGGCTGTGGGCAGGGCGCCAGGGACAGAGCCACGGAGAGGGAAGCGCCATTCCCACGCCCCCATTCGCTGACAACCTCCTCCTGCCCAGGCCACGGCGGGTTCTGTGCGATGCGCAAACCGCCCCCGCCGCTCAGACACTCATGCTGTGCCCGAGGGAGCCGGTGCCACCCGTACCCTCACCTGCCAGCCTTAGCGCGGACATCCGTTGGAACTCGGGTTCCTGCAGCCACTTCCACATCCGCCTGAAGGTCTCCCGCCCGGACTTGAGCTTGCTCCAGGGCTTGGGGTTCCGCAGGAGGTCCGAGAGAGTCCCCTGGGAGCGGCAGAGGACGCGCTGGGCGAAGATGGCCTGCGGGATGCTGTAGCGCTTCAGCTCCGTGCTGATCCGCTGCGCCACCTCCTTGGTGTTGATCTCTTCCATCTGGCCGGCGGGGCCTCCGCTGCTGCCGAGCTGGGGAGCCGCGGCGCCGACTTCCCTGGAGGCAGCCAGGAGCTGCCCGTGGCCTTGGGCACCCAGGTGCGCGTGCGGGTGATGGGGGAGGCCGCCCAAAGGCCCCAGGGCCGCCGAGGTCGGTGGCAGGTGCTGCTCGCCGTGCCTGCTGGCCAACACGGCCGGGTGGGTGGCAGCGTCGAAGCCGGCGGGGCTCAGCAGCTTCTCGGCGGGCATGGCGGCTCCCGGGTGGGCGTAGTGCGGGGGGAGGCCCTGCGGGGAACCGTGGAGGCCCCCCAGGCCCGACCCGGAGAGCGGCGACAAGCTCTGCCCCATGCTGGCCACGTCCTTGTGCGGCGGGTAGGGCGCGTACAGGTGGTTCTCCGGGGCACCTAGAACGCCCCGCTCCCCGCAGCCGCCGCGCGTGAGGGTGAAGCTGCCGCCCACGCTGCCCGCCAGGCGCGGGGGCGCGGGGAGCGGCTGCCCGAACTTCTCCGAAACGGTGGCGATGGGCGGCAGTGGCTGCAGCGGCGTAAGCGTGGCGTAGGTGCTGCCCACGCTCACGCCCATCCCCAAGCCCACCCCCATGCCCGGAGGGCTCTCGCAAGCCATGCTCAGCGCGGGATGCAGCGGCCCGGCCAGGGGGGGCTCCGCGGGGCCACGCTGTTGCTGCTGCTGCTGCTGTTGCTGCTGGGGGTGGTGGTGGTGGTGGTGGTGGTGGGCCGGGTAGCTGCCAGCGGCGTCCAGCAGGGCGGCCATGCCGAGCGGGCGCGCCGGGGACGCCAAGGGCGCGCCGTGGCTGCGGGAGGGTGCCGCGCTGCCCGTGCCCCCACCCATGTGAGTGGTCCCGGCAGGCGCCGGCTCAAGGCTCAGCCCGTGGAGCTCGCCCAGGCTCTCCATCGCCAGCTGCGCGTTCATGCTGAGCCGGCGGGCAAGCGGGCGGAACACACATCGATCTGGCCGACGGAGGGACGGACGGGCTGGCGGGCAAGGCACCGAGGAGGGAGCGCTGACCTCCCGCCGTTCTCCGTGGTCCGCGCTTGGCGGCTGCGCTGCGCTGCGCTCGGGGATCCTGAGGGGCCGCTGCTGCTGCCCGCCTTCGGGCTCCTCGGAGGTCTTCGCCGCCGCCCAGAAAAGTGCCCGATGTTCACCTCCCGCTCCCGCTCCTGCTCCAGCTCGGACTCGCGCGGCGGCCGCGGCGGCGGCTCCTGCCGCTGCTCCCGCGGCTAAGAGAAAACGGGCATGCGCGCTGGAGACGCAGCCGGCACCGCCCCCATTCTGCGCGTGCGGCAGAGGGGCACGCAGGACACGGACACGCGTGCCTGCATGCAGACGCACGCGCATACACACGACGCGTGCCCCCCGTAATTAGCCTTGCAAAAGGGGAAGAGAGCCTGAGGCTGCCGCAGACTCCAGAGGTTTTCCGGCAGCGGCCGCCGCGGAAGCTTCAGTGCTTCGGCCCGAGAATACCGAGGGGGGCCGGCCGGGTGTCCGCAGGTCCCTGCCCTGCGGGAGAGGCTCTGGAAGACCAACCTCCGGGCTTCCCGGGGCGCACAAGGCCAGGCCAGGGAGGGTGCTGGTTGGCTGGGCGACGCTTTGGCCGTGAGAGGGACGAGCATCGCCGCGCACCGAAGGCGGGAGACGAAGCTGCCCCGCCGGCGGTTCCCCGATGCTTCCGTCTCGGGCCGAGCCGGGCGCCCGGCGCCTAGGCTGGGGAGCTCGCTGCACCGCGGACCGGACGCCGCCTTTCCTCTTCTAGCCCAGCGCCGCGGATTTCCCTGAGCGACGTTTCACCTGCAACGGTCCCCCGACAACCCGGGACTAAAATAGCGCGAAGCCCCCTTGCTTCCCTCTGGGGCGCTGGCTGGGATTCCTCGCGGGTAAGGAGCTGGAGGGCTGGCTTTGAAGACCTTCGGGCGGGGACTTCACGCGGCCTAAGACTGGTGGATGGGGGGAGGCGAGGGGCTTCTTCCCCCGGCTCGACGCCTGCCTGACTTCCGCTCTTTTGGCCAATGGGGCTAGGGAAGCTCTTCGGAGCGACCCAGAAGGTGGTCTCCTGCTTGAGGCGGGGATGCACTGGGATCTCTGCTGTGGGCTTCTCCTGGGCGACCCGGGCCTCTTGGGGAGGGCTCTCACTGATTGCGGCGCTTCGGTTCTTTTGGGGTCCCCTCGCTCGGCTGAATCTCCCTATGCTTAGAGCACGACGCTCTGGGACTGCAAGAAGAAAGAGAGCCGCGGACAAGTTCCCGTTTGTTTCTCTTGAATGGATCCCAGCCTTTTGAGGTCATGTGATGCAATGCGATGGCAAAGGGTCTGGAAAGGTTCTCCCGTTTTGGAATCCCAGATCTCCATCAGATTCCGCGGTTAAATAAAGGAGGGAAAGGATGGGGTAGGGGATCGTTTAAAGGGCCTGACTGCTTCCGCCTTGGAGTTGTGGAACGAAACCAGCCTCGGGTCCCCCGCCCGAAGGAAGGAGGGCCGGGCCAGGCCAGGCCGTGTGGGTTCCTTCGGTAGGCAGCCGAAGGCAGGGGACGAGCAGCACATGGGCAAGAGGGCGCCAGGGACTTGATGGGGCGGCTTTCCTTCCCTGAGCGTCCCCTAGCTCCAACAGGACGGCAGAATTGTCACACGTGGGGAAACTCGCACCCCTGCAAGTAGAAAGGTAAACACGAGGGCAGTGGCCTCTGCTGGGAGGGGGGACAGCGAGCGTGGCCACCGGTGAAGGGAGGGCTGCTAAGGCAGAGTGTCCCGCAGGCTTTGTGGGTATTGCGGGGAGGAGGGTGGTACGTCCAATTCAGTCCGCCTGCAACATCCGCTGCGGGACCAAAGCGGGGCCAAGGCGCAGGACACGTCAGGTGGAGGTCGCTCCAGGGAAAGGGTGGTTCCTCAGTCCAGAACAAGAACTTCTTCCAGCCCTGATGTCGGTGGTGACATGAACAAGAACTCTGGCAGCAGCGGCGAACAAAGACGCAGAACAAGCTTGACCCTTCCGGGCCTCCTGCTGGCACTGAGAACTTGGAACATTCCAGCCTGCTCAGCTTTGGGCTCCATCAGGCTAATAACCAGGCAAATATAGCAAAAGATAGCAAACCTTGTGGAAGGGCGAGCTGGATCATCAGGAACATAGAGGAGATCTCAGGACATCTCTTTTGTCTCTGGGATGCAGGCTTTCCTTATTCCCTCTGAGAGCCTTTTGGTTCACATTGCTTTCCTCTGCCTGAGCATGTGTGGTGGGTTCCTTACGGTGTTTGCCCACTTTCACCCCATCCCCAACAGAGCTTGATCTTTTCAGGGAAGGAGAACCAGCTTTGCTCCGAGGCAGACCAGTCATGGGTCAACCTTCCTCCTTTGAAACTATGAGCATCATAGTATGGATGATGTTGCTTTGTACACTGTTTTTATATAAGAGCATATGCTGGTTTCTTGCCCTTGTACTCACCCAATAAAACATTTCTGTGTGTTAAGCTGTTCTCAAAAGGAAACAAGGAGCGTTTCGACTGCATCTTGATGCTTCACTCTGCCACGGTCTTCTCATGACCCAGGACTCTGGTGTCACAACCAGATGTCAGCCCAGAATCTGCTAGAAGCACCTCACATTATTCTGGGGCTTTCCTCACATTTGAGGCAATGGCAGCCTTTAACAGGATTCTTGACTGTGGCTGCTGTCAGGCAGTTGTTTCCATGTGCACGTGCCCCACTTGAATGGTTGCACTGGCTTCTGTGTTGGGAACCCAGTTCACCATCTGAAGCTCTTGGGCTTCACTCAAGGGCAAACAGTAAACATCTGCAATGGTTCTTCAGCAGGGACAGAGGCCACTTCCTTCTGCAAAGGTGGACGGACAGCTGGCAGAAGGAAATGGTGGTGAGCATTACCCTGCTGAAGAGTCAGGCAGAGAACCGAGACCAAGCAGGAGGGATGAAGCAAGACAAAGACACTCCTGGGAACCTTTTGAAGAGGCAGACTTTAAGGAAAGCACAAAGGCTTTCAGGTCTTGGGATGAAATAGTTCCTGTGCTTTAATATTGGTTGTACTTTTATATTCCACCCTTTGCTTAAGTAAAGAATAAAAGCATACTGAAATCTGTAGAATCTCATACTTTAGAATCAGAAATGCAACACAAGCCCCTACTGGGCCTCCCTCGGGTGCAGCCAAGAGCCTTGCTGGGTATTTTTGGGGAGGCAGTACTTTGAGCTGTCAGGATCCTGCCACATCGCTATAGAAACAATTTGAAGGGGGTAATTTGGCCCTGGCATTGCAAAACCAGCAAAGAGCCTGCCCTGAGACTATTTTACAGGAGGGCGCACAGAAATCCTTTAATAATACTGTTTTAAGGCTTTAACAGTTATAGGAGGTCACCCAAAAGCATCTGCGTTCAAGTGATAAAGCAGGGCAGAGATTTCAGTTGGAGATGCTACCTAAGAAGTTCTGGTTACGGCTCATTAGACCGCGTCTCCCAAATGTGAGCCGCAACGTCAAGCAGAGGGCGGTTCAGAAAAATCAGGGCAGAGCAAGACCTCTGATCATGTCAGGAGAGGACAAGCTCTCCTGCAACTCTTCTTGCACAGACCCTATAAGGAGCCAAAGATGAAAAGACGGCATGATCTCTGGTGGAGCCAGGACTTTCCTCCTTGAAGCTTTCTCAGCTATAGGAGGAAAATTAGTTTCCTATCTAGATTACGTATCATTTTTCACTGAATACAGTAATAATCTACAACTAGGTGGATGCCTTCACATACTCCACGTCTTCAAAAGCCAACTGTCTTGATATTTTATTCGAAAATTGGACACCAGAAAATACCCCGCAGAGCCATTAATTCCACCTCCAGGCATTGTGGCAAAAGATGGCAAGATGTTCTGAGATGACAGATCTGACCAAGGAGCTTTTGTCTGAAATGTGAGGAATCATTTGGTTCTGTTCGCAACACAGACACACAGTACAACGCTGAGCGTAGTGGCAGAGATATGCTCCATCTCTCGGGGAAGCCGAGCTCCAGGCTGGAGAGGGAGTCTGCCTCCTCCAGAAATACCTGGATCCACCACCTGCAAAGGGAAACAAAGGACGCCAGGGACCTGCCCTGCCCTCTGCCTACTTCGAGATCTTGGCATGCTTTTCCTGTTATCTCCAGGTCTGCTGAGTCCTAGGCTGGACCAAAGTGCTTTTACATTACTTCTGCTAGAATTACTTTTATCACTTTCAGGGAAAGGCTGCTTTATCATTTCGATTTGCTTCTGTCCTGAATAAATCTTCTTTCCAGACAAGCTGCCGCCATGCCTGTGGTTTCACTCTTGAATTCTGAAATCTGCGTTTCCCCCTTCGTTCAGCAACTCGTTTGCAGGCTTGTTTGCTCTCTTTTTCTGCACAGAGTTCTCTTGCTTTCCATGTGGGAAGACAGAAAAAAAAATTGAATCATGTTATTGTTTTATTTAAGGCATGTTGACACCCCTTCCATCTGAAATATCAAAGCGGTTCACAGAGACATTATTTTAAAATCAATCAGCTTCCACAAAAACATTACTGAAAACGGATCAATCCGATCTCCATGAATTTGATCATTTTAAAACATGTGCGTGAGGTGAGAACCAGCTGAAGTGGGAAGTCCTGGGTGGAAAGCAATGCCTCCAGCTCTCCTGTTCTACTGGCATCCTTAAAACAAGAGTATCTTCTTCCATCTGATGTGTCTCAGCCCCATTTACAACTATTAGTTCCCAGATGACAGACCCACAAACCGACACCCCACAAGAACTCCCTCTTGTTGGGGTTCTGCTTCTGGTGTTCATCCAACCCATCCAGATGTTTTTCTCCTGATTCTGATATTATGGAGGAATATGATGACACATCACCTTCACTTGGTTGGATGCTGAAGAACAATCAACCAACCCTGTCCTCTGAGATCATTCTTCTAGCTAGGAGCAGGACCACTGGAGTACTTTCGCTTCCCACTCTGGACAGGCAATCCAGGTATATCCCATGATCAAGCCTAAATCCAGAACGAATGGGCTCCAGATCGTCGCTTTCCTCCAAGAACATCTTGGCTTGTTCCTGACTCGTGGGCTGGGACGCTGAGCTGCACCCTCTCACAGCCCTGGAGGAGGGAAAGCAACATTCACTTCCATTTTCTCCCCTCCTTTTAGTATCTTATACTGATCTGTGCAACGTTTTTGTTATTTTTGTCTCTTGATTACACTTTTCTGTTTTGTATTATTATTTTAAGAACAGCCATACCAACTCGTGTTTCCCCCCCATATTTTCCTGCATGTTTGGTCTAGTGACTCCGAGATCTTTGCATAACAAAGATGCCATCTCTTTAACAGGTCTCCAGCATTTAGATACCAGGTTAAAAGTTAATATTTAATTAGCTACCAAAGCTGGAAGAAGCAAAATATTATTAAAATGTTGTTGAATCCAGTAAAAAAACACATTTTCCTAATCCTCCAGTTAGAAAAATCCCCTTTCTTCCAAACTGGCCAAACTGCTTAGGAGAGGAACCTCTGGTGTGCCATTGCCAACAGGGGGCAAGGGACAGGGGAGCCCTCAGGTGGGCCTCTTTCCTGGACTCGGAGGTGTCTGCTGGGATCCGTTTCCTGTCACTGTTCCCTGACCTGGCTCCTTTTTGTGACCCAACCCTGGAAGCTGCCCCCACGTCCTCTGCCATCTGCAGTGGAGCTGGACAGGTGCGGCAAACTGGACACTTGATTCTTTTAGGATTTCCAGGGAAGCAAGATTGAGAAGCCAGGGAACTCCGATTGGAAGCCAAGATAAGCTCAGCTCTCTGCTTGGGAAAATCCTGCAGACTAACGGGCTTGTTTCTTTCCTTGCACATTTGTTGGTCTAGAAGCTGGCCCTTTGAAGCGAGCCCCCCCCCCCCCAGTCCTGAAGTCTGGAGGCTAGCAAAGTTTTCCCCTGGTTTCAAACCATTTGCGTGGGCTGAAAAGGATTTGGGGCTCTACAGGACCATGAAGGCCTCAGCTGAAAGAGGTGGCAGAGTGTGCAGGTGAAACTGGCAGGGGCGGGGATTCTCCCTCCCCTCTGCCCCCCTTGTTCCACACCAAAGGGAAGCCAGGAATTAAGGCTGAGAACAGAAGGCCATTTGGAATCGTTTTGTGGATTTTCCTTGCAGGAAAGTGGGCAAAGGAGGGTAGCTTGGATCCCAAAAGAAATGAGGCAGATGTTGACTTCACTAGTATTAGTTTGAGCATTTTTGGAAGAATGCAGGTAAGAAGCTTCATCTCCCAGGGTGCGGGTAAGCTGCTTCTCCAAGACCTGGTGACTTGCTTCTCAGGCTGCCTTCTGGCCATCCTCTGAGCCTTGAAAGAACCACGCCTTTGCTTCAGCACAGTGTATGCTTTTAAAAGTCTCCGTGTTGTGCTTTATCCCTCTGCTTCTCATCATATGGATGAATCACCTGCTAAAGCCAGCCCGAGGCCATTCAGGTGGGAACTCTGGGATCCTGGACCAGCCACGGGGGGGGGGGGGGGCTGCTGAGGCACCTGAAAAGCCTGTGGTTCTGACCATGTTGGTGGCCGAGCCATGCTTGCATTCTTTATCTTAGGCTTCTCGAAACTTCATTCTCCACCAAAGGTGTCAGAGCTTTGAAGGACTGAAGGTGATCCTCCCTATGAGGCCCTATTCCAAAGCCCAGCTGGACGTAGGGCTTCAGATTCCAGCTTCCACTGCCAGAGGGCACTTTGTTGGGTGACCTTCCCATTGAGGTGGGGATGCAAAGGCCTGGGCTCACCTGTCCTGTGATCAGGTTCCCAGGACTTCCACACAGACAGCCCTCTCAAGGTGGGGAGGAGGCACCTGGGGACTGTGTGGCAGACTTCAGAGGAAAGGTGGGACATTGCACCCAAAGGCAGCTTCTGTCCCATAGAGCTGGTGAGAGAGAGGAGGGCCTGCTCCGAGAACTTCAGACCTGCTTCTCTAGGTCTGCCTGAAACCTTAGCCACTGGCACTCCCCAGACCGGACCAGGCCCCCTCCACAGCCCCCACCCTTAAGGACCAAAGGCGGCATTTGTTAATGAGGGAACTTAGGGAAGCTTGGAATGCAATCTAAATAATTTAGCATCGCATTTCAGGGGGAAATCGCTGTCTTCCATCACCCCCTATAAATTGCAGGCGTAGGGTAGGGGCTGGTATTTTTAAAGCAGCCATATTCAAAGAGACATAGATGTCTGTATTAATTATTAATTGCTTGGTGCCTTCCTTCGTTTCTAACTTATTATTAATTAGGCGCCTTCAGTCTTTTCACAGAAAGCCCCGCAGAGCCAGTTGCAGCTTTAAATATGAATTAAAAGCAAATCCAAGTGACTATAATGCGAAAATTATTCCATGTCTTCCTCGGCAGAGATGAAGAGTGCAGATCGATTGCGTACCACTTGGCTCCAAATGACAGGGGCGTTATGGATGGCTTGTATGCATGACGTTAATGATTGGAAAAAGGAAAACAGAACCCCAACCAACTTATAAACTTTTCATCTGCTGGAGCTCTGCCCACCAACCGTGAGTGAAAGTGGCCGAAGAGGGAGGCGCTGCCTGGGGCAAATCCGGATGCATGTCTCTGCTTCTTTCCTCATCACTGAACTTCTAGGTATCTCATCGCCCCCCACTCCCGCAGCCGTGTGGCGCTTCTAAGCCCCACCAGGAAAAAAAACACCAAGAAACGAAGGCGCCAGAGAGGACAGGCAAAGGAGGACCTGGACGAAACGGCTCCGAAGCCCGCCAGGAGCTGCGAAGACCCCAAAACCTTGTACTGTTCCCCCCTCTAAAAGCAGGAGAAGGAAATAGCAGGTATCACACCACGGTTGCAGCACACAATGCGCCATGCAGAAATCGCCCGTGGAAAACAAACATGTTTCGTTCGTTGTTCCCTGGTTCCGTGCCATGCGCTGGCCAAAAAGCAGCCCTCGCGGAAGCCTCGGTCGCCCTGTGCCCGGGCTCATCTTTCCTTGCTGGCCCTTGAAACACTGCGTCCCACCCGTGGGCGAGTCGTCTAGCCAGTCCGCCTCCAACTCTCGCGACTGAAACTGGAGAGAAACTGGTTTCTCTTCCCGCAGAGGCTCTTGGCGTGGTTTTGGTTTCCTCGCCTGTGCACCAAGCAGCCGGCAGGACTTGGGGAGCTCCGGGGCTCCTTCCAAAACAAGTACCGACATTAAAAAGTAAGCGACAACATGCGGAGTCGAGGAGCAGGACGGCGGCAGGAGAAAAGACGCCTCCGAAATGGGGCGTGAGCGCAAGCCGAGGCCGGTGCGCCTTCGTTTGGACCCCCCAGCCCAGCCCAATCCCCGCGCGAGGAAGGCCTCCGCGTGAGTTTCCTTCTCTGCTGCCTTTCCCGAGCAAGCTCAGGCGCGTCCAGCAGCTTTGCTTAGACCCGCCACAAAGGAATCAACATTTCCCAAAGACGGAAGCCTTGTAACCGAGAGGGCGACTCCGGAGGGCCTATTTGCCCCCCTGTCCTGGGCCTTCCTTTCCTGCAGCCAAGGTCTGCCCCCTCCCCATCTGCGTGGAGCCTTCGGCTCTTCTCCGCTGCACCCGCCTCTGGCTGGAAGAGTCTGCGGGCCCAAGCGAAGGCGGAGCTGCTTCCGCTGCTGCGGAGAGGAAGCGCGGGGAAAGGGGTAGAGGGGACGCCGCCCTCGGCCTTCGTGCCAGCGACGCGTCCGTCCCCTCGTTGAAATGCCATCTGGCGAACCAGTCGAGAGTCGAAGATCCCGGGAAAGTTACGTCAAGGGGCCTCGCAAAGAGAAAACGAAGCGCAAGGGATCGTGCCCGACGTGGGCAATTAACATTGCTAGAGACCTTTAATTTCAGAAGCTTATGAGCCCTTTGAATTGAAAGGGGCCGAAGATCCGAATCTCGACGCCTCTCGGCCTCAATCCTGCAGGCGCCTTTGAATTTGTTTGGGGATGTGGCGCACTTGGTTTGAAATTTCTAGGGGCCGATTGTGATGGGGGAATTTTTGAAGGCTGAACCTCAGAAGGTTCTTCCACAAAATCCCCACAACAAGCCTCCACTGACAAGCAACGGGCGTCGGGGTTTACTCGATCCTGGAGAGGTGAAAACCCAGAAACCATCCGGCGGGGGTGAACTGTCAGGCGGAAACATCAAGAGTCATTCCGCACCTTTTTCGTCGCCAGGATTTCGGGGGAAAGAAGCGGGTTCAAGAGAACAGGAGATGCGCAACCCCGACAGCGACCCCTTTCTCCCCGAGCAACGGCACAGGCGGGCGCAAAGGAGCTTCGCTCTGTGCGCGTCAGCTGCCCGACCACGCAGGCTGTTCTCCGGACCCCGCCCGCCCGCCCGCCCGCCCGCAGTCTTCAGCGGTTCCGAAGAGGCGTCGCCGCCCTAGCCCGTCCCCCGGCTCTCCGTGCACCTTCAGACAACCCCCCTCCAAGGCTGACCCTCGTTCCCCGGGACCAGATGCGCTTCCACGAGGCCTTGGACGACAACCCCCCCCCCCCGCCGGGGTAGGTCTCTGCTCGACTGCTGCTGGGAAATAGCGAGGAAGGTCCAGGAGGCGGGGGAGGGGGCTGGAGAGAGGGCACAAAGCCAGGAGAGGCGCGCAATCCCCACTGCGGGGCCCCGCGCGCCCTAGGTCTGCGGTCACCGCATCGCACCATTGCTGTCGAGTCGCTGGGGTTCCTCGCCGCTACGGCTGCCCCCACCCCGTGGCCAGAGGCGGCCAGGGAAGGCCTTCCCTCTAGCAAAGACCAGCCCGAGGCCTTCCGAGGCTTGGGTCAGGACCTCTCACCCATAGCGATTTAGACGCCGGCCGGCCGGCAGCTCATTCCCAAGGACCGAGAGCAGGAGGGCGGCCCGCAGAGCCCCCTCCCGCAGCCGGAACGGACAGCGAAAGGGGCTCAGATAGTAGGTCGCTGAAATGAGGAGGGAGAGGGCGGGGTGCGGGGGAGGCGGCAGTCCCCGAGCGACTACTGTCCGGATCAAGGGAGAGGGGCAGATCGGCGTCCCCCGCGGCAGCCCCTGGTCTTCGCGAGGCGGCAAGAAAAGCGCTTCGCCAGGCCAGCCGGACGCTCGCGGCGGAAGCTCCCCCGCGCGCCATCCCAACAGTTCCCCTGCGGATCCCACCGCGACGGCTGAGCATCTTCTATGGAGGCCGCGCGAGCCCGGAGCCACCACGGAAGGAGGAGAATGAAGCTGGAAGCCCCCACTTCGACCCACCCAGTGCCCTCGGTTGCGGAGGAATGGCGAGAGTCCCTTACCCAAGCTGTCCTCCAAGGGACGTCGGAAGGCCGGGGACGTTCGGAGGAGAGGGTTCTGCCCGTCCTGCCGAGGAGCCCCGCCGCCCCGTCTTCGGTTGATGGCGGCCGCCGCCCGGCCAGCAGTCATTCGCTGCTGCCCGCGGGCGGCGTTTGGCGCTCGCCCCTCCCGATCGCTCCGCGCCGCCGGGCCGGTGGGAACTGGGCGCCCCACGGCTCTTCCTCCGGCCTGTTTGGAAAGGGCCCAGCTCGTCGCATCTGCACGTGTGAGTGAGCGACACGAGGGTGGCGGGGAGGGAGGGAAGTCGATCGCTGGCTTTGCGGCGAAGAGAAGGTGGCGGTGCGCAGCTGGATCGATCGATCGCAGCGCTGTCCTTGCCAAATCGTATCTCCTTGTGGACTCTGAAATGGGGGCATTAGAGTCCCCCTCCCTTGTGAGATCCTATACAGATCCCCAAAGTGGGCGGTGGTCTGGAAGGGATCTCCGAGGCTGTTGTGAGAAGGCGGATTTGCACAGTGGTTCTGTGCACGCGTCCAATTCCTGTTATGTTATTTATAGACTGGGCAGACGCCTTTTCCAAAAGACACCACCTCCGCTTTGAGGCTCTTCTCTTTCTGTCTCCGGTTAGCAGGCATCTACCGTGGTCCCTAGCTTTGAAGGGCTTCGTGGTAGGAGCCATAAGAAGTGATAATGCCCGTTCTGAACAAACGACCCGGGGTCCATTCCGGTCTGAGCATCTCCCTTGGCTCTCCTTCCGTTTGCTTTGCTTTGGGCAAGGCTCAAGTCCTCTACCCTGTGAAACCAGCCGCCACCCTTGCTTTGCTGAGGCCTCCTGGGGTTTCTCTGCCAATGGTCCATGGGAGAGCCCTGCGGCTCTCCCTGCGTGAGGCTGAGAGGTTCTAGCCACCTGACAAGAGCCAGGAGACCCAGATGGTCTTCCGGTTCCTTCACTGTAATCATCCACGGGAAGAAGGCAGGACTATTGACGACCACAGCTAGGAAAGCTTGGAATGAAACAATCTGAAAGCTGTTTGGATGGAGCTGGAAAGGAGGCGCCACAGACAGATGCCAATCCGAGTGCCTGGCCACACTGGGTCTTTATTTTAAATCTTAGTCCTTATTGGGGTGATGCCTTGCCAGGGTTCCTTTTTTTAATCCTCCTTTTAGGGGCTGCAGGCCTGGCAAAACGGCTATTTCCTGGTGCCAAGTCAGACTCAGGAATCACTTCAGGAAGGTTGCATGAAACACAGTCAGAAATATTTGCAGCAGGCAACCACTGATCCAGAAAAAAGCTGACTAAAATCATTTTTATTTTCAAACCTGAAATGGAGAACTGGGCCAGCTAAGCGAGTCTGAGAATGACAGTGTTTAGGAGGGACAGATGGATTGTCTCCACTGAGCATCTGAACGTGTACAGAGCAGAGGCTGTTCCACAACCTGGGAGCAACACTGAGAAGGCCCTCTCATGCAGTCTCACTCCTTCTGATGGTGGCAACACAGTTAGGATCTTCAGGCACAGATGGTCTATATGGTTGCTTTAACTTTTTTACAGGACAACAGAATAATTTTTACCCAATTGATGCTTTCATCTTACTAGCAGCTGTCCATTTGTAAACAGCAACAGTAACACTCTTGAAGTCCTTGGATGTTTTTCCTCTGTCGCCTAAAGTACCATTAATGGGTGCTTAATAGGTACTTCTAGGGACAGTGAAAAACACCCCTAGTCTTCCTATTGATCGTCTTCCTATTTTTTAAAAAGTCTGTATTTCAGTTATTAACATAGACGTATTAGAAATCAGACTATTAACAAAATTATATTGATCCTTTGGGAGCTCTAAGAACTCTCTGCAATTCTGCCAGGGACTTAAAGACTGCCACAGGCTCAGGCAGCTATAGAGAACCAAGACATTTCAGTCATGCATTTCCAAGGGATCCTGGCTGATACAAATATATATGCAAAATTGAACACCTGTGAATTAACTCCATGAATTGATAAAGGTCAGTCCAAAAAAAGTTCTATCCAAAAACCTGCTGATAGACCCTTTCTGATTTCTTTTCTCAACAAGTCACAGGAGAGCAAAAAGCTGCTCAGCAATTTTGTCAGATGATGTTTAGATCCAACATTACATTCTACCCACTTTATTCTGTAGAACCAAGAGGCGAAAAGTGCACAGGGAACTTTCCCCAAGACTTCCTGGAGGAGCAGCCCTTCATCCAGCTGCTGAGCCATGTCTTTTTCTTTCTTTCTTTCTTTCTAAATCCTCATGCAATTACATCTTAGAAGGCCAATGAGGTTGTCAAAATCTGAGGCACCCAAACTGGCTATTAGATCTGCCTCTGAGTGTTCCCATGGACTACGCTTCAATATTTTCATTTATTTATTATTTACATTTCTATCCTGCCCCATATCCAAAGGTCTCTGGGCAGGTAACACCCATTAAAACAACAGATTAAAAACAGAATATACATTAAAAGCACTTTAAAAATTCAACAAATCTAAAATATGACTCTTCCACAGATTTTGTTTGATGATTATAGCTCCCTTTCCATGATGCAGCAGTTGCATCTTCTGCTTTCAGTTTTCAAGATTAAAGTTCCTGCCTGTGTTTCCAGACACTGGATATCTTCTCAGTTCTTGGTGTGGCTTCCCACCAGGGGCCTTTTCTGTTTCTCTTTGGGGACACCTCTTCCATGCTGGGAGTGGGTCACTGGACACACCTGGACTTGGCTTTTGCCTGCCTGAGTCCACTCCCTGCCTTGCCTCCTCCCTTCTGACGTAAACCTACTGCTGCCTGTATTAACCACTCTTTGACTAAGGGATGGAGGCCACAGGGTGAGATTTCAGCATCTGTTTCTTATTTGTATTTATCTGTATGTTTGTATTTAATTCTTAAATTGAATAATTTGAAATTCCTGTGTTGTTTGCTTTTGTCCTAAACCACCTTCAGCTTCTTTCTTTGGGAAGGTGGTATACAAATAATATGAAAAAAGACACAGAAATAAGAACATAAGCCCTGCTGGATCAGGCCACAGCCCATCTAATCCAGCATCCAGTGACCTACCAATTGCCCATGGGCAAGGAGACAAGCACAAACCTCTCCTGCTCTTGAATCCCAGAAAATGCCCTTAGAGGAATCCTGCCTGTCCCCCCAGCCTGAAAGATATACCTAGCAGCCATCAATGCACCTGTCTTCCATGGATTTGTCCAACCCTTCCTTAAAGTCATCAAGGCTGGTTGCTGTCACCACCCCTTCTAGCACAAAGTCCATAGACTGATGACCCTCTGGGTGAAGAAATCCTTCCCCTTGTCTGATCTGACTCTCCTGCCCATAAACTTTCTGCCCATGGTGGCCTATGGTGAGGTAGTTGGCTGGAAAGAAGAACATCCCAGTTTCCTTCCCCTGTAGGCAAAGGCAAGCCAGCTCTGCATTTTTGCCTATGTTGTTAAGCAACAACTGGACCCAATGCTTGATCCCCAGCAGCAAAGTACGATTGGAAGCAAGGGACTAGGAGCTTGGAAGAGCGGAAAAGCAGACTTCATGTGTGACCCCAGAACGAGCGACAAAAAAATGGCACAGAGTGGCCTCCACTGCTTGCATAACTGCATGTGAGACCACAATTGTTTTTCAGAAATGTAGATAAATAAAGCACCTTGCTGAAAAGTGGGCTTCAATATTTGTACAAATTGTAAAGTGAAAAAAATCAGTGTTCTATTGATGGCTGGGGATTCTGCCCTTTGTGGCTGGTGAAATTCATGCTGCAATTGCAGAGGTTGGATGGCGGCAGCAGTGAGAAAGTGGGTCTGCTGGGCATTTGGCTCCACATTAATCTTAAGTCCCCTGAATGCTGCAATAGATGGTGAGGTGTCAATAGCTTGAATTGTGAAGAAGCAGTTCCTGGCTGCGGCTTTGCTCTCCTTCTCCATCACGCTCAGACTGTCCCCTGTGATGTTGCCTTTGCTCTGCCCCTCCTCTATGCTGGCTAATGTCTGCCCCCTCCTTTTTGCACTCCTGTTCTGAAGGATCATCCTCCAGGCACGAGGTCACCCACGTCCTCATCCCTGTGGGGGCGCCAAGCGTCACCAAGGCCCTAACCTTTGCTACAGGGAAAACAGAGTCACTGATGAGGATGAGGAAGCTGATGGCTTGACCCTGCAGATGGCCCTTGCGTTGTTTGGGAGGTCAAAGGGCAGATGTCCTTTTCCATGGAAGCCCAGGACCCCTCCCTCCCTCCCAGATGGCAGCGCCCCTGTCCCACCTCCCCAGAGCAACTGTGCACAGAGAAACATTGGGTCCTTCAGTTTTGATGCAGAAGGCTGCCTGCATGTCCCAGAGCACCCCTAAAAGTCAAAAAGGGGGCTTCTTCAGCTCTTCTCTCTTGCCTACCTCCTTTGAATGCTGAACCAGCAGCATCTTCCAGCGCATCCTCTCTGCTCCTAGCAGGTGCAGCAAGGAGGAGCAAAGCAAAAGCTCACCAGCTGCACTGGACTCAACCTAAAACTCAAACTAGGGGGAGAGACTACAAGGGAGCTTCTCCCCTCCTTTTGGCCACAGCAAGCTCCCACCTTCCGCCAAGAGAGCCAAGGTGCCTTTCCAGTTCTTCCCAGTGCAGTCGAGGGCAGCTCAGTTCTTCCCCTGACACACAACTCCACCGCAAAGGGACTAATCTTAAGCAGGCACAACATCCCTCCTGCGCCCTAAAGTGTAACATGGATAATCAGGTCAGCCAACAACAATATATGCTTGCATATCTGTTTTTCCACTCAACTTTTATCTTCAGTGCTATGGTCCTCTTGCTTATGGCAATGTAAGAAAATTATTAAAACAAAACTTGTATACACATTCATTCATATTTAATATTGTGCCATTTAATACAAGAGCCCACGTGGAAGTCTGTTGACATCCTGTGGTTCTGCTTGACTCCATCAGCGGGTCAGTCAGACTTTTCCTTGCATCCACAAAGACTGCAAAAGTCACTCTGAGCTCTGGAGTACCTGCAGGCTTAGGCTGAAGTCTCCAGGCAGTTTCCAGAGATGCCCTTCATCAACACATCCACCTCTTCCCTCCTCTGTGTGCCCCAAGCCAAAAACAGATCACAGTAACTTTGCATCTACTTCTCTTCAGTTGGCAGAAGTCAGAAAGATAAAACTTGGCAATGTTTGAAGCAGACAAATATTTTCCAACTATGTCGTTTGACACTTTTTTTTTCCATTTGGGGGGCACTTGATACCTGGATGTCTTGGAAGACATCAGGTTCAAAAAATGCTGGGGGATGCACAAGACACAATCACAATTTCCTGATTTGGACTTTTTAGTCCCCCCCCCCCCTGCCTTGAGATTTTTTCCTGGTAATTTCTTCCTGTTTGGAGTTATAACAGGAAAAATTATAATAAGGTTTATGTCAGGCTGGCAAAGAATGACCAGGAAACTCTTTCTTGAAAAAAATGAACAATGATTTACTTCAGCTCAGTGTTAGGACATTTCTTGTTGGGAGCAACTTAGAACAGAAATCCCAGCATATTTATATGTTTCATAGCTGGGCAGGGTTTAGTCCTTAACCAATGAACAATAACTATTTTTCAAAACCAATTTAAATTTGGCACCAAAACCTTCTGATACAAATGTATCACTTGACCTCAGCAGAGAGGGGCAAGTCAACTGTCAACAGGCAGCCATTATATACATATATACAGAATCCCATAGGTGGCAGAGATCTTACATACTAGCCCTGCCTGGCAGTTTATGAGAAATATAAATCTGGCTGGACAAAAAGTGAACTGAGAAAAGGCAGAGACAATAGAGATGCCCAAGTTACTCTTGCAAGCTTTCTGCACTTCATCGACCAGAGAGTGGCTTTGTAGGCATCACTTGTGCTCCAGGCCCCAACTCCTCACATTTCAGCCCTTTCCGTAGGGTGTGTAGGCACGCATGCAGAATGGAGTTGCTCACCTCCACAGCAGCAGCTTGGAGGACTTTGAAAAACTCATCAAATGTAACTGTTCTCGAGCCCTAAGCAGCGCTGGGGAGCACCTTTTTCCTTCTCAATTGAATTTTCACTTAATTTGATTTCATGGAAAACCACAGCTGGTGTCATGAAGCAGCTAGAGGTTAAAAGGGGCACTTTAGAAACTGAGAGACAACTTATGAAGTTATTATGAGCTTTTCCTGTAAATCTTGTGGTAGGAATTACATTTCCTGTACACCAAGATTCTTATACTCAGATGTTCTGCTTTAGGACATTATTGGGAGCCTATGGAGTAATAACTTGCTGTTTGGAGTAAAGGAGAAGCAACTGTCTCTTAGTAATGTAATATTAAACATCAACAGAAAATAAAAAGGTTCTAGATCAATAAAGTGACGCATAGAATGGATCGACTGCTCTGGTTCCCTCCTGCTTTTCCTGATGCCCCTAAGGACAGGGTGGGAGGGCCCATCACACCTGCCCTGAAAGACAGCAAAGGTGCTCTGTGTGCCTGGATCTCACATCTGCACTTTTGAGCAAAACGTATGAGGCTCTAAACCGGAAACTACCAACCAGGAAAATGTTGATGGTGTTGGGATGGAGAAGCTTCCTGGAGTGTGCCAGTCAGTGTCCAGTGGCACTGGAGAGGAGCGTTTGTGTGTCAGGAGACATGAAGAAGGGAGCAAAGGTGAAGCTGCTAGGATTACACTTTGGCCACTCCAGGCTTCCCTGATGAGACTCTCAGTAGAAAGGAACTGCAGATGAAGAGCCAGACTCACACACAGCTCCTCATTTCTATCTGGCATAGGTGGGGAAAACAGGTGAAAGGAAAAGGCAGAGGGAAAGAAGGTTGGTGTGAAGAATTAAGAGGAGAGACTTTGCTAAAGCAAGGAAGAATGGATCAGCAGTGATCCCAACTTTGCCTGGGTGCCAAGGGAGCCAACCATGGCTCACACTGGCTTGTCCCAAAGGCATCAATTACTTTGCTATGACAGGATTATAAATGGCAATTCCTAAGTCTATGGAAAGGCCTGCCATGCTGAAGTGGTGTGTGAATGACTCACTTGGGCTGCTGTAAGTATTCCTACAATGCAGAGAGACAGAACAGTCTTTTTGCAAATCGCTTTTAAAAGCATTTACATTTTCAAACATCAATATCTGGTTTCTTCTGTGCTTCTCCCTGTGACAGCCTGCTAGTCCCTGTAGGACCTGTGATGTATGGACCCAATGAGCTCTCTATGACCAACCTAAGGCAGAATTTATTGGAGACAAGGGACAGAAAAGTGACCATGCAAGAGGACTCCATTAAGATCCCAGTTTCCCCACAACACACGGGTGGGAATACACTGTAGTTTAAACAGCCTGTATAATCTGATTATCTCTCATTAGTCCAAAGCTGATTATTTCATTTATCTTTGTAAACATGACAACCCCAAAGTTCAATTAAGCAGATCATCAGTTAGCAGTTTTATAGGCAGTCTTAGTCACCCTTGTGCGATAGTGAGGAGCTGAATTGCAACCAGCCACTTGGAAGGAATCATAGCTGGATTCACTTTGATTTATGGCCTCATTGGTGCCCCAGCAACTCCAATGGGGTCAAACATCAGTTGCTTGTCTCCACTGACCCCAGTGCCCAGCAGGCTTCACTTAGGAGAGCCCTGAAAGAGCCTCCAACATCACTCCCCAAATCAGGCCACCCACTGACCCACAACCTGCCACCTAGAGCAGGCAGGTGCAGGTGAAAGACAACTGGCACAGGAGCGGGAAGAGCCAGGTGGTACGTGGCATGTGCAGCAATCTAACCTAAGGGCTTCCCCTCTCACTGGCCCCACAGTCCCTACAAGCAGTCACTGCTGAATGGAGTCTCTTGCCCATTCCAGTGGAGCAGTTTCTTTCCTACCACCTGGTTTTTGTCTTTCCAGGGCCTGACAACTGCAAACTCTTCCACCCAATGCGACTTCTGTCTCTCCTGCTCATCACGTCCCTTCAGTTCTGACTTTCTAGTCAACCTTCTGCATGGTTTGGAGAGTGTAGTAATCGCTAGGCTGCACACTTTCCCCAGTAGCTTTTCTTGCAGTTCTCCATTTTACAAGCCTTGGAATAAAAAACACCAGGAATTTTCCTCCTGCCCCTGCATGACCTCGGGCCATCTGTTGATCTGTTCTGAATGGGATGGCAAGGTGTTGTGAGTGGAGGTGATCCGGACAGACAGAAGGAGTAATCGGGGCCGCTTGGTATGCAACTGCTCTTAGGCAATAATGGAGTTTCTCAGCCATATGGAGAGAAAAAGGACAGCTTCCTTCTCTTCCTGCTGACCAGAGGATGTGACATCACCAGGGCCTCTGACCTGTGAGACCCCAATTTTCACCCAATCACCTTGCTTGATGTTGCATCTATGTCATTTCCTCTACGTTCCTTGGGATTGCTGTATTTAAAGGGTTGCAAGAATAAACTCATGGTCTTTTCCCACCTGAACCTCTCTCCAGCCTCTTCAGTTCCCTTCCCCATTTTCTAATCTAATCAGGTCAGCCAGCCACATGGTTGATCTCCGGGACTTGAGCTGGTCAAGAGCCTGGGATTATCTATCGCTACACCCGGCAATTGCAGCAGCTCCCCAGCTGTAGCCCCACTTAGAGCAGCTCATTGGCTGCTTCCCCCTGCTTCCCAGAGCACCAGATTCAGGTTGTGAAGCCAGATCATGACAGGAGAGAACGTCTTGGCTTCCACAGCTCCCCCTAGGAACTTCAATTCAGCTGTCTGGACCTGGAAGCCATGGTGGCCTCTTCCTCATTGATGCATTCCAAGGAAAATGTGCAGATGGCCATCTGTGGATAATGCTCTGATTTCAATGCCTATGTAGAGTGCAAGGTTGGATTTTAAGGCCTCTTTAGACCCTTCCAGCCCCCTGATTCTACCTCTGAAAGCTTCTCCCTGCCACCAGAAGTCTCTCTGCAATCCTTTAACCATGTGGCCTGGCTGGCTCTCACATGTTGGTTGCCTTTGTCTTCCCCTGCCTTTCCTGGTCCTCAATGGGTGACCCCTGCCCTTTCTCCCCAGGTAGCTGCTTCTCTGGATTGGGGGAGATGATCTGCTCTACATAATGACCCAGAGGGCCACATGGCGCAGGGCAGCCATATCTGCTTTGCCCTTTCACCCTCTGTCCCAGAGAAGACCAACGGGCACAAGGAGATTTCACATCAATTCAAGATGCTTTTGGCTTTCAGGAGATAGGTTGCATCTCACAAACCAGCTGAGTGCTGCTGTTTCATCACTTCAGCCTTGTTAGAAGAACATCCAGTTTCATGTGATCTGCTGCAATATATTTGCAGTTGAAACAGGGTCCGGCATGAAAAGGTCTGGATGAGCAGCAGCTCTGATGATCAGCAAAAACAATGGGCCTTTCTGCACTTGGCCTTATTCTGGGACAGATCTTGGGATAGGGGTCTGTTGTCCACATGTTCATGCAGACTATGGTAGGACTCGCTTGGTGCCTGCTATAGCCTGCATGAACATGTGGACAGCAGGCCCCTATTTTGGGATATAATCCAGAATATGGCTAAGTGCAGAAAGCCCCAATGTTTGGGATATTCTATGACTGGGCATCCCTGAATCATCCTTTTCCCCCTTGCTGGGTTTCAAGCTGTACACTCAGATTCAAAACAAATTATGGAGGACTTTCCAACGTGGCAGCCTGGTCAACTGAGAGGGGCTGCATCTAGACACGGAAAAGATGGCGTGGGAGATGCCTCCTCTATGGAGGCTGAAATTAAGTTACTTTCCCCCTCTTTTACAGTGCCAAGAATATGCCTTAGTCCTCGTGTTTCTGACACACCATGAAAGCAGATTCAAGGTGCCAAACCACTCACCTCCTATCAGACAGCCATAGAGATGGCTTCTTATCCATCTGAATCTGTGGAACATCCAGCTCCCATCATGCCCTGAAACCTTGGGTGGAAAGAAAAAACAGGGTGTGTGCGAGAAAGGGAAGGGAAGGTGGGAATGGCCACACAGAGACACGTAACTTCTGAGCCAGCTTGAAGAATGGCAGGCGGGATTGCTGGTCTTTGGGGAATGAAATGAAACAACATCTTGCTCTTTGGCATGGCACTTTCAGGCAAGAATGGGAGCAAAGGCAATCGCTGCACATTCACCATTCCTGCTCTTGAACTGATCAAGAACCAACTGACTGTGCCTCCCGGATCCTTTTCTTCATAGGTATTCCAGCACATCCTGAAATGGACCTACCAAAATACCTTGAGGACACAGCTCTTTGCTACCACCTTCCCAGCACAATTCATTACTAATGTACTAAACATTCTGTTTTATGAATACCAAATAAACTGAAATTTATTTGGTGCCCCATGGCTTTAATCCACAGAGCCCCAAGCGAGAAATCTCCACCTGCGCCATTTCATCCAAGTTCGTTTTCAGTAACATTTGGGTGGCAGCCATCCGAGCCAGTCTCTGCCTGCACTGGACTTCATCAGAGCACTCCCAGACTGGAAGCCTGAGAGGGAACAAGTATGAACGATCAGGTTGCCATGTCTCTGAGTCAAGGATTTCTGTCCCAGGGTCTGAGGAGACCCTGGCAGCTTGCAGGGTAGCCAACCAAGCTGTATGGCTGTGTTTCAGAGCCACTTCCCTCCCTGGATCATGAACTAGCCAGCAGCCCCTCCCCAGGCCTGAACATCTTTTAAACTGGTGTGCCCCTTGGGGTGATAGATGACAGATGGTGTACAGGCAGCATTTCATTACATAGAAAGCTCTCTGCTAGTTGACACCAAATAAATCAGTCTATAAGCACACTGGGGGAGGTTTTGCCATCCCTTTGTCTCCTCTGGGGAAATATAGGAGGAGGAGAAGGGTGGGGTGGCCTAGAAACAGGCCATGACTCTCTGGCAAGATTCCCCAGGCACTGTGATCAGCCCCACTCTTAGACCTTGCAAAAGTTCATCCCCTATAGTTGCCTCTCCAGATCCAAACACTGGCCAACTGGATGTTCTTAAGGGAGGCCTGCAGTGAAGACACAGGTACCATCACTCACTGGCTGGCCAATCAGCCAGGTGTCCTGCCTGCTTACCCATCCATCCATCCATCCATCCATCCATCCATCCATCCATCCATCCATCCATCCATCCATCCATCCATCCATCCATCCATCCATCCATCCATCCATCCATCCATCCATCCATCCATCCATCCATCCATCCATCCATCCATCCATCCATCCATCCATCCATCCATCCATCCATCCATCCATCCATCCCACACTACACTTTAAGGCCTCAGGCCAGGTCACAATAAAAACAGATGAAATAGATGAGCTGTGTTCCTGTGTTGCTCTTGCCTTTAATTTGGAATAATCACCTCTTAGTCCAGATCCTGAGCCCTTTCTGCATTTACCAGACTTTGATCTGGATCAGTGGTATTGAAGCTTACATGAGCTTTGATGTTGTCCCACACACTCCTCTGATGAAAGTTCCTAGCCTTGGGGCCTGGGCAATACTTTTTGGCAACATGCTGTTGTGCACTACTGAAAAGCACCCACAGATAGTCCTAGAACATGGAGGCAGGCACACCTCCTATGTTCCAGAACGAGGCCTTAGTCCCTCTGATAATGCCAATTAAATGGTACTACAGATCTGGATTAAGGAGGCCTCTTAATTCAGATCTTGCTTTATCTAGTGCAGATGGAGCAGGATCAATGGAGGCTGATCTGCATTGATATGTGGATGTAGTGGACCAGAGCTGACTCTGCACCAATGGAACTTAACAGCCTGAACTCCAGGGAAGAAGCATTTGAATCATTCCAAGGGCCCTTGAGGGAGACCTTTGGATGTGGAGCCTTAGCTTTGCACATCTTCATAGATGGCTGCAATTTCTTTGGTGTCTTGTTCTGGGAGAAAATGGGAGATGACTGCCGTGGATTTTCTTCTGGATGTGTATTCCCTGACCAGCAGCCTCTCTGCCCTCATGCTTGTCAAGGGTTAAATATGCCTTTTCCCAGCTGAGTCTATTAAGAAGTAATCATAACATGTAGATTTCATGCTCAGTGTTGATATGAGTATGCAATCCTAAATTGGGCTATGTGTTCTGATTGGCTACATGCGTAGACCAAGGTTCGAAAATGTAACATAAACTCTGCTGTTCTGTAAATAATTTATCTCACTCTGACTTATGTTATCCATGCTAACACTGTATCTACTGAATAAAGTTAAGCCTTCTGCTTGTGGAATGAAAACTTTATCTCCAATTTCTTGGCTAGAAACTGACTGCCAGAGGTTTGCTGAGAATTGACTAATGTGCTGTCTCCAGTCTGAATCTGCTCTCTACAACCTTGACAATGCTTTCTGCCCTGCCTAGATCCCAGAAGGCTTGGCCATTGCCCATTCTATGAGAGATTTGCCAAATGAAGGAGAGAATTCATCCCATCCTGAGGACTTTGGAAAAACGAGTATTTGCTCCACCTGAAGTAGTCTGGAATTATAGTCCAGAGGAATGATGATGCCCTGAAATTATTTCACCACCTAGGTTGGCAAGGTTAATGCTGCTGCTGTTGCTAGGATATCCGTCCGTATCAGTGGTGCTGATCTTGATGTGAAAATCAGTGCCTTAATTTCCCAACGGCCCAAGCGGCTTGTGGGTTAGACCTTGTTCCCGTTAATCACCCTGTCACTCTCACTGAAGATTGCCTTTTGACATCTCCATCAGCAAACAGAACTGACTCTGCCCTCTGGAGAAAGCCTTCCCCAGGCAGAGCAGCCATTTCCTGGCCAAGGGATGGATGATGAGAAGCTCCATCCATGACCACTCTTCCCTGCAGATATAGATGACTGCAGAACTCAGAGAGTACAAGAAGTAGACTTTTTTTTAAAAAAAATCTCAGTTCATTAATTCATCCCTAGGAATGTAGGTACTTTTGTCCTACTGATTCTCTTCAGGCCTTCTACTAAATAAGAACCTAAGAGGAACCTTTGCTGGATCAGGCCACAGCCCATCTCTTCCAGCATCCTGTCTCACACAGTGGCCCTCCAATTGCCCATGGGCATCTCAAGCAGAGGCAAGGACAAACCTTCTCCTGCTTTTGAATCCCAGCAAATGGCCTTAGAGGCATCTTGTTTGTCCTGCCCAGCCTGGAAGATGTATTTAGGCATCCATTCTAGCAGCCACTGATACATCCGTCCTCCATGAACTTGTCTAACCCTTTTTAAAAGCCATCTAGGCTGGTTGCTGTTCTCACCTCTTCTGGCAGCAAATTCCATAGACCGATGACCTTTTGGGTGCAGAAATCCTTCCCCTTGTCTGTTCTGACTCTCCTACTGGAGATTGCAGAGCAGGTGACTTTCCCTGATAGAACCCAGCCAGTTTTGCAGCGAGGAGCAGGAAGTCCCACAGCCTTGTTCATAACATCGCTGTCTCTGGCTGGCAAAGCTTTTGCAGTGCTGTCAGGGGACCAGGAGCCTTGCTAAGTGGGAGTTGGAAGTAGGTGAGTGGTGAGGTACAGGTGCTGTGAACCTGGAAAGGTCAGGCCTGGTGGCCATCCAAGGTTCCCTCCAATCCCAAGCAGTGGAAGGATGGAAAGCAGAGAATAGGCTATACTCCTCAAGCAGGGAGGCATTTGGCTACTGAAAAAGAGGAGAACCTTAAAAGTTACAGATGCTGACCTGTGCAATTTTGAAGAATATATCAGGAGCCTTGCTGAATCAGGCCATAGCCCACATAGTGCTTCAGCTCTCACCCAAGGATACGCATTTCTGATGTGAATGATCACCCTGCAAATTCCATCCCTAGACAGGTAGAAAAATGATTTTTTAATGGCAAATTCCTTAGGTGTTATTCTCAAAATGAAACCCCAGTTCGAGCAAACCGATTCACTGCTTGGGTGAGAAGGGCAGAAAGCAAGAAGCCTCAGCACTAATTGGTACCTGCAGCTGCTAAGCGGAGGCTTTCAAGGGGGCTCTGGGCTTTGCTTGGCCCTCACTCACAGCTCTTCTGCTGCATGACTGACAACAGGAAGTGGGGATAGTCATTACCCTCCTCCCAGGAATACTGTGAAAAGGTTTCTAAAGTGGGACACTTTCCGATAATTAGATAATCATTATTAATTCATTTGTATTCATCTTAACAAGTGTGATTGCAAACGCCTAATGTGACATTAGCATGGCACTAAAAAGAGTGTCCAAAGGAATTCAGGAGATGGTACAAGCCCTGCAATACTGGAAGAGGCTCACAAGAACAGAAAATGCAAAAAAGGGCTCATCATATTTGGACTGAATGAACAAAGCAGCAAAAGTGAAATTTATCACATCCCTGGTGCAAAAATGCCCCTTCCCTCTGCTGCATAGAAATCCCTATTCTCCTTTGGGGAGCCATCAGATGGCAGTTTCCCCACAAAAAGAAGGAAAGTGGTGAGCCACCTGCTCTGCAGAGACAAAGAGCCTTGGCAGCTAGAACCTTTCAGCCTCATGCTATGAATGAAACAGGCTTAGAAGCTCTGAAGTCTCCCCCCCCCCCCACCAGAATACAGATTTGGAGGAATCTGGCTGAGTAGCAGCACAAGTGAAAAGGATCTGGGTGTCCTGGTTGATCATAGGATGAACATGAGTCAGAAATGTGATGCAGCTGCAAAAAAAGGCAAACACAATCCTAGGATGCATCAAAAGAAGTATTGAGTCTAGATCATGAGAAGTAATTATTCCTCTTTACTCTAACTTGGTCAGACCTCATCTAGTCCTGTGTCCAGTTCTGGGCACCCCAATTCAAAAAAGACATTGACAAACTAGAGCAAGTCCAAAGGAGGGCTACCAAAATGGTTAAGTGGTCTGGAAATCATGTCCTATGAGGAAAGGTTGAAGGATCTAGGAATATTTAGCCTATAGAAGGGAAGACAGAGAGGAGACATGATTGTAGACAAATTTATGGATAAGAGATGTATCAAAGGCTACTAGAATGAATGCCTAGGTGCATCTTTCAGGCTGGGGGGGGGGAAGCGGGGTACTTCTAAGGCCATTTGCTGGGATTTGAGAGCAAGAATAGGTTTGTCTTTGTCGCTGCTTGAGATGCCCTTGAGCATTTGGTGGGCCACTGTGTGCTATGGGATGCTGGACTAGATGGGCTGTGGCCTGATCCAGCAGGGCTTCTCTTAAGTTCTTATATTCTAGGTCTCTGAAGGGCTGTCACAGTGCAGAGGGATTGTCCCTATTCTAACTTGCACAAGATGGGAGGACTAGAAACAACGGGATGAAACTTCAAGGGAGTCAATACAGATTAGATATTAGGAAAAGCTTCCTGACAGTGAGGGCGATCAGTCAGTGGAACTGGTTGCCACAGGAGGTAGTGCATTCTCCTGCACTGGAGGTCTTCAAGCAGAGGCTGGACCTACATCCGTCTGGGATGGTTTAGGAAATCCTGCACTGAGCAGGGGGGTTGGACTCGATGACCCTAGAGGTCCTTTCCAACTCTATGATTCTATGAATGAGAAATTTTAGGAGTACATGTACAACCCCATGCCCTCTGGTTGTGCTCACGTAGTTCTCCAAGAGATTAAAGCTCTTTGCATTTAACCATTAAGGATGAAAGAGCATCAGGCTTTGTCAGGCTGTTAGTGGTCAGGTTCTGTAGCTTCTTACAGTGGCACAAATAGAAACACCTTAGAGCAGCTGGTTTGGGGGAACTGATACCCAAATTAACAACTAGAAGGGGTTTGCATTGACCTTAACCCTTGTCTAGAAAGCATTTCAACCCCAGAATTCTCTCAAAAGCAGGCTAGAGAGAACTGTGCCACAGTTTCTCCCTTGCGCACAGTTGATGGTCCCTGAACGTACCCCAAATGTTGTGATGAAGCCCGTCAAAGAGCTCACAGCCCATAATGCCTCATTGGAGAATCAAGCAACATTAACTCATTAAGTCAATAATTCATGAATTCTTTTATCTAAAGTGGCAACATCACACCATCAATTCACAAAGCAGCCACTTCACCAGAGGGTGTGCTATGACAATAATGGATTTTCTCACAAGACTCTCTCGGAGGTCACAAAGCATCTGCATTGTGGACACAGGATTTGACCCGGGTTGGCAAACAAGCTCTTTGGTTGAGCCTCATTAGGATCTATCAAGATAATGGCCCACACTAAATTGTTTCCTGGGGGATTCTTTAGGAGTATATCAGCGTTTTTAGTCCTAAATATCTGCAGTAAATGTTCAGCAGAAGCCCAGGAACCAGGATTGCCTTATTCAGTGGGAACATCGCAGCTGCCATGCTGGGTGCCAGCAATTCCTTCTGCATGTGGAGGACTAAGTTCACCTTGCCAGCCGTGGAGTTCAGGAATTCGTCCCTCAGCAGCAAACCAGCTCAGAAAAGGCAATGGAGGAAGAGGAGGAGGAGCAAGAATCAGCTTTTCTACCCTGCTTTTCTCACCCATTTAAGGGGTCTCAAAGTGGCTGGTAAATCTTTTGTTCTTCTCTCTCAGAAGAGAGCTATGATTAGCCCTACGCTGTTGGCTTTGTGCAGTAGTGCAGAATCAAACCCGGTATTCCCAGATAAGGTTCCAGCTCCCTAAGCACTAGACCAAACTAGTTCACCAAACTAGACCAAACTGGAAGAGAGCCTGACATCGTGTGTCTGCTCAGCCCTCTGCCTAATCCCCAGAGCCATTTTAGTGCAGTGGCTTCTGCTATAGGTAAGCCAGCGCAAGCAGGGCCAAGGCTGCCACACGTAAACAGGGCCTGGGCAGTGTGCGCATGTGTATGCGTGCGCGTGCACCTCTCCTCCTCTAAGCATGAGGGCCCAGAATGCTCTACAAACCATGACCGAGGGACTCCAGGTCCTACTGCAGAGTTTTCCAGCTCAGTGGACGTGGCAGCAAAGAGAGATCCTGGCTGCATCCAAGTAGGGCTTTCTGGCCTTTCCCAGCAGCAGGGAATCTGATCTGCTACCCCTGGCTTCTGGAAAACCCTTACTGGGGCTTTGGGAACAGTTGGATGCCTTCCAGCTTGTGTTCTCTGGATTTCTTTTCTCCAGCAGCTCTCCTGTGGCTTTGTTTCCTGAACCTGATATTGCCCCACCTGGCATTTACCTGGCAGTGGGATTTCCGAGGGATCTACACAGGCAGCAGCCGCGATTCCTTCCTTTCAGCAAAGAGAAATATTGAGGAATGAGCAAGAAGTTGTTTCATGCTTTGTAACTGCCACCTTGAGGTAATCAGTTGGTAAGTGAAGTGGAAAGTGGATTGAATGGGGCTTCACCTCCTACCCCCATTTGTGATGTCAAGCCAGAGGACAGTCTTGGTCAACCCAGTTCTCCTGCCTGTTGTCTGAACTCTGTGACTGACATGCAACAACCAGAGCATCCATCTTGCGCTTGGCTCATTTATCAGGAGGAGTGAATCAGGGGCCTTTCTGAACCTACAAAACACACCGATGAATGGACAGATCTGGGACAAACCGGATGTTAGCATTTTGAACCCCTGACCCATCCCAAACTTACCTGGCACATCTTTGTTCTCCACAACTATCCTAGCAGCCAAGCTAGGACAGCGTGGCAAGCTCCATTTGCACGTCTTGCAGCTGAAGGAGGTTCAAGTGAAGGATGCAACTGGGTGGCACAAGTGCCACTGTGTACCGTGTCATCTGGTTGCTGCAGCAACAGCCCAGCACATGCATGTTGGTGCCGTTGTGATTTTCTCTGCAACGGCAGCAATTCGTCAGAGCCAATGAGATCTGGCAACTGCCAGCTGGAACTGGAGCTTAATATGGAGGTCTGAGCTTCCTCAGCCTACTGCTCATTGTCATTAACTGCTTGGACGTTCTCCCAAAGAGGTTTCCTGTGACTCTTCCATTCTTACAAAAACGTCTCCTTGATATCATTTTGGCTGTTCTATGGTTATACGGCCTGCAGGACTTTCTCTGACAGGGCAGGACAGCCATTGCCTTCCACAGAGAGCAGGCTGTGTCTTCATAGGCCGTTCAAACCACACTGGAGGAGCACTGAACCCACTCACTTCCACAACCTCTCCCTGGGCGCAGAAGGGCTTCAGTTCCCAGGTACGTGAATTCTTGTATCAGCAAGCTCCTGGGGAAATGTGTAAATGCCAACCTATCTGCTCACTTGAGCTCCCTCACATGTTCATTTTGGAGAAACTATGTTGAAATCCATGGGAGGGGCACCTGCCTTGCAAGTGCCTCCTTAGTGCCTGTGAGTGCACAGGGCAGAAGTATCATCAGATTAAGGCAACCTGCTCCCTCCTTCCCTCCTGCTCTGGGCATCTTACAAACAAGAGCCACCAAGCATGAATTCCGAAGGACATGGCGGGACAAGCTCTGGTATGTTCCAGGGCACGTTCAGGGCTAACATTTCCAAAGTCAGCACTCTTTGACCTCAGATACCCCTCCCAGATATACCTGTTTTGCAGGCTGAAAGAAGAGAGGATGCATGCTCAACCTTTTCCTTGTAATCTTTCTCTACAGATGTTTCACTGGCAGCTTCCCCAGGGAACAGGAGCAAGCCAAGAAGAAAGTACTGGGGGCCTGGCCTCCACAGACCGCCCGCCAAGTAACTGGGAATCCCAGTTAGTCACAGATGCTTAATTTAATTACAATTAATGAATTACAGTTTACCCTAAGGGAAAATTGGTTCTTCTTGCCAAAGAGGTGTTTAGTAAAGAGCATTCAAATCCATGACCCAGACCTCAGATTAACAGACTGTCCATTAAGAATGCATGAGCAGCTTTAAAGGGTGCGTTCATCTGCTACGGTCCTTTTAATCGCTTGTAACGTCTCAAGGAAGAACATCAAACAGTAAAATACTATAAATTAAGATTCTGAGCTTACCGTGACTGTTTAAGGATATTTTCCCTTTCAGAAAAAACTACCACATCCTGCTGTGAGTGTTGCCGGTGGTTTTGCTTTCGTGGTATCTCACTTTAACGCAAAGTCGCAAAGTGGTTCAAAAGGCAGCAGCTCTGTCAACTCACAAGGTCTTTGTGGGCCTTAGACACATGAGCAGCCCCCAGAGGGGGCACCGAAGGGGCATCTTTAGCATTAGTAAAGCTGTGGGCATCAGGACACCTTTGGTTGCAGCAGCGGCAGGGCGTACAGTGGGGAAGGAGTGCAGATCAGAGATCTAAGCAAAGGGCCTTATATGTAACTGATCTTCATCTCCAACCTTCAAAGGTGCATGAACATGAACACCTAAAAGTACCCCCTGCTGGATCAGGCCACAGCCCAACTAGTCCAGCATCTTGTCCAAAACAGTGCTCCACAATTCGCTTCTCAGTCTCTCAGTCAGAAGACAAAGGCAAAAGCTTCACCTGCTCTCAACTCCCTGTGAACGGCCTTGAGAAACATCTGCCCTGTCTCCAACCAGGAAGTGGTCCCTAGGCATCCACTCTAGTAGCCACTGACACATCTGTCCCCCTGAATTAAGAGGAGTCCTGCTGAATCAGGCCCTGGCCCATCTAGATCAGCATCTCTTCTCACATGCTGACCCATCAATCGCTCCTAGGCATTTCAAACATGGGAGAAAGAGTAGAAAAGGCCTGCAGCAAAGGCATCTCCACTCCTGCCCTTCCCTGCATGCAGGCAACCCCAGGGCGAAAGCCCAGCGACTCAGTCACCAGATCAGGCCCAGAGAAACACTGCCTGGAAGAGCTGCAGGGCCTGTAGCAGCTGATTTGCAAAGAGGCTTTTAAGGCAGAAGGCATGAGTGAGCACAGCTAGGGCCTCCAACTGCCCCATTTAGAAACTTGTGATCTATGGACAAAGAGAGGAAGGGAGCAGCACCCTGACTGGCACATACTGAGGGCCTATTTGCACTTAGTGAAAAGGCGAAGTCCAATTATGGTGAGGAATGGGGCATAGGCACTGTGCAGAGATGCTTACATACTGGAAGTGTCTACATGAATGCCGGACCGTCCCCCAGCCCGTGCGTAGTGAACCATCAGTGGGCTCTTGCAAGGCAGGAGCCATTTCTGGGTCAGAAACAGCTCCTTGCACAGTAGATGCTCCATCTGAGAGCACACTGCCGGTTGACTACAGGGCCAAGGGCAGAAAAGCCCCAGGTCTCCCTGGGCCCAGTGGAGCAGCATCTCCCACACCAGAGGCAGAAGTTATAACACCAACATTTGTATAGAAAGCCCCACATTTGTATCCAAGAGGGAAAAGGAGCAAAGCCTTCACCTCCCTCCCTCAGCCCCACTGCCCTCCTCCTAGGTCACCACCTGCTGTCCGTCAGATGGCATACACCTGTCTGCTGCCCTTTCCACCTCCACCTCCTTTCCCTTCACCACCCAAGTCCCATGATGGAGCTGTCCATGGTCCTGTAGGCTTCTCTGCAAATAAAGGGGGACCCAGCAAAATGCTACAGCCAGCCTGGGCAGCTCCTAAGAAGAGCCTGGTGTTCATGGCACCAAAGTGTAAGAGGTGGGTTTCTCCTCAGAACTGAAAAAAGTGAGCAGCAGACAGAAGGCCCAAGGGGGACTTCCCTTAGAGAAGGCCTAGGGCCCAACAGAGGATTTCAGCACAGACGAAGATTGATAAAAGTCCCTCAGGTGCCACAAAAAACTTGTGTGTTTATTTATTTATTTATATTTATATGCCACACCATACCCGAGGGTCTCTGGGTGGCTCACAGCATTTAAAAACAGATGTATAAAAACAGTATCAAAAACAAAACAAATTTAAAAATGCAGTTTTAAAAATACAAGAAAAGTTAGAAACATCAGTGATTTTCAGTGAGGGGAAGTGTGGGGGACATTTAACCAAAGGCCTGCATGAAGAGGAACGTTTTCACCGCCTTCCTGAATAGGAACAAAGAAGGGGCCTGACGCACCTCGAGGGGGAGACCATTCCACAGCCTGGGGGCCACCACCGAGAAGGCCCTCTCCCGGGTACCCACCCGCCTAACTAATGAAGGCGGAGGGATCACCAGAAGGGCCCCCCCTCCAGATCTTAAAACACGGGCAGGTCGATACGGGAGAAGGCGCTCCTTTAGATATCTGGGGCCCAAGTCATTTAGGGCTTTATAAGTTAAAGTTAGCACCTTGACTTGGGTTCAGTAGTGAATTGGCAGCCAGTGCAGTTCTTTTAGAACCGGCGTAATATGCATCCGGCTAGATGTTCCTGTCAGCACTCTGGCCGCTGCATTTTGCACCAGCTGCAACTTCCGAACCATCTTCAAGGGAAGCCCCATGTAGTTACAGTAGTCCAACCTGGAGGTTACCAGAGCGTGGATAACTGTGGCCAGGTCCTCTCTGCCCAAAAAAGGTTTCAATTGGCGCACCAGCCGTAGTTGGGAGTAGGCACTCCTGGCCATGGCTTCCACCTGAGCTTCAAGTGTTAGCGCAGAGTCCAGGAGTACCCCCAAATTTCGTACCTGTCCCTTCCCGGATATTGTAAGGACAGGGTATCTCCCAACTACTTGGACCCAAGAGCCTGTGACACACAGCACCTCTGTCTTGTCTGGATTCAGTTTCAATTTATTGGCCCTCATCCAGCCCATTACTGCCTCCAAGCACCTGTCAAGCACTTCAACCACCTCTCCTGATTCAGATGGCACAGAGAGATAGAGGTGGGTATCATCTGCATATTGATGACACCTCACTCCAAATCTCCTGATGATCTCTCCCAGTGGCTTCATGTAGATATTAAATAACATGGGAGATAAGATTGACCCCTGGGGAACCCCACAAGTGAGTTCCCAGGGTGTCGACTCCATCTCTCCCATCACCACTATCTGAGATCGGCTCTGGAGATAGGAGTGGAACCAGTGCCAAGCACTGACTCCAACTCCTAAACTCCATAGCCTCTCCAGAAGGATACCGTGGTCAATGGTATCAAAAGCCACTGAGAGGTCCAGGAGAACCAGCAGGGTAGCATTCCCTCTGTCTTTCTCCCGGAGGAGATCATCAACCAGGGCGACCAAGGTGGTTTCCGTGCCACGACCGGGCCTGAAATGGGTCTAGATAATCAGCTTCTTCCAAGTATGCCTGCAGCTGAACAGCGACAACCCTCTCCAGAACCTTGCCTAGGAAAGGTATGTTAGCCACCGGGCGATAGTTGTTTAAGTCTTCTGGATCCAGGGAGGCCTTCTTCAGGAGGAGACGTACCACAGCCTGTTTAAGGGCCAATGGAACTGCCCCCTCCCCCAGAGAGGCATTTACCACTTCCTGGATCCACCCGGTCGTACCTTGCCGGCTAGCTTTAATAAGCCAAGAAGGACAGGGATCTAGGGAGCATGTTGTCGGCCGCACCCCTGCAAGCAGCTTGTCCACGTCCTCAGGCCGCAATAATTGAAACTGATCCAAAATAATTGGACCAGACAGTTCTCTGGACACCTCCCCCAGACTACGTCCAAATATGACATCTAACCCTCTGCGAATCTGAGCAACTTTGTCCTCAAAGTGCTTTGCAAAACTGTCACAGCAGATATTAGATGGCTGAGGCTCACGCCTCAACGGGCCAGTTTTAGTGAGGCCATTCACTACTCTAAAGAGCTCTGCTGGACGGCTACTCGAGGACACAATTGCAGTGGAGAAAAAACTACTTTTCGCCGCTGTCACCGCCACGTGGTAGGCACAATAATGTGCTCTAAACTTGTGTTCAGTCAGATTCACAGCCAGATTTACACCACTTGCGCTCTAGCCGTCGACCTTCCTGTTTCATGGCCCGGAGCTCCATGGAATACCAAGGAGCTTTCTGGGCTCTACAGGTGGGCCGAGGACACTTGGGAGCGATTGTGTCAATAGCCCTGGCCATCTCCTGATTCCATAGAGAGGCCAGAGCTTCGACAGGAGCACCAGACATGCCAACTGGAAAATCCCCCAGGGCATTCAGGAATCATTGAGATTCCATAAGTCTCCACGGGTGGACCATCTCAATAGGTCCTCTGTCCCCACAGAGGGGGATTGCCGTTGTGAGTCCAAACCTCACCAGCGAGTGATTCGTCCATGACAACAGGCTAACAGTCAGCCCTCCTATCAATGGATAATCATCAATTCGCTCTGAGGCAAAAACCAAGTCCAGGGTGTGGCCTGCCATATGCGTCGGACCAGATACAAACTGAGACAGCCCCATGGTTGTCATGGAGGCCATAAAGAACTGAGCTGGTCCATTGAGCGTGGCCTCAGCGTGGATGTTGAAATCCCCCAACACCACCATGGCGGGGGGTTCCAACACCACCTCCGAGACCACCTCAGCCAGCTCAGATAGGGAGGATATTGGGCAGTGGGGTGCACGGTACACCAGTAGCATCCCTATTCTGTCTCTCTGGCCCAGCAACAAAAACAGGCCCTCAACCCCGCTAACAGAGTGAATTGGCCGCCTGGTGAGGGAGATGGAAGTCCGATGGACCACAGCGACACCCCCTCCCCTCCCCCCTACTCTAGAACAGTGTTGCACTGAGTAACCTGGAGGACACAACTGGGTGAGGCCAGGCCCGCCCAGTTCATCCAGGTCTCAGTTATGCACGCCAGGTCGGCCCTTTCCTCCATAATTAAATCATGGATAACTGATGTTTTATTCCGGACCGACCTGGCATTTAGAAGCAACACTGCCAAAGTAGTGGGTTTTTGGTTGGCAGGTCTTCCCAGATGCCTTTGGCTGGAAGGCGGAACAGAAGGGGTGACAGCTTCAAGGTATCTAACACCCTTTCTCCTTGTCCGTCTCTTCCGTCTTCCATCGCCGTATCTCCCCCTGCCGATAATGGTGGTGACCCGTAATTTTCCCCCTCTTTGGCCTTGGCACATAGACCCTTCACAACACAACAACAGCCTCCCACAACAACCACACCTACCAACCAAAGACTAATATAAAACTACCACCCTCACACACAACAGACGCACATCCAGCACCCACACCCACACCAATAATTTTTACACCAATATTAAACAGTGAGGAAAAAAGCAATGGTGTGTAAAATGATATATTCTCATGAGCAGAGCCTTCCACATTCAAAGGTGTAAGAACATTCACTCTTCAGCACACACCCATTTTGTAGCCTGGACGTGGGTGTGGGAAGTAAACACTTAGGGGTAGGCACAGAGAGGAGCCCACAGGCAGGCAATTATGATGGTATTACGTCCAGTCCACTCTCCTGCTGCTCCTTCTCCAACAAGGTGCAGGGCGGAGCCCACAGGCAGGCGTTCAGATGGTATTGCGCCTCTCACTCGCTGCTCCTTCTCCTGCTGCTCTTAAACACCCAGCACACCCACCCCAACTGAGGCCTTAATCCCTAGTGCTGTCACTTCCTCCTTGAAGTTTTAAGGATCAAAATAGCAGTTGATAAGATGGATAAGAGGCCCAGGTCCAGAGGCTCCACTGCCAGGGTCTCTTCTGAAGAGAAAGAAGAGAGTATTGGTCAGTCATGTGACCTGGAGATGGAGGATGTGGGGCTCTTTGTTTTCTCTGGGCTAAGAGCTTTATGGATTTGAGCTCACGTCTTCTTCTGGCTGACTCCCTTTCTTGGTTCCTACATCATGTGGAACCTATCCAGAGCCAATCTTAGCTTCTGTTCAATCCAGAAACTAGCATTTGAATTGAGATTCACAAGCAAGAAGAAATGAGGGATTCTCTCCACCACACTTTCCTTGTGACTCTGACACAGTCAGACACATTTTTACATCTCCTCAGTGTAAGCAGAAGGGTCTTTGGAACTCTGTCTCATTCCAAGGATTTGTGACAATTTATGGTACTCTCATCTGTTTTCCGATTTGGCTGTCTTTCTCCTTGGCCTTAGCCAAGAAACTACAAAATATTCCTTTTGCAGCAAAAAGGGGGAAAGAATTCCATCTCCGAGGGAGCCAGCCTCCCTCCCTCCTCAGGGGCATTCAGAAGGCTCCCTTGGCCAGGGAAAACTGTACAGCTACAGGAAGCTTTCAGAGAAGCCTCAAGTTGCACCATTTGTGCATTCTCAGGACTTTTGCTTTCAAACTGGATTCTGCAGCTGAATCCTGAGTTGATTAAAAATGATTTTAACAGAGGAAGATCCAAAGCAGAAAGGAATCTGAAGCAACACCAGCTGTACCTCTTCTCTTTGTCTTCTCACTCAGTTTAGTCTTGGCAGGTATGGCAAACCTTATACTGCCACCATATCACAGCCTGTCCCCCGCCTTTTGTGGCTTATTGCTGTGCAGGGTATTCTGATTCCATACAGCTGGACAGACCCTGGCCCATCAGTCTCTGCAGGTTCTCCGCTCTCTGACCCCATCAACAAGCCACGTTTCAGGCTGCAGCAGAATAGGCGCCTTTCATACTCCCCAAGAGAACTCCACACGATGCTCATTTGGATTTCGAAGCCACCAGAGGCTTTCAAGGGACAGATAATCTCTGGCCAGTGTAGGACATCACAGGCTTGGGGTCATGACCTTCCCTGTATTGATCCGCCCTCTCTAATTTCCACAGCCTGCTGAAGCTTGCTCTGCCAACTGCTGGTGTCCATTAGAGCAGAAATCCATAACACAGCCCTGCTCATCCAAGCACAGGAAGAAACTAGATTAAATGTTAAAAAACAATCTGAGCCCAGAGTGGGAGATGATTCATCACGGTCTTGGCTGCCCTCTAGGCAGTAAGATATTCTAGAATCACAGTACAGCAGAGGCAGAAGAGGTTGCACGAGAAAGTCCTTCTCCTTCAAGGGACCACAGCATAAGCTCCTCTCCGCTCACAGCTGCACAGTAACATTTGTGCCCAGATAATGCCACTTGGAGCAAGAGGGCAGAGGCACAAACCTCCTGAAGTATTTGGAGCCAAAGAAAAGGCTGGGGAACCATGGTGGAGGGTCTTTTCTGGTGTGACCCCAACACTCTAGAACAGCCTCCCGCTTAAGGTTCACCAGACACGTACATTGTATATTTTTCAGCACTTGGTGAAAACATATCTTTTTACCCAGACTTTTGTTTTTTAATCAGCTTCCTTAGGGTGCTATCCTGTTAGGGAGGGAGGGTGACGGAAGGAGGAAGGGGGTTGTATTTTTAATTAAATTTTACTATTTGCTATGTTTAAATTTTATTGAACCCACTTGGGACCATTTGGTGAAGGGCAGAATATAAGTTTTCTAAAATAATAAACAAACAAACCGGGGCGCTCCCACATCCTGCTTTTCATGGCAATTCAACTGACCAAGGTCCAAATGGCTCAGACCAAATTATTTGCTTGGTTGCCACATTGCTCTTCAGATGCCAGAAGGGTAGAATTATCAACCATGTCCAAAGATAGGACACTGTCCTCCTCTCCTCCATTTTATCTGCACAACCACCTTATGAGGTAGGCTTGGTTGAGAAGCAGTGGCCACCAAGTAAGCTCTTACAGCCAGCCAGGGCCTGAATCTGGGAAGCACTTGGGCCACAACATCACATTGACTTTTATTTATTTATTGTGGAATTTCCCTATTGCCTTCCACTGTAGTTTCATGGCAGCATAGCTCTCTCATCCCCACCTGTGTTTCATTTTCATAACCGCTTCAAGATGACTGAACGTCAGACTTGTAGATTCCCCTGCGAGAAAGTGAGGAAGGAAGGCACCAGGAGAGCCACCCTGGGTTGTACTGGCCACTTTGATCCGGCAGCAAAGGGGGGGGGGAGGGTGAGATGGGCTTCCTAATCCCAGCACCACTGGTCCAAGTGACCACTTGCATCATCCTTCAAAGCATTTCCCAAAGGCTTTAGTCCTCATTTTGACCACCTTTGGCTCCAGGGCAACTGGACAATGAAACGAGGAAGCAGTGGCAAAACAGCAAGGGCAGACAAGGCCCAAAGTGTGGCAAACAGTTGCTCTCAGCTATGTGGTGGACCAAAGGCAGGGCAGGGGGCAGTATGGGCTGCTGTAGCTTCACTCAGTCCAGGATACTGAAGACACCAGTTGGCCAAAGCGGCTAAAGAAAGACTCAGCCCCTCCAAAGGTCTATTTTTCCACACAACCCAGAGAGACACCATCTCTCTGAAAACAGTAGTTGTCACAGTCAAAGGTGCGATGTTTACTATGGCTTTTATCAAAGATTTCAATTCCCTTCATCTTAAGGAAAATAACCCTTTTATTTTGTGGTGGAAGTAAAATTATGGCCCTGAGAAAATTGGAAGCATTTCTCTGGTGGGAAATCAATTCTTTCGCCGCCACTGATGCTCCGTATCTCACCCAGATAATGACCCTGGAGGTCCAACAAAATGACAGGGATGCGAAGTTGCAGCCCAGAGGAAGGCAACACCCCCAGGGCCCTTTCCCCCACCTGACCTATTTGCTTGCTCAGGCTTGGGGGTTTAAGTAGAATTGCTCTGAAAGGTTGATTTTTGCTTAGGAATTTTGCTCAGGAATTTCTAACCCCCAATCATTTGAGGGGACAACGGATAATGCTGGAGAGCCATTTCATCTTTGAGGAAAATGCCTGTGAAGGATGTACCCCAGGCTCAGCGCCTTCTGATGCTACAAATTGGCAGGCAGAAAATCACCACCACTGGAGGTCACCCATAATCAAGCTTGTAACAATCTTCTATAACCACAGAAGGGGACTTAGTGATCATCTAGTCCAGCACCCACTGCTCAGCCCAGGAGCCTGCTAAACCACCCATAGCCTTCGCTTGAAGGCAGAAACAGCTTTGCCCCACCGTGAGAACCAGACAAGGAGAAAGTGACCTGCAGCCACTTGCTATTCAATGCTTGGTTTCCAGATACACATTGAAGTTTAAAGATTCCTTTGTAAACACCACGGTTAGCCGAGTGGAGATCCTCTGAAGACAGTCCTTGATGATGATGACAAAATCCTGTGAGGGCCTGGGCTGGTGACTTCCTCAGCCAATGGAAGCAAAACGGACCCAAGGAAAGTTTGCCTCCTCAGGGAGCAGCTTCCCTCCCTGGAACTCACCACAGAGCCCCTGCCACCATCATCAGTCTGCAAAGTGGCAGAGAAGCTGCATGGCACGTGTCCCTTGCCCACTCCACTCCAGTCTCCACACCCAAATTGCCAGGCTTCACAGCTAAGCTGCAGCCCTTCCCTGGTCTTTCTGCGAGTGGCCCAGATCAGCCCTCCTCTTAGGCTGTCCACAGCACATGACTGGAGCCAGGCCTCTCCGGAGAGCGATATGCCAAGTTCCAGCACAGGCAAGGGGCAGTGATGCAAAATCAAAGCAAGAGCAGTGAGGATGCGCCATCTCACACCTGCGTCATAGTCTCCTCAGTACTCAGGAGCACTGGGCCAGTTGTGACTCTGGATCAGGGTGCAGATCTTAGCTTCTGGATGCCAGGCCCTCCCAGCTGTGGCCAAGGGTGGCTCGGGGGGCTGATGGATGTTTGTGTTTCTACTCTCAGGAACTCTGTGGCAGGGTAAGAAGCAGTCATGGGGGGCATGAAAGGGACACTGCATACAATTTTGTGCAAAGCCCAGGAAATGGCCAGAGTCATCCTGAGGCAAAATTTCCACTTGTGACATAATTCTTCACCTCATCCTTCGCTTTGAAGAGCAACACGGTCCTTCAGCACACCTTGCAGGAGCAGACCTTAGACATCCAAGGGTGTGGCGGCTTGGCTCCATCTGCAAAACAGTTGATTTTAGTTTAGATCTTCTCAGAACTTTGGTCCTTTTTTTGTGTCTGCTTGATTGCCTCACTCTTACATGCACAAGCAGTTAGTAGCCAAACGAGCTCTGTTATTCTGCAGAGCTGTGATCCAGGGCAACAACCCCGAGGGCCTTTTCACACTTGCTTTGGTGGGATGGCTCCAAAGCAGCTCTGCGTGTGCCCCAAACGCCATGACCGCTCCTACCCAGCACCTCAATAGGTTCATCGCCTGCTGTTAAAAGGCCCCCCTAAGGTCCAACAGAAATCCCAATACCAGTTCAAAACTATGAACTAACACCTGTAGGGCTTCACACCAGAGAATTTAAACATCCATCTTCGGAGTTAAAATAATAGTTAACCATCTTGTCAATTTTTAATTGCTTTATGATACTTTGTGTGATCTAGTGGGATTGAGAAGACACATAAACCCTGGATTAATTTCTTGCTCAGTCAAATTGATTTCAAACCCCATCAGATGAGAGAGCAGGCTCAGGAGCAGGAGTGCCAGAATTTCTACAGAAAAGCTAGAGAGTATCAAGAGATTGAATTTGCCTTCTGATGTTATGTGGCCAGTGGTTCCTGTTGCAGAGCATTAGCCAAGCTTGGCTGGATCCTGGTGCTGCTCTCTCATCACGTGCTTGTGGAGCGGCTGCTATTTCATCTCTCAGGCCTTGGTGAAAACCTGTTTGCTCAAGCCATTCCCAGCATGAATGAATGGTCCTAACCCTTTTGCACCTTTATTAGGTGTCACGCTCAGCAAAGTTCTACAGTGGCTCGGGCGTCTGCGCCTTGTGACACCCATCCCATTCCAAACTTCCCCAAGCACTATCTCAGTGTAATTACCCGTACACTAGGCAATCACCGCGCCATTGCAGCGGTGACTGGGTGATGCGACATGCAACGGTGCTCAGGCAGCCCCAATGCACCCTCTGTCTGCCCAGCAGAGGTGCAAGCCAAACTGGGCAGGTGCACACTAGCTGGCAGCTGGAACAGCTGGAGGATACTTTTTAGCACTCTATAGCTGTACACACAGGGCAAACTCCGAGACACACAGAGCACAAATGGCTCTGTGTAATGTGGATGCTCCTCCGTCCCACCAGAGCTACCACGGAAAGCCCAATGTTTGTCTCACAATTCCCACCAGTTTTTAGTAGATTTTATATTCTGCTGTTTCTAACTGTTTTTCACACCTTGTTTTTCAGTTTTGTTGGAAATTGCTTTAGAGTTTGATGTGAAGGAGCAATAAAGAAATGTTTGAAACAAATAATTTGTGATGACAGATGGAAACAGGTGACTTGCTACAGTACCTATGAATTTGCTACCTAAATCAATGCATGTCATCCATGGGGCGGGGGACTGGCTTTTCTACTCTGCTTTTCTCACCTTTTAGGGGTCTCAAAGTGGCTGACAAACCTTCTACTCTTCTCCCCACCACAGACACCTTGTGAAGTCACTGGGGCTGAGGGAGCTCAGAAAGAGAGTTGGGACTAGCCCAAGTCTTCCCAGCTGCCTTCATGGAGGAGTGTGAAATTAAACAGGGAGACTACCAGATAAGTCTGACACGCTAACCAGCAGATCAAACTGGTTCAAGTTTAAACAGAGAGAAAGGAATAATTTTTAAAATGTTATTAAGCCTGAACTGGAAGGAAACATGATAATCTCTCTGGATTGAGCCTGATAGGTGAGAATACAATGATGTAAACTATGCTGGGAAATCAGAGAAATGGCAACCTCCCTGAATGAAACCTGTGTGCAAGAGAATCTTTGGCTGCCCTCATGTGCAGCAAAAATGTATCTCCAATGCACCTTAGCACAAGTAGGGTGTGGCCCTTGCATTCTCATCCCACGTCTAACTCACTTTCTCTAGTATAAAATGTTCACAGGGGCTGGAAGAGCAGAATGGTGACTGAGCCTGCCTGTGGACCACCCCTCAGCTGCCTCAGAGGTGCCTCTTTACTTACTGAGTGCAAATGCAGCCCCTGAGGAGGGCAGATCGGCAGACCTGGGCGCTTCCTGATTTGCATCCAGTCTTCCTAGGGGAGCAACAGAGTCCCTGTCCTACTGGGGAGGGAGTGTACAGAAGCCACCAGCACCTGGGTACCCACAAGGAGGCGAGAGCAGCTTCTTCAGTGGTTTTGCCTGCAATGACACTTGGGCAAGAAATGAGGTGGGGGCTGTATGGAAGCCAGGAACCTGGAGAGCAGGAGAAGGGATCCTGCAAAAGGGGGGTGGACTCTGGAAGCGTCCCTGGGCTACCCCCCTCTAATCCAGAGAGGCTTTGCCTCCCCCCACCTCCCGCTCCAGGAGAGTTCTGAGGGAATTGCTGTCCTCCCGTCCCCTTCCCCTTCTCCTTCTCCTTCCAAGCCAAGCTTCTGTTGGAGGCACCTGGATTTCTCATCAGGCCATTTATTCCACCCACCCATACAGGCAGCCATAAGCAATTCACGCCCACAGGCCTTTGATGCTGCCTCCTGATCTGCTGCAGAGGACCTGTGGCCTTGGCAGCCACGTCAGGACAAGCACCACAGACCCTGCGCAGCGAGGGGCTAACGGGCCGTTCAGTCACACACCACGTGGGAAAATAGAGCCCCAAATGCAAGGAGCTTCCTCCTTCCTTCCTCTACGCAGCGGCCGTGAGCTTATTTCAGACCGGTAACCTTTGCCAGCCCCTTTATTCCTTGCGTTCGCCTGTCAGTTTACGCCCTTCCACCGATCAATATGAGCAATTCTTGGAAAAATACAATATTGCCATGACAACCAGGCCAACAATTCTCAGCGGGAGGCAGTGGAACCTGAAGAGGAATCTCTGGAGGGATTCTGGCCTGTGAGAGGCGAGTTTTTTCAAAAGCAGGACTGGGCCAAAATCAGGAGAACGCACAACTCCCTTCACCAGCAGTAACTGCACAGACAGGCGGCGGAGGGCAAGTCCCGTCTTCCGCCGAGATTCCACACCCGTGAGCATTTTCCCAGCACACTGTCACGGCCACTCACTGTTTCTGAATGCTTTTCTCACTGTCACAGGGAGGGTCCAGTCTGCCTTTGCAGTGCAGGAGCAAAGCCTATTGTGCGTTGCCTTTGGGGCAGAGAACACACATTTCTTGAAAAAGGAAACAGTCAACAAAGCTCATCTGTGGCTGAAGGTGGAGCCCCAGTGACACACCTCAGAGCAGTGCAAGGACCTTCTTCCAAGGACCCACCCCCGCTACCTCCAGCTGTGGATTCTGCAAACGTGCCTGTTCCTGTGTTTCAACATCAGAGTGTCAATGGTTTCAGGACGGATGGAGGGAACAGATTAAGTACTTAATTTCAGAGATCTTGCAATTAGGACTGCCAAGCGAATGTGGCACCATATGGCCATGGGGGGCTGTCTCTCAGAGACACTGTCCTGAAGGAAGGTCACCCAGGAGGCAGGTTCCATCACTGCAAAGCAGAGGAGTCACCAGAGCACGTGAGGCCCTGCTGCACCCCCACCCACTCCAGGAAAGAACAGCGACTCTGGGCCTGCTGAAGCAAACAAGGAGGGAAATGATTGTAACTCTTCCAGACCACAAGGTACCCAGCAGGTTTGTCCCCTAGATGGCGGCCAGCTGACTTCCACCTGGCAACTTCCACCTGGCCAACAGCTTCCTGCAGCTGCCCCCAGGACCTCCTGCCCTTAGTGGACCACAGCCGTTTCAGATTACAAGAGACAAAGGGCCACTTTGCGTCCCAGTGGACTGGGGTTTCCAGCCATATCACCATCCATTCACAGAGCATTCGGTCTCCTGCATAATTAGTTTCACCTGAGAACCAGTATGTTCCTTAAACACACATGCAAAGCATTCCCAGTATTATCTTGTTCAAGATTCTCTCTTGTACAACGTCCATTCCAGGGGCCAACAAGGCAAGTGTGGAAGCTGTGACGAGGCTTTGCCAGGGACTCTGCTGAGACGGCGGGAGACCTGCACTGAAGGACTCTGGCCCCGTCACTGCTTGCAGACACAGTGGGCCTTTGGCCTTCTGCTCTTGGAATAAGCTTTCCTTTGCTTATCTGTCTGTTCCCCAAGATGAGGGCCAAAGCAAAAGACTCATTTTTCATCTTTCCAGATTTGTCTCCAGAGCAAAGAAGCTCAGCAAGGCCTCCACTGGGAGGTTGTAACCAAGTTCAGGTTTGCAACCATAGTTCCTAGCCCTAATCTGACATTGAAGATGGCTCAGAAGCTGCAGCTAGTACAGAACGAGGCTTGCTGACCGGGACAACTGGATGGATGCATATCACACCAGTATTAAAAGAGTTGCATTGGCTGCCGATTTGCTACCAAGCTCAATTCAAGGTGTTAAGTTTGACTTATAAAGCCCTAAATGTCTTGGGCCCCAAATATCTAAACAAATGCCTCCTCCCTATTGACCTGCCCGTGCCTTAAGACCTGGAGGGGAGTCCCTCCTGGTTGTCCCACCACCCTCAGCAGTGAAATGGGTGGGCATCTGGGAGAGGGCCTTCTCAGTGATGGTCCCCAGGCTATGGAATAGTCTCCCTCTTGAGGTGCATCAGGCTCCCTCACTGTATATGTTCAGGAGAGCGGTGAAGATGCACACACTCTCCTTTCCCACTTGCAGACACTGTTGTTTTAATATATGTTTTTATCTGTTTTAATGTATGTCTGTTTTTAAATGTTACTGGCCCTGAATCCTTTGGGTAGAGGGCAGGATAGAAATATAAATAATAAATAAATTCTCTCCAGCATTTCACAGCACTGCCTGATTAGCCTGGGCCATCTTTTAGACTTTGGTGGGGTCCAGTGCCCACAAAATGCTGAAGGCCAGGGAGAACTGACAACCTAACTCACCCATAGAGCTGCAAAGGTTTAAAGACTCAGTGCCAGCACAAGCTGATGAAAAATGGGATTAAGGCCTTAACATGAAGCTCTGCTGCTGATCATGTAATCTGTGCTGCAAAACAGATGTGATCATTCACTTACAGGCTCCAAGATGTTTCAGCAACTCCAACCCAATTAAACACAAGTTAAGTATAATGAAGGATTTACTGAGCACAGGCATCTTAATTTTTTAAACTGAAAAACATGTAATTGCAATTATACAACAATTTCATCTGGCTTTAAAGGAACCTTGCTTTGGATGTCCCTTGTGGCCCTCAGACCTGGAGTCACAGTCATCCTTTGCTAAGCTACTTGAGGTCCTAGAAGCTTGTGATTGCACCTAGATATTGTCAAGGGTTTTGCCAGGTGAGTCCAGGGGCGATTTTGCACTGGACAGGAAAGGGGCACGATGAACCACCATTGACTAGCACTTGCACTTACAGTGCTAGCCAATGTTACTTGTTTTCCCCCACCGCCGCGCAATCGAATACTTACCTTGATTCGATTGCGGGGCTGGTCCTCTTCTGGGTGCTGCCATTTGGGCTGCAGCACCATTGCCATGACGAAGCTGATGCTCTGCACGGTCGCAGTCACGTTAGGAGGGCAGCATGGCAATGCAAATGTTTCCTGGCTGGATGGTTGGGGAGGATGCGGAGCAAGATTACATGCTCCACAGGTAGTGCATGATTAGGGAACTTCTGAGAAGGAGGGGGTGATTGGAAGCTCTAGCAGCCTCCTGAGGCTGGGGAAGAAAAGAGAGGGAAGAAATCCTGATAAAGTACAGCCCCTGTCTCTGCTCTCCATTTACAGTTTTAAAAGGGAAATTTAATCTCATCTGTGAGAATGAACAGAAAATCTGTTGTGGCACTTTCATTGGGACCACATATCAATGCTTTGGCTCTTCAGCTCAGCTGTGCGTAGAAACAAAAGCTCTGGATGGACAACTGAGGTCCCAATCTTGCAAGGCTGGGCTGTGCATTTGACCACGGAGGTGGAGGGGAGGGGGAGGGGAAGGGCTGTGAGCCTCAGTGGACATTTATCACACGCCTCAGACAAGCTATTGAGCTCTCTGTGGAAAACAGGAAGTATCCTCACAGCATGCCGTGGTGGCCCTCGACCGATAGTGTGAGACGGTGCAAAGTTGCCGTTGGGCTCTTTGTGAAATCAAGCAGAGGAACAATCTCTGGCCACAGATGAACAAGTTGTGCCCTGCTCCAAACCTAGCCACCTCCTGATGCACACAGTTAACTTCTCCATCAGCCCACAGGTGTATGACATGCCTGCTACCTTTATACAATTGAGAGGCACAGCAGCATGTACCAATCGTTCATCAGCAGATTGACTTGGGAAGAAGGGAGGTCTCATTACTTCTGAAATGTAAACTGTACAACACAGGGTCTTCATGGTGGCCCAGCAGCCACTTCAGCCCCCTCTGTGGGTGGGGCTGCAACACAACTTCAGTGTGCATCATCACACACGTGCACAACTTCAATGGAGGAGCCTAAAATGGCTCCTGGAAGCAACTCCTATTCAGGATCCAGCCAAAGCTTTTGACTAACCTCCCCTACCTCTACACACCCCTAGTTCACACAATGCCTTTTGGAAGATATAAAGCCACCCAGGGCAAGTTTTGCACAAGAGAAGAGAGAACATCTTTCAGGCTCTGAGACCTTCCCTGTGGGGCTTCAGCCCATTCCTAACAGACGCTTATGGTTTCTCAAGTTTTGAATAAGCCTGGTGTGGCGCCTGTACAATTGAATTTTCTGCAAAAAATAAACAACAAATCTGATTTCAGTTGCATTAAGGAGTTGGTAAAATATGTGAAGCAAAGACTGAATGACAGCCTTCAATACTTGACCACTAATATAATGGAATATTGGATCAAGGTGCTTAGGAGATGGCACAGTGGTTTATAGTTGCAATGTACAGTATTATAAACGAATTTTTAAAAAGGGTAGTCAAAAGGAATCACAGTACAACAGTAAACCGACGTGAATCCCTTTGCAGAACAGAGTTGAAACATCAACAGCCCTGCAGCATCTGACCCAACGTGCTTCCCACCCAAGTGCCTCCCTACTGCCCCTCCAGGCTCTGAGTCTTGGTCCAGCTGAAGAAAGTTGAGACTTACTCGGCACCAGCCTCAGACACACTGGCAGGCAGGAAACGGAGCATTCTGTGCCCATCTTTGGTCAGTTAGGGATATTTTGTATCTGTTTTATTGTGATATTGCTGTAACCTGCCCTGAGACCTTTGGATATAGGGCAGGGTAGAAATATAAATAAATAAGTACATAACTTATTGTCCCACCACCCTCAGCATCAAAAAGAGTGGACACCCGGGAGAGGGCCTTCTCAGTGGTGGCCCCTAGGCTATGGAATAGTCACCCCCTTGAGGTGCATCAGTCATTTTCATTGTACACATTTTGGAAGGCAGTGAAGACGTACCTCTTTGCCCTGGGCCGGTTAATGAGGATACACTTCCCCTTCCCACTGGCAGATGCTATTGTTTAATACATACTGTTCTTGTTTTAATAATGTTTGATTTTAAACGTTGTTACTCACCCAGAGACACGGTGGCATAAATGTAAATAAATAGCTAACTCAGGAATCCTCACTGTATGTATCCAAACATCTGGTGAAGACAGCTCTTTACTTGGCCGGTAGATGAGGAAATGGCATGTTCCTCCCCATGCAGTCACTGTTTTAAATAATCTATTCTATCTTTATTTATGATTTTATTTGTATTTATAGGAACATAAATAAACAAACTTCATCATGGCAGAGTAAAAATTCAGACCGAATTGGCACATCAGGTCCTTAACCAAAGACCAAAACATAGTCAGAGGATTCAATCTGCTCTCTCAGCTGCATCCAAAAACTGGGTCTGCATTTAGACAGAAGTTATTTATTCCACTATATTTGCATACTCCAGGATAAAGCTTGGATATTGCAGACTATCCCTGCTTTATTCCAGAATATCCAAATCCAGTGGAATAAGTAACTGGTGTCTATGTGCAGCCCAGGTGTTACAGATAAGGGTTGAGACAAATTCTCTGACTATGCCTTTCTCACCCACCTGCAATTAGGAAGTCAGCCAATTATGCCATTCCACGGTTTTACCGCACGGTGCTGGCTTTCTACCCTGCTTTTCTCACCCATTTAAGGGGACTCAAAGTGGCCAACAAACCTTCTGTTCTTCTCCCTACAACAGAACACCCTGTGAGGCAGGTGGGGCTGTGAGAGCTCAGAAGTGAGCTGTGACTAGCCCAAGGTCAATAGCTGGCTTTATGGAGGAATGCAGAATCAAACCTAGTATTCCCAGATAAGAGTCCAGCTCCCTAACCATTAGACCCTGCTGCTCTCAGGGTAAGCAGGCCATCACAATCCTGGCCGGGCCCAACGATTGTGTGATGCTTACCGTGCGAAGGCTGGCTCTCAGTGGTTCCTGGCTGCTCCGTCTTTGGTGCCTCTCCACAGGCAAGGATTGGCTCACAAATGCTGCCCATAGCCCCTGGCCGGTTTCTGATGCTGCACTGGACTTCTGCCAGCAGAACTGCCTGGAGGGCTTCTGACACCTGCAAGAGAGGAAGTTACTCCTGAACCACCGACTGGGCTGTGACAGGAACTACTTCTGGTCCTTCCTCTTCTATCCTGCCCTTCTCTTCTGAGGGAGGGATGCCTCTCTTGTTTCAGGGCCTTGGGGGGTGCAGACAGGACAGGGGGCACACTGCTCTGATTTCCTCACAGACATCTTCTCACCTGGAAGCACTTTCGAAGCAGGAGAGGAGGATGAACAGCCTGATGAGGTTGTGGCTGAGCAGAGGACAGTGTGCACACACATGGCCAGGGAAGGAACCTGGCAGACACCCGGCACAGGGACCTGAGTCTCCTAATATTACTGTCCTTCCTTCACACTTGGGATGGTCGAAAGGACGCTGCTTCCCACAGGCAGAAACTGAGCATCTCCTGCACCTTTTGACATTCCCACGCTTACATGGTCCCTGTCTAACCTCTAGATGCTCAGACCCAGCTCAGCACTTTAACCCACTCTAAGGCCTCCGGGTATTGTGTTGGACATAAATATTTCCATTTCCATTTGTATTTGTATACCACCTTTCCAAAAGACATTTTTGCCCAAGGCGGTTTACAGCAAACAGAAAAAAATACAACACAAATACATCACAGAAACACAGCAAGTAAAGGTACCAATTTCAGTAACTAAAACATCAAATACATATAGAGAATCAATGAATATATCAACATCACACAGAGGTTTAAGGGTCAAAGTCCCTCTGCCCTTTCAGCCCCAGGCATGCAAAGGTTGGGCACATCAGTGCAAACACTGGGTCCCACCCCTGGCCACTTCCACCACAGTTCGCTGATGCCGACTGATGGGCTTTGCTCCCAGAGACATCTGGGTGCAGCCTAGAGAGAGTGCCAAGGAAGGCTCACAAACTCCACATGAACCTGCTGGAGGCGCTTCAGTTAGTAGCCCAAATCCCAGCCTCCAGAAAGCTCCCAGGGGCTTCTGTCCCACTTCTGCCCACAGAGGATGGACCCGGACTGGTTGCTCTCAAGGCCCCTTCCCACAAAACCCAACTACCTCTGGCTCTCAGAGCGTCTGAAGCCTCTGGTGTCATATCCAGTTCCTACCTCAACAGACTGTTCCCTCCAAGAAGAAATCAGTCTGACAAGCAGGCAGTTCTGTGACTCTCGGTCGAGACTCCCAAAGGTGCCTGAAAAGATGCAGAGAGCATTTGCCAGGCAGAACCTCCTTCCAATGTTGCAACACATCAGAGATCCCCACCCACTCCAGGGGCTCCACAGCCCATGTTTGGAAATAACAACAATAATATTGAGGAGTAGAATTTATCTTTGCGTAGCAGTTTTTGGGATAGCATCGTTTTGTTTGTACATAGAAAGTAACATGTGATTTCCCTTGTTTTAATGCACAGCGCTACACCTGTGGCCAAGAAAAACCTTGCCACACAGGCTGCCCCGTGAGCTGGAAACACAGCTTTAGACACAGGCAAAGCCACAGGCAGCACCTTATGGATTCCTATGAAGAATTTAGGAACCTGGACAGAATCAAGGGCCCTTTTAAACACCTGCTGAAATGGGTTTATTTCCACCTGCAACACCCGAAGTATCCTTCCTGCAAGGGTCCTCATACTCACAGTCAGCGGCAGACGCTTCACAAGCGCTCGTCAGTTTCCCCCTGCTGTGGGTGAGCTGCACTTCCTGTGGACTAAGCAGAAGGCAGGGCTTAGGAGGCTGGCCAAGTGTTCATCCGCCATTCCTGGGCGACACAGGGGACCACCTGTTCCAATGAGACGAACGCAAGGGAGGCTCCCAAACCAAGGCGAGTGACCCCAGGGCCCCAAAAGCTTTTCAGCATGACAACTGTGTTTGCCCCTGGCAAACACAGGCAATGAATGGCACGACGGGAAGAGCAGAATGAGTCAGGGCAGGTGCCGCCACCATCCTTTGTCCTCTGTGGGGGGAAGGGAGGTGGATGCTCTCCTAGGCAGATACATCCCACAGGAATGGGGTGGGGAGCCAGGGGAGGACCTGTTCACCCTCACCCAGCAGCCAGCCAAAACAGGTGGTGTTTGGTTCCTGAGCTTGCCAGCTAAAGGCAAGCTGGGGTGCCAATCTGGCAGACAAAAGCCGAAGGAATCTATGGGGAGTCTTGCTTTACCATGGAGCCATGTGACAGCTTTAGTCAAAGAAGAAAACAAGGGGAGGGACAGCCTGACTGGGGAGGCGGAGGCCTGTACTGGACAGAGGGAACTTCCCACTCAACATACAAGTTCTGGAAGGGACTGTCCGCCCAATGCCGCCTTCATGGCATGTTTGGGGCATCCTCTCCCAGAACTGCCCGAGCCATTAAGCACAAAGCTCCCGCCGCCCAGCCCCTCCTGTGACCAGCCAGGGAGCACAGAAGGAAACGGTCTGGCAGCCTGGGAGGGGAGGGCCACCACCCCTTGGAAGCCAAAGCTCAGGCCAGCCCTGCCAGAGCTCCTTGAAGAGATCTGCCACTGGTCCTCTGACTACTGAGAGGGGAAGGAGCCAGGGCAGGCAATGGTAAGCACTTACCTGGCCTTTCCAAAAGGTTGGCCAATGATCTTTTGGACAAGGCACATCCTGCCCAAGAGGTACGGCGGGGTCAGGGATCTCTCCCTACATCCGTCCATACTCCCCGCTTGCCCCTCAGCCACGCTGATGTACCTGCGGCATAGCCCCGGCACCTTGTGGGAGAGCAGGTTGACTCCCTCGCAAGGGCGATGGCTGCTCGGTCCAGGCAGCGCCAGAGAGAGGTGACGACCGTCCCTGGAAATGAGTCCCAGCGAGATTGGCTGGGCAAGTCTGAGCATGCCCAGCTGCTGGACACAGGCCTCATCCAGCTCTCTGTCCATGCCCCAGGGCAACAGGCATGACAGGAGCAGGTTTGCAACATCCACAGCGACACCCGGGTCCATCCTCCCTGATGGCTGCCGTTGGACCGGTTTGGAGCGTTTTGCCTTTTTGTGCCGCCTGATTCCTCCGCAACGCTCTGAGGATCCAAACCCCTTCTCCTCCCCAGGCTCTTGCTCCTCCACACAGGTCTTTCCTTGTCCAGCCAAAGGCAAGAGGGACCCTGAGGTCCAGCTTCTTTTCAACATCAGCGTCGTCCTTTTCTCGATGGTACTTTTGCTTCTCTTTGGACTCCCAGAGCCTTGGAAGACACTAGGTGATTCCGGTCCACTGGGCTGGGCTGAGCAAGGCAACAGCTCTGCCAGTTTTTCCATGTCAAAGAGAAGGACGTGGAAGAGGGGATCCTCCGGCTTTATCCTCACTGGCAAGATGGCCAAAGGGCACTGGAGATGGCAGGTAGCGGAGAGCTGAAACAAAAACGGAGGAAGAGCGAATAGGCATTCCACAAGAGAACAGAAAGCCTCCAGGCCCAAGGAGATGGGCAGGGAGAGCGTACAGGGCGCCCAGCTACTTCAGGGTTCCAGTGGAACTGCTCTGATTTTTGTGAAGTTCCCCTTGATGCAGACACACGGACACACAGCCAGTGGAGCCGCTGGGGTGCAGTGGGGGGAGCAAGGAGGCATGGAGCAAGGAGGCACATCTTGGAGAGACACAGGAGAAAGCTTCCATATTTGCGTGGGGCGGAAAGAATAAATGTTCAGAAGGAAAACCCACACAGTGCAGACAGGCCCAGGAAAAAGATGTGTTAGCCTTGGAAGCCACGGCCAATGCAGGCAATAAGCTGTATCTGGGCAAAGCAGACCCACTGCAAGCACCAGGAAAAAAAATAAAAACCTCCGGAGTCAAACCACAGCAGCCTAAAGACCTGGAAACTCTGCAAATGTCGCATCATCAGCAGAGTGGCAGCAACCTAAAGACCTTCTGGGAGGTTGAGGGAAGTCCATGTGATGTGCCCAACTTCAGGTGCAACCTCCCCCAATGCTCTGCTGAACGCACCTCAAGCAGGCAGGATGAGACCCCAGGGTGAGGTTGGGGAAAAGGCAGAGCAGGATAGGTGAACGAAAGCAAGGCAAAGCAAAGCATGGAGGGAAAGGACGCAGGAGGGAAGGGTGCGGAGATCTTGTGCCCTTGAGAGCAGGAGAGGGAGAAGGCAAGGAGGTGGAAAGTGGCCCAGGGCAACATCACACGGATGATCCAGAGCTCTCGCCTCAACCAGTTCTCCATCCCATGACCCCAACCTTGTCTTTTGGACATTGCAAACCACCTGGATGATGGCAGAAAAGGCCGGGTCAGCTTCCTTTCCTTTTTAGAAAGATGCTGCACAAAATTCAATGTCTCAGGGAAAGCTCAGCAGAGAGAGGCTTATCCCATTTACAGGAGAAAGGTTCCCCACCACCACCTCTTTCCTCCATCCCCAAACATGCAAAGATATGCTGCTCCAAATTGGAGTCACTCTGTGAGCATCTCACAGAAAGCAGAAGGAAAAAGCCATTTTACCAGGTGACCTTTTCACTTCTCAAGGTGCATCTCCATTGGGACTCACCTGCTTCTAAGAAGCCCTCCCTGCCCACCCCCCACCACACACGCCTGTGTCCATTAAGAACCTGGTATTTAAAATCCTCAGGCACTCTGGCTTCCTCATGCCAAGGCAGGCAATGGCAGGAAGAATGCTAAAAAGAGATACCTTGGGGGCAGTCAAACCTTTCACCTTCCACAGGAGAGCCAGGAAATGGAATCATGTGGTAGATGCACAACGCAAACTGCCTACCCGCCTCCATTAGAAGGAGAGGTCAGCCGAGCCCTCTCACTCTCTCCATAAGCCTGGATTCCCAGGAGCATCGGCACTGAGGCTGTTACTTATACCTGTGGAAAACAATGCAGTCTGGATACTTTTACACCTTCTACTGAAGGGTTGGCTCATGCTAAGTACTTGGGATACAAATTCATTCCCCAAAGCAAACAGGGCCCAGATCCTCACAGCAACAGACTTCTGGAAGAGGCAGCACTCGCGTGCCACTCCCACGGCTTCACTGGCAAACCTTTGGCCAAACACACAACCCACGCTCACTTCCCAAGGTACCTGCAGGCAAGTGTGGCACGTCTGGTTGAGGGACAGGAAGCGACTGAAGTCGCAACATGGATATTGTATAGTTTGTCTGAAAAGCCATGTTTTAATCTCCTTTTCCTCCCTTTGCTCTCTTCTTTCAGCCCAAGCACCTGCCTGCAGGAACTTTGCCACTAGCCACTGTGCAGCATTGCTATTAGGGTGAGCAACTGTCAGCAATGTGCAATACATTCATTAGCAGTTGCCGAAAGTGGCAGCTGACCAAAGCCAGGATTATGCCTCTGGTCAAAGAAAAAAGACAGGCATCACTCTTCCCCAAGAGGAAAACAGCTTAATCAGAATGATAAAATGCATGTTTCTCTCTTTTATATCCAGACACCAAAGAGAAAGGAGGGGAGGGGAGGGAGGGAGGAAGCAGTGCGTGGGATGATGACTAGGAAGCAGATGAGCCTACAACAGAAAGCTGTTGGGATGTCTCGGATGTCTGGAGAGACAACATGCATGTGTGCGCATGCACTTCCTGTCGACAGCATTTAGCCCTGTTTTAAAGCATCCTTGCTGTACGTGCCTGGGAGGGGGCAGGCCACCTCAAATCAACCTGGGAAGAAAAGCGAACAAGAGAAAGAGCAGGTTGCTATGAGCAAGGCGTGGCATTGATTTCCCTCCTTGGCTGCAAAGCCCCTCCGACAATTTGGGGGTTGCCAAAGCCTGCCTCCAACTGCTGGAGTCAAATGGCGCCATTTGCAGTCAGGCTCCTTCCCAAGTGAGCAGAAGCCCAGGTATGGACCCACCGCCACCACCAGCCCTGGGCAGCAGCTGCCAATTCCGAGGCACGCTCCACCTCTAGGGGGCTCCATGGGCAGCAGCTACCCACCTCCTGAAATTCGGGAGCACTTCACTGAACTTAAACCACCTGCAAGATCTTCACCTGCACGTCAAAGACTGAGATCATTATACATAAAAAAGAGCTACTACTCCTTCTCTAGAAAGCCACGACAAGGAGAGACACTGGGAGGACTTCTCTATGGCAAATCATTCCAAAAGCCTTTCCAAGGAGGAAAACAGCCGATATAAACTTAAAACACAAAACACATGTCAGTTATAAGCCTAATAACTGGTGGGAAAATTAGCTTAGTACATTTGCTTAGAAAATCTTCTTAGAAATATATTTTTTCTCTACAGTGGCTGTGGAAATGAGGTGCAAGCCAACCCCCACTGAATTGGGAGGCGGTATCAGTTTCAGGGCATCCTGTCTCCAACCCTCCTGGGGTTCAACCTTCCAACCCATCTACAACACTGGCTGTAATCACCATTCAGGCGGCCAGCTAGGGACTTTGACCCTTGGAGTAAGCATCTGGTGAGGAACCAGGGTGCTGGTTAGTTCACTTTCCATATACTTATTTGGTTGTTGATTGTAAGCGTTTCTTGTTCTGCACTACATTATTATAATTATTTCTACTAGGGTCAGATGCCACCTTGAGCCCCTGAAGGCCAAATACGTCTTGGCTGGTGCCCATTTCCTTCTGCACAGCCCGATGTCACTCTCAGCTGCTCCCGCTGCCACTCTCCAAACCCCACTCTTCCTCCTGACCCTTTCAGGAGGGTGGGTGGTCTGTTTTCCCTTGAATGCCAACTTTTGGATCTCAGCATTGTTATCACAACTTGCGGGCTTTGCATGTACCTCTCTTAATCCATCTAGCACCTGATGGCTATGGGTGCTAAACAGGACTGCCGTGTGGACACTGCAGCATGCCTCCGGAGGCCCCAATTAGGCCCAAGGAGGAAGTTCCGCCCTGGTGGTGCAGCACGATTGGCCTGTGTATGCATCAGGCAGGGGTCGTTTCCACTAGGCCCGCCCCTGTATTCCATCCAGCTGACAGGTGCGCAGAAGTGCACTCTATGAACCGGTCTTTGTGGGGAAAGACCAGATTGAGGACACCATTAAAGGGGTCCTCCAGAAATCCAGATCTAAGGGCCCAAAGTCCCTATTAGGTACAGAATCCAGAAGCACCTGTGCAGACGGCACATTCCTCATGAGGTCCACGCAGAAAATGTTGTGATTTCATTCCTAATGGGGTCTTCCCGGATCCTTAATGGGGTCTCCAAAGCCCAAGCAGAAACGGCCCAAATGCGTATATCCATGTTTGTGTGTGCCTACAGTCACTGCCAGCCGCAGTATTTGTTGCTGTCTCAGCTTTTTTGCCTTTCATTCCCACTTAGTGTGGAACTGCAGCACCAGGTTTCATGACCCAAAGCCAATGTCCTTTCCTTGGGTAGTAAAGTGCGCAACAGTGCCCTCTGTCAAGCCACCCGCTTAGAACTTGAGTCCAATCTCCCTTTCCTTCTTCAATTCAGAGTAAACAGCAGGCTCCATTTGGACCCTCAGCACCCCTTCTTTGCCCACAGGTGGCACCGGTCAGGGCTGGTGTCTAGCTCACAGGAATTCAGCAAGGTACTTCCATCTGCCTGAGCTGTCATGACTGAACGTGGCACAGGAAAGCACCTGCCTTAAAAGGACATTCTCCATCAAGCGTGAAAAGATGCTTCTACAAAGATAGGCCAAGGAAGAGAAGGCCAAGATAAAGAACAGGAGGCCAGGGTTGAGAAGAAGCTGTTGGTGGTTGCAAACTCACCAGGTGCTGCTCTTGAGGGGTGAAGCTGCTGCATGGGAAATTCCCAGATCCGTAGGAGCTGGCAGTTTGCCCAGCTGTGTTTTTGTGCTTCTGTGTGTCTTTCCTCACAAGTGGAAGCATCGACTCTTCCACTGATTCTTCACAGCAAGCAAGGATTATCCTGGCTATTGCTCCAGTTTCGTAGCGCTCAAGAACTCCTAAGTGGAAGCAGTAAAGCATTTTACTGGGCTATCGGTGTCTCCTGGCGTCCAGCCAAGGGGCCACGAGAGGCCCATCTCCTTTGCATGGCTGCTTTGGGGCTTTCATTAGAAGCCTTGGTTGGGCCACATGGGACCCCTTTACTCACAAGGGGACTGCAGTCAACATCAACAGAGCACCAATTTATAGAAAAAGTACTACTAGACAGCTTCTTCACACAGATGAACAAAAGTGGAGGCTAAATATTGTCCCCTGATGGTCCAGCTCTGCAGCCTTATGCACATCCACAAGGAAGCAACTGGACTGACCATTGGGTTACATCCCTGGGAATCATTCAGGAAAAACATATCTGCCCATTGCACCATGTGCTACTATGAAAAACAGAGGCCTCCCCCCAGTGGGACATCAGTTCTCTGACAAAAGCACAGCCATCCCACATAGCTCCCTCATGCAGCTCTAAGATCACTGGACATCAACAGGGTGACCTGCTCTGTCCCAGGTAGTGCCTCTCTTGAACTGAACCACCTCATAGGGTTGTTGCTGGCCGCCACCTTAGCTTCGTATCCACAAAGGAAGGACTCTGGTTACCTGTCTCAATATCCCAAATGTAGATGGAATTGTTTTCACATCCAACGATCAGGAGGTTTTCCACCGGGTGCCATCGCAGGATCTTCACAGGGAAGAAATGCTTTCTGGCCTGCAAAATGCATGCCCGCCCTTGGAGGTGCAGGAGCATTACCGAGTGGTCAGCACACATGCAGCAAACGACGCGCTGGCCCTGGAACTGAAACGAGAGCAGAAAACAAGAGGGGCACATGGCTTATCCACTGTCCGAAAGAAATCAGGCAGGGCAGGGAGGAGGAACGTCTCCTCACCGTCGTGAAGGGAAATACCCAGCTGGTGCCCAGTCAACTGCGAAGAAGGCAGGACAGGCTTCTGGGGACATGGGGGGGGGGCGTTCCTGCTCTTCTTTCTTTTGGTTCTTATCCAGTAAAACAAACCAACAAAGTTCTCCCTTTCAGAAGGCTCAGTCAGAAGTTCACACAGGTGGATCTTAGGGCAGGGATTTGCAAGCCCCGGCGGCACTCCGTCCTACCCTGGTCCTTCCCCTCCCCAGCATCATTTCCAGCCCCTCCCTCTGTTGCCTGGTGATTAGTTGTTTCCCACTCAATTTTACTTTGGTTTTAAACTCCGTCTTTACTGCACTGGTTTGCTTGTGGCCTTGAAAGAGGGAGCCAGTCTGGAGCACCCTTTTAGCCACTGCAGGACAATGGCCTCGTGTTCCTCTTTAGTCTAGACTCTAGTGGTTAGGGAGCCGGACTCTAATCTGGGAATACTGGGTCCAATTCCGCCCTTCCCCATGAAGCCAGCTGGGTGACCTTGGGCTAGTCACAGCTCTCTTCTGAGCTCTCACAGTCCCACCAACCTCACAGGGTGTTCTGTTGTGGGGAGAAGAATAGAAAAGCTTTGTCAGCTGCTTTGAGTCCCCTTAAATCAGTGAGAAAAGCAAGGTACAAAAGCCAACTCTTCTTCTTCTTCTTCTTCACCTGCTCCTCAGTAAGCTGTCAAAGCAAAACTTACCTGTTTCTCTGCTCTGGCCCCAGTGAAGGGCAGTAGCTGGGGAGACGAGAGGGGCAATTGCCATCAGAACTGGAAATGCACCCACCCACCCACACAGGGACCCAGCAACTGTGCTTGCTTTCCTGGTACTTGATTCATGGAACCGTAGGGTGTTGGGCTGTTTCAGCACTAGGGTCCGGGTTCCTTTCAACTGGATCACATTTCAGTGGAGAGGGGGAGCATACCTGAGTACATCTTTTATGTTTGGTACTGATTTTGATTTTTGTAAACTGCACTGGCCTTGCTTCACAAATAGAACAGGGCATAAACAGCCTGAAGGAACTAAATGATACTAAACTATTTAGGGTAGTAAAATCTGAAAGAGATTGCCAAGAGCTCCAGAGGGATCTCTTAGCATTGGGTGAGTGGGCAACCAAGTGGCAAATGTGCTTTAATCTCAACAAGTGCAAAGTAATGCACATCAGGGCCAAGAATCCAAATTATCTCTATAAACTGATGGGGTCTGAGGTTTCTGCAACACACCAAGAAAGGGATCTTGGGGTTTTGGTGGACAGTTCAATAAAGGTGTCAACCTAGTGTGCGGCAGCAGCAAAAAAAGCAAATTCAGTGTTGGGAATAATTAGGAAGGGAATAGAAAACAAGTCAGCAAGTCTCATTTTGCCTCTTTATAAATCTATGGTGAGGCCACATTTGGAATATTGTGTACACCTCAAAAAAGATATTGTGGAACTAGAGAAGGTGCAGAGAAGGGCAACCAGAAAGATTAAGGGTCTGGAACACCTCCCTTATGAAACCAGGCTGCAATGTCTAGGCCTCTTCAGTCTGGAGAGGCGGCGTTTAAGAGGGGACCTGATTGAAGTATATAAAATTATCCATGGTATAGAAAAGGTGGATAGAGAAAATTTCTTTTCCCTATCACACAATATTAGAACCAGGGGGCTTCAATGAAGCTGATGGGTAGGAGAGTCGGGACTGACAGGGGGAAGTATTTCTTCACCCAAAGGGTTATCGGCTTATGGAACATGCTGCCGGAAGAGGTGGTGACAGCTACCAGTCTGGATGGCTTTAAGGTAGGGTTAGACCTTAAGGAAAGTGGGTTGGGGAAGGGCCACCTCCAAGCTGCCAACATGATCTGGGTGCAGGCAGAGTGAGGGCTGGCTGTGACTGCAAGCTCCAGCTGACGTCCCGCTTTCCAGGCAGGACACAGGTTTCCTGAACCCCCCACCCCAAAACACTTGCAGGTTAATTTTCTTGCAGGGACCTAGACTCACCACACCTATACACAGGACAAAAAGAAATGCATTCTCTGACCTTTCATGTGGATTGAGGTGGGATAACACTAGAGTCTGGAGGCCTATTCACACTAGGCCGGTGGAATGCAATTAGGCAAACCCTGGGACAGAGCATTCTCTCTGCTGGGCCGGCGGTCCCGTCCGGAACTGTCCCAGCCCATCCCAGGGTGGCCTAATTGCATTCCAGGTGTAGAACACAAAATTGCGCTCTACACTTGGCCCAGGCCATTCCAGGCCATCCCAGAGCTGTCCTTCAGGGAGAGCATTCACACGCTCCCTGCCAGACAGCTGCGGGCTGGACGTGTCTTTGGCCTCCATGCTGCTGAGGACACAGCCGTGCTGGTCAGGGCACGTCTCTAGGATGCAGGATAACCACCTCCCAAAGGTGGCGAACTCACCACTGGCTACCGAAACAGAGGAGCCCCAAGGAGGAGATACAAGGACTCCTTGAAGCAATCCCTTGGCCTTAGCCGTATTGATCACAATCAATGGCCCACTCCGGCCTCAAACTGAGAGGCATGGAGATGCGCCATCCACAGCGCTGCTGCCTCCTTTGAGAATGTGCGCAGAACCAGTCTTGAGAAGAAAAGACAATGCCATGAATAGTTAAGCATATAAGGAAATGCCAGCACTGGCACCTCTTTCCCTGACCTCACGATCCAGGCCCAGGTTGCTCCACTAGCTGGCTTGGTCTCATCCCATGACAATTACCTCCTTGACACAGTGTGTGGAGGCTAGTTTGAGTTGTCCTAACCACCTGCCCTGCAGGGCTGCCTCAGGATCTGACCCCAGGGTGCCCTGTGTGCCCTCTGAGGCATCCTGGCCGACCTTCCTGCACTTACCCTGTAGTTCTCAGAGGAGAGCATCAGCTTTGAGACGGGGCCAGCCTGCAGAGAGAAGCAGTGCAGCATTTCTCCCGTGAACATGTCCCACCAGATCACACACGAGTCCTGACTACCTGACATCAGCCAGCTGGGGTCAAACCGGGCCGACTGGCCATGCAGGTACAGCAAGGCCGTCACAGTGCTGCTGTGGCCACAGAGCAGCCTGTGGGGCTGAGCAACATCTGGAAGGCAGGTGAGAAAAGAGGGGTCACTGCGAGCATGGAGGTCAAAGGTCACCTCCCAGAGAGCAAGCTGGGAAGGAGCTCTTGTCTGACTGGTCGGTGACTTTGTCCAACTGGAAGTGACAAGCTGAGATTCTCCAGGCTCACCTTTCAGCGAGGAGGGGTCCTGCCACAACCTGGCCTTGATGGTGGGCAGGGCCAACATGGTGAAGATCCTCCCATCCTCACAGCCACACACCAGCTCATCAAGACTGGGAACGTACACTGCGGAGGTGACTATGGGGCTCCTGCCCCCACCATTTAGATCACAGAGGGGGTCAACAATGCTTCCGCTCTTCAACCGTTGACTGTCAAAACTGTTCTGAAGAGTCCAGGTTGCTGCTATTGGGATCTCTACGTCAAAAACAGGAGAATCCACCCAGGAGGGCTGGCAATGTCGGGGTGACAGCAAAATGGCAGAAGTGCCACCCACAGGCCCACGCCCACTCTGTGTGCATGGGCAGGTCCACATCCTCTACCCTCATGCATCTGCAAAGGTGCCCGATGCCCAAGCGCCAACGCAATGCCAGCAGCCTTGGCAGCAGCCAGGGATGAGCCAACGGCATCTGCACATGTCCCCCTCTGCCCCCAGCTGGCCTCAGGCCACACCCCAAGCCAGTGCCCGGGGCAAGAGGCTTCTGCTGTGACTCGCCCTCCCTGCCTCTGCAGGGGGACATGGGCTTGGTGCTGCCCCGGGAACAGAGCACCTTCTCTGGCCCCCACAATCCCTTTGGCCTCAGCATGTCTTTCTGCTTGGGCCTCTGAAACATTTGAAATGTGTCCTGACCTTGTGGGGAGCCATCAAGCGTAGAAGCGGGAACATCTGGAATGTGCCACAGAGTAATTCTCCCAGAGGCTTCTCCGGCATAAAGGATCTTATAAAAAGGCTCCTTCCGCTCATTCAGGAAGCCCACAGCATAGGATAAGCTCTGTGCAGGCAAACCAGAAGGGAGGTCAATTAGCCAGCTGCACCAAACGAAGGATCCACCAGCATTTGGAGGCCTCGGGACATACTTGGAATGACAGAAGGATGGCGGATAATGATCACGATGACAAAATGATGCCCACCTGGGCCAAGGAACGAGACTCATCCCCAGTGTCCCAGAACAAACAAATGCCTCTCCTTTTGGTAAGCAATGCCCTTTCCACAGAGGGAAAAGCATATTTTGGGAAACCATCCGTCCACCTCCAGCAAAAGCTCTGCCAAGAAGCGAGCACTGAAGACACCCCCAGACCAAAAGAAGCTTTAGGAATGCCAGAGATGGAAAGTGCAAGAGCCTTCCAGCTGCCCGGTCCCTCTGGAAACAAGAGAAGAGGGGGTGGAACAGGGTCAGGGTCTCTTGCACGCCCTCAAAGTCCTTGGAGCAAGTTGTGTTGGGGCTGGAAGACCCCTGTGTCGCCCTCCCTTTCATGTGCTCTGGATTCCTCTTCATGCTTGGTGTGGAAGCAAATCCATGTTACCTTGGGTTCTCCAACAGCAGTGGAACAAAGTAAAAGAGGGCAAAGTGTTTCTCGAAGCACCCTTCCACTCCAGGGCTGCATGCTCCGTGAAAGGCCACTGTGTAAATAAGAAGCAGAAGTAGAATTGTCCAAACCCGGGAGAATAATCTGCCTGACCAGCAGCCAGTTCCCACGACCCCCATATTCGGATGGCGCTTTCTCCTTTGGCTTCCACTGCCAGCTGCTCGTATCAGACATGGCTAATTTTGGCCCCTGCAATGCCAAAAAAGACTGTCGGCGGCTGAGGCGCCATGAGCCAATTGGTCTCTGCCCCAGAGCTGCAGGGATTTCCAATAATGGGCCTCCAGGTTTGGCTGGAAACTTGTGTGCTTCCTGTCCAAGCCTACCTGCTCAGCAGCTGGTAGATGAAGCCGCGGCCATCCTCTGTCCAAACAATGAGCCTATGGGCTGCAAGGATCTCGCCACCAGCAAAGCAGTGGCCACTTGGGCTGAGTTCAGTCCACAGCAAGGAAAAGTCACAGTAATCAAACACCTGCAGTCACAGAGAAAGAACTTCACTGTTCTGCTGACCCAGTGGCACCTTTGCTGGTCAAAGTAGAGAAAGGCAAAGGGAGCATGGGATCCTGAACGCCCTAACCTGGATTCCTGCATGAGCCCCATTCATGTAAGGCAGACTCAGTGATTACCACAAAGAAAGCATGTCTAATAGCGCAGAAGCTATTCAAGGGCAGAAAAAGTGAAGTCTGGTGGGCTCTCAACCTCTACACTGCATTCAGAGCTTCCTTTCGTGTACACAGGTGGCACCTGCCAGAATGAGTGGGGAAAGGAACATCCGAGCCAAGGTTAGGGTCCTTGCAGGTCCCTGGGCAGAGAAACTCACTAGGTTGGGATGAAGACTTCTCAATGGAAGCCATAAAGAAAACTGCCTGTTTCAGAGGCCTTTGCTGAAATGTAGATAGATTAAATCAAAATCTGCTTCTATGCTTAGCAGAAAAATAGCATTTGAAGACAGAGCATAAATAATCATATATGGAAAGCTCGGTCTTGATTTCTTACTACGAGACTTGAAGAATAAAAAAGATTCAAAGAAGGTGCAGAGAGGTCCACCTGCTCACCTTCCCTGGGCATGTGAGTAATTAAAAAAGGATCAGAGGGAGTATGGATGGATCAGCCCACCTAGGATGGTATGCAGCACCCAAGTGAACCTTTTGAAAGAAGCACCTTCAGATTGCTTTGAAGTAGCGTGAAAAGATGCTATTCAAATGCCTTGAAGAATCAAAGAGAAGTGTTTGTACTCCAGTAGATCCCAAACCTTCTACTCATGGGGGTGGGAAACCCTAAGAAGAACTAAAGAAAAGAGAGACAATACTTGACCATATGATTCTGTAAACTGTACCTTCCAGCAGGTGGGAAAAACAACTAACAAAAGCCTTTCTGTATAGGTGCAAAATCTGATGGCCTGGCAAGGTTCAGAGCCAAGAGACTTGGATTCTCTTTCAGGAATGTTTTGCTTTTCCTATAAACATACATTAAAAACACACACAGGTCAAGGAAGAGTTAAACAAGTAAGAGCCACAGTTGCAAAATGGAGCCTTCAGCCTCAGTATAAAAGTAGCCCAAAGAGAAGGCCGCTGCTATAAAAGAGAAGATGGGGCTACCCAGGCAGTGGAAGGGCCAGCCAAGGATGCTCTGGTTGCTTGACAGATGGTTGCAAAGCCAGGCTCAGCTGCTGCCTTTGGAACTGGACACACCTCACACAACAGGCAACAGGTCACCTTGCCATCTCACCACTGGTTCTTGGTCAAGGTGGGAAACAAGGCAAGCTCTGACACGAATACATAATGAGGCAGGTGGCCATCTGCCAAGGGAACAGTTGGTAGCCAGATGCCCCAAAGGGAAGTAAACAAGCAGATAGAGCGGCAAGAACACAAACCTCACTTCCAGTCTCCTAGAAAAGCCCTTAGAGCCTCAAAGGTGACACTCAGCCGTTCTGAGTCATAGCGCTCAGGATTCTAGCCCTGAGCAAGTAATACCTCCCCTAAAATGGGCTGAAAAGCCTTGCTAGCCAGGGGTTCCTGCACTGTCTCCTCCTCCTCCTCCTCCCATTCCTTGGCTTATCAGGAATTTCCCAAAGCTTCTGATCCACAATCAAAGCAAAGAGCTTTGGGGAACATCTGAGACATCTCAACATTTATAGTTTGAACTTTTGTGGATTCTTACCTGTATTCTGCTGATCGATGAGGACAGATCCCAAACTTTAAGGTCTCCAGCCACTGAGACTGCTATCAAGGAATCCTCTGTGGAGAATTCAGACAGATTTACTTGACACGTAGACAGAAAGAGAGCATGGCCATAGTGCCACCAATCACAGCCTGTGTCCCCAGCAAGGCCTGGACCAGACCTGTCCTGGCCAGAAATCCAGGAGCTTACGGACACAGTCACAGCCTTGCAAAGCCCCTTAGGATACAAGGCAGCATCAGAGCACCTGCAGCTCACATCCACCCTTGCCTCTGCCCAGGCTGTCCATGCAGGTGTACCTTGGATCCTTGGCGAGTGCATGATGCACATGCAGCTGATCCAGTCTGGGGCATGAGAAGATGACAGTGTGTGCAGCACAGCCAGCGTCTTGGCGTCAAGGATGAGGATGTCATCGTATCGCCCACAGCAGAGAAGCCAACCTTCGCCTGTCATGCGGCAGGATCGGTGGTAGTACTGAGCCAAGAGCGAAACCCACAGGAGTTAACCAACACAACTGCACAAAGGCACAGAGGGTCTGTTGCCGTTGTGGGCTCCTGAGTTCTGTTTGCATTCAGGCAAAATATGGGCAGATGCATCGAAACACCTGTTTGGAGGCAGTTGATGGATTCTGAAGGGCAACTGCTCCATGGGCCCCACTGACTCCATCTGCTGAAGCCAAAGACCGGGGGGGGGGGGCAAGAGTGTGCCATGCTAGCCCAAAGTTTGGCCAGGGAAAAGGAGCCTGGCTCGTCCCCTGCCAAGAAATCCATGGCATGGAGTCACACCACCTTGAGGCAGCGCTCCAATGTCCTGTGGGGGGGAAAGGGTGCCTCCACCTTCTCTTCCTCCAAGAAGTACGAAGCAACATGGGAGCTACGCTGCATCCATGTTTTGCACACTCAAAGAATGGCCAGGCAGATGCGCCACCTAGCACACTAGGGACCCTTTGCTGGAGGGATGGAGCCTTCAGACATGGCTGGGGGCAAGGGGTGAGGCATGGCTGATCATCCGGTCCCTGCAGCTCCCAAGAGGGTCTCAGAGCACCTCTGGGTTCCCCCGTTCATCAGCCATTGGCACCCCATGCAAGAAGGACAGAGGCCGCCCCTTGCCTTGCAGCCAGGAGAGGAGCCAGAAGGAGCAGCAGATGGGCTGGGGCATAGGAGGGCTTCCCCCTCCTCCCCCTACTGTTCCTGCAGGCCAAAAGCCAAGGGGTGGCCTCAGGGAGGGGTTATTACCACCCAATGCTGTGAAGCTGGCCCTCTGCTTTCCCTCCAGGGCGCCCAGAGTGGTTCAGAGCCCACTTGTTCCAGGCAGAAGCATGCAGCTGGGTTACCTCCACCTGAGAGGAGCCCCCGCGCACCCTGTACTTACGCAAATAGCTGTGTGCCGAAAGGGCAGGCTGGTGCTCTCCACACACTGGCCACAGGCCACGTTCCAAACGCACATTCCTCTGCCAAGGGAAAGGGACGTGGCTGTTACTCTGCCTGTAGCCAGTGCCAGCCAAGGAGTTATGATTGTAAACCCATCTGGGATTCCAGTGGCCCTCTTAGGTGAGACTGACCATTGGTGTGGTGGAGAGGAGGTCAGAATCCCTGTGGAAACACCGCACCTGCCAGCCACCTCTCCTCCCTTTTGTTTGGGAAACTGCCCCTCCACCGCTCTCCTTGCAGACTAAAAGACAAGAGGAGTCCCAGGCAGAAGGGCCCTTATGGCTCCTGTTACAAGGCTCAGTGCAGCTATCGTTTATCAGAAACACAGAAAACTTGAGCCAAGCGCCGTCCCGCCTACGGTCTCTCTGCAAGATCAGCTACCCGTACTTTCTGCAAGGGAAACAGCGACCCCCAGAGGCCAAACTCAAACACGCTGCAGCTGAGCATAACCTTACCATTTGAACCCACTCTGGATGTGATTTAAAGCAGAGCCAACCAGGCTGCCTTATGGAATGTACCTTCCCCTGGAGGGGGAGTCCCCCAACCCTAGCTAAGTTTGCCTCATGCCTCTCCCCATGTCCCCAGAATGTGGCCCAACAAAGACACCTCCCTGTTTCCTTGCCTTCCATCCTGACCCACTCAGCACTTCCAGAAGCTCTACAGAAAGCCAAGGCTCCTGGCAATCCACCCTCCAGGCTGAGGTCACACCTAAGGTTTAATCCAGCTTCAGTCCACCTTCAGAGCAAGAGAACACATCAGCAAAGTGACCAGTAATTTCTGTTCCACATTATCTGTCCCAAAGGTGAATCTTCTGAGTTATTTAACCCTGAAAGAAAACAGCTGCTGGTCACTTTGCTGATGAGACCACAGCCCCAGGTCCACACGGATCACAACCGCAAATTGTTCACTCCAGTTTACTCAAACTGACCAGACTGTCCCCACAGCAGCCCCTGTGCAGGTTGCAGAGCAGAGCCGTGATCCCAGGCTACCTCCTGGGATTGAGGGGTCTTAGCGGCTCTGCTGAGACCTGCTGCAAATGCCTGCCCCTTGCCCAGGCGGCAGCCGCTTGCTGTTGGGGGGTTCCCTTGGATGAAGGTGAAAGAAAAGGCAGGTGACTGACCCATCTTCCGCAGCGCTGACCACGTAGGGCTGCTTCTCAAAGTCCCTGGCCTTCGCCAAGCACGTCACGGATGCGCTGTGGCCGAAGAGCATTTGCTTGGATGAAATCTAGAGCCAAAAATGGAGGAAAAACCCAGCCAGCCATGTCGCACCCTGCTTTCTTCTGATGCTTTAACGGTGATCTTTCTTTTCACCACAGAAGCAAGGGGGAGGGTGGGGAGTCAGCTGAGAGGGAGGGAGCTGCAGATGGGGGGGGGGAGACATCCTTGTTGTTGGTGGTGGTGGGGATGCATGCTCTCTTCCCTTGAGGAGACGCATGCTGTGTGGCTGGAGAATTTAAAGGCAGTCTCACTTCAGTGACCTACAGCCACAAGCCCAACAAGACCCGGCAGAGCCCAGGTCTCAGCTCCAGCTTTGGATGGGGAGGGGTCAGAGGCCCCACATGAAGGGCAGAGAGCAAGAGGTGTGCAGAGACCTGGAGCAATGCAGCCCCCAGGCCAAAGGACTTTCGGCATCACCTACCTTGAGCTCTGGGGACAGGTGCCAGAGACAGATTTGCCCCTCTTGGCTCCCGGTCACCAGGGTCGCCTGGTCTTCTGCGATCAGGATGGCGGTAATGCTGTGGGTGGGGGCCTCATCCCCCCACAGGGTCACTGCCTGGATCGGTGTCGCCATGGGCAGGCAGCCTGTGGCCAAAAGAGACAAAACTGCCAGCAAGGACAACGCAGCCCAGGAGAGTCCCCTCCCTTCAAGGAAGGGCAACCTGGCCCTGCCATTGTGGAGGGAAAGGAAGCCGCTCTACCCACCCCCAGGGTTTGTTCAGCTCAGTCCCAGGCCAGCTAGCCAAATCCAAGCCAAAACAGAACAAGACGCTGCAGCCAATGGCCAACCGCTGGAGCCCCAAGCCTTCCCTGGCCCAGCCAAAGATGTACTTATGCATTTATTTATTTATTTATTTGCATTTGTATCCCAGCACTGCCTGCCTTTCCACTCTCCCTGCTTCCAACTGGCCCACTTCTTTCCGCATGCAACTGGGTCTGTGGTTTGTGCAAGCGCATCATGTGGAAATGAAAGCCACCCTGGCACAAAGGGATGAGAAGGAAGCGGAGTGCTGGGCTCAGGGTGAGGGCCCTGTGGGGCTTTCCCTTTGGTAGGGGCAGTATGTTCTTGCCCCAACTCGGGGGGGAGGCTGGGCAGAAGCCCTGTCCACTTCATTCCATGGAAGGGGGGGTTGCAGAGAAGAAGTCTCAGGTGGTCAAAGGGGCTGCAAGTGCAATGATGCGGCAGGATGAGGCCCCAGAAAGTGGCATCTGCTGCTGGTGGGCCCAAGAGTCGCCTCTAAGGTTATGCTCTGAGCAGCCCCACCCCTGGCTAAGGGAGAGGCCCTGCTATTTCCGTTGAAGACCTGGCCACTTTGATGCAGCTTCCCTAGCTGGGTGAGCAGGCCTAGATGCTTTCCTGCTGTGGGGGCCAGTTTGTGTCACGACCTCCCCACTGAACTCTGTGGACTGTTCCTTTGCTAACCTTAACCTTCCCATCGCAAACTACCCTGGAATTCATAGGGAAGGGAGAAAGGGGGCCTAGAACTTCCCTAAGCTAACCTTCCCACTCCCAAAGCAACCTTGCCCAAAGGAATTCTCCAGGGAAGAGGCCAAGTGCACCAGGGAGTTCTCCTCTAGGTGGAGAGTAGGGCAACGAGCCTCCACCTCCCCATCTGACCCGCTCGCCTTTCCTCAAGAGCCCAGGTCCTGTCTTTCAAGAGGCCCTTCTCGGGGAGGGGGTGGCGAGCATGCCAACCTGGTCCAATCGCCAGCCCATGGCCAGAGTGACCCAGGCTGCACGGAGCTCTCTTGGGCCTGGGAGATTCCCCTGCTCGGAATTGGGGAAGTTAGGCAGCTGCGGGCGCCTCCACCCTGGAAGAAGCCGCATCCCGCCGGCCGGGACGTCCTTGGCGCCGCACCCTGCCAAGCCGGTCCGGGCTGCCCTTGTTTTGGCTTCCGACCGCAGGCGGCCCTGGCTCTGTTGTCCCTGTACACAAGAGCGACCGGCGTTCGCCTGCTCCACCGGCCACGGGGACCGAGGTACAGCGGAAGCAGCGAGCTGGCAGCCAAGGAGCAGGTCCGGCGAGGCTTCCCTTCCCATTACCTCCCCCCCCCCCTTTGCCGCCGAGTCCTGGAAGGAAGATGTGCCTCTGGGCTACTGCCACCGCTGCTGCCCCCAACTCCGCCCGCCCTACAGCTCCGGCTAGCAGCGCCCAACAATGTCTGCTCATGTACAGAAGGCTCGAGAGAACGCCCCCCCCCCCGGAAAGCAGCCTCACGCCGTCCGACTAGCGTGGAAACACGGCGCTGGCCCCCAACAGTAGCACTGCCCCCGCTTGACCACCCAGCAGGACCTTCTTCCCGGTGGCCCCAGGAGCCGGCCGGCTGCGCTCAGCGCTCTCACTACCCACTGGGCAGGCAGGAGACGGGGGATGGGCAGAGGGCGGCGTAAGGGACCGGGCAGCAACTCTACCTGCGCGGACGGCGCCAAAGTACAAGGGTCGGGTGTATGTATTTGCAAATGCAATCAAGGGGAGGTCAAGGGCGCCCAGAGGAGAACGAGACGGGATTCGAACTCCATTCGTTCTGCTAATTTTTTCCAGACCGTCTAATCAAACTCACCGGCGTCCGCGGGATCGACACCGCCTCCTCCAGGCCACGGATTTGCCGATGTCCCCCTGGCCCGCCCGACCTCGGAAAGGAGATGGAAGTGGCGGGAGCGGACCGAGTTCGCTCACCTGCCCGAGAGGCTCTTCCAAGGCGGGCGCGACCGACCTGGCTGACCCGGCTGCCCGCCGCCCCGGCGAACTCGCTGCTCTCGGCCGGCGCCCGCTCGCCTGCCGCTGAGGCCGAGGCGCCTGCTCCTTCCCCGGCTGGGCGGCGGCGGCTGCCCTTGGCGGACGACAGAACCAGCCCGGACCGGCCCTCCCCGGCTCCAGGGGCGTCGTCCCTCCCGACCGGCCCTCCGGCGAAGGCGGCCTCCCTCGGGGGCGGCTCGAACTTAGCTGCCGGAGTCGGAGCGGTCCTGCGGAGCTCCTTGCCTGGGTGCAGGAGCCGGTGGGCACAGGCGGCCGAGGGAGGGGGCGGCGGCGGCGGCCCTAAGCGCGCGAGGAACCAGCGGCGCCTCTCCGCCAGGCTTCCTTGCTCGGGCGCCGTTCGGGCAAGCGGTTTGTCGGAGTCCTGGATGCGCGGCTCGCTTCTTGCGTCCCTTCCGAGCCCTGCAGCTTAGCCGGGCGGCGGCGGCTGGTGAGCCTGGCTCTCTCGAGGGACCCGGGATAGAAGCGCGCTCGACGGGCCGCCCGACGCGTGACTCCTGAGCCTTCTGAGAAAGAGAAACGGCTCGGACTTCGTGGAGGGGACTAGGAGGAGGGGCCACGCTACTAGCCACGCCCCAGCCGGGGGGGCTGGGGATGCTTAAGCAGCCCCCAAGCAAGTCCTGCTGCTGGTAGTTTACGTTGCAGACCCCCCACTCACGAGCAGAGGAGACGGGGGGCGTTTGGAGACCCTCTGCGTGAACCGCTGGCGTCGAAGGGACGGCGGCGCGGCCACGGGGGCCTCACTCGCAGCCGTCCATGCCCCGCCGTGCGGACGGTCCTAGCCGCCTGCGGGGAGGAGAAAAGGCTCCGCAGGAGACCGTCTGCTGCCGCCTTCCAGGCAATGCGTGACACACCGACGAAGAAGAATCCCCTCTGTTTCTCCCTCCTTGTTTTGGAAACATCGTACTACGAGCCTGCTGCACGTTGCAAGCCCTGCTGGGAGTTTCCCAATGTCGGCTATAGAAACCGAGATCATTGTGCAAACTGGCACAGGCGAGCGGGAGGGAAGAATCCTGCGGCTCTTTCTAGGCCTCCTCGTTCCACGCTGCTGCTCTGGACTGCTTGACCACTGGCTGAAGGGCAAGGAGGGGAGGGAGGGAAAAGCCCACCTGGCCGCCGACCCTCTTCGTCGCCAGCAAGGGGCATTCGCGACCTCCGGGCGTCTCTTCAGAACAGCAGCAGCCGGTGTCGAGGCTTGAGGTCCTGCACTCCCTGGAGGCCGAGCGAGCAGCCCGGGCAGAAGGCAGGCGGCCTTGGTCCTTTCTGCACTGGGTCTTATTCCATATTATATCTCAGGATAGGGACCTGCTATGCACATGTTAGTGCATGCTATGGCAAGCCCTGGGGTGGGTCTTCTGTACTTTGAACCAGCATGAGGATGGTAGCTCCCTAGTCTGAGATATAAACCAGAATAAGGCCCAGTGCAGAAAGGGCCCTTGATTCGTCGCATTTATGTCCTCCGCCCCCAGAAGGACACTCGAGACGGGCTACAAAGCGGGGACATCCAGGGCTCGAGGGGAACCACCGTCCTGGCGTCGCTTTAGTCCACCATCAGAACGGAAGGGCACAAGAGCAAAGGAGCGCTGCATTTTCTTTCCACGTTATCTAACGCAATGGTGGGGTTTCCGAATTAGACGAAGCCAACCGCAAATAGCTTGCTCTTTTGCCAATCAGTTGCCTCCCTCTGAAAGTGGATTGAAGACGGCGTAAAATATAAGTATCAACGCTGCCTAGGTGGCAAAGTGATGGTCCTGGTCTCAATACCCAAGGCAATGGCGACCTTCTCCATAGTAACCCCAAAGACTCAAGCTCCCCATTTGCACAGCCGAATTGGCAAAATCACAATTCTCCAGTCGGCCACCAGAGGGCAGGCTGACATTACTTTTCTGCGGCTGTTGCTCGAGGCCGGGCTCCCCCCCCCCCGCATTCTGCTTGCAGGAAAAGGAGCTGTCAGTCTTCTGTTTTGTTCCTCCTCCAGGCGTCTCCTGGGACTCCCCCCACCCCGCTCTGTCCGGGGTATCAGCATCCAAACGACAGTCATTGTTGTCAGCAATGTGAACCCATCTGGAGGAACTCCCTCCTGAAAAGAAAAGCAGCAGGTGCCCCAAAGACCCAGCAAGGAATCAGCTGCTGCTGCTGCGGTTATGCTGCCCTTTGTTTTTTGCTGCTGCGCAGGTTTTGCTCAGCCAGGCTGAGAACCCCGGTTGTACCTGGACTGCTTCCCAAGCCAGCAGCTCAACAGGTGCTAATTCCCTGCACCGGTACCATCCTTCTCGGACCCCGACCCTGTTCCCTGCACTGATCCCTGGCCTGAGGGTCAGATCTGGAACTTCAAAAAAAAGAAAGAAAGAAAGATCACAGAAGCATCAGGAAAATAACCTGCGGCTGAGGCTTTTCCCCAGGCCCACTGATGGGGCAACCTCTCTGAAAATGCCTCTCGGGGTCTGTCTAGAGTAGCTCTTTGCTGCTGCAGGCCACATGGGCAGGCAAAATCCTGCCTTTCCAAGGCTCCTCGCCTGGTCACAGATTCCTCAGTTATGGGCAGAATCGATCTGGAGAAAGCATTCCTTCAGGAGTCTCTCTGTGCTGCTTCCAATAGTGTCCGGAAGCAGGCTGACAAATGGTGCAGCTGGTGCAGTCTCCCAAAAGCAGCCTGGCTGCCCTTCTCTGCACAAGCCATTTTCAAAGGCAGGAGGCCCAGCGTCCCTTTCCACAAAGCTGGAAGGGGAGTGTTAGGTGACCCCCAATCCACCTCAAGGAGCTGCGTACGATGAGGCCAAGGGTTGGGGTCGGAAGGGATCTCTCTGTTCAGGGGCTGCTCCCCACGGTCCCAGAGGTCCAGCTTGGCTTTCAAACTGCCAGGAGCATCCTGATCTTTATACCTTCAGGGCAAAGCAGGAAAAAAGGATGGAAGAACACCAGGCACATGGACTCTGGATAGATTCTGACAACACAGGTCTCAGCTTCTCTTGGCAAAACCCCAAGCTCTGAAGTCACAGTGCTTCTGCCACTTGCATTAATCTTCTCCCATAGGGCTCGGTGTGAAATTCCCACTGACAGGGAAATTAACCACCTTCCTTCCTTCCTTTCAGCTGAGGTGCAAAACAAAGCCCTGGGCACGACTGTCCCTTCTGGAAATGCCTGGGTCCTCAAGCCCAACCACAGGCTCCCTTGACCCACAGCTGGGAAGGACATCACAGCACCAAACCAGAGAAAGGGCAAAGCAAACAGCAGCAGCTTGGCAAATCTCCTCGGCGCCAGACTCAATGGAGTTCCAAATGTTTTAAAATATGTTACTTTGGGCTTGCCAGAGCAGGAAGCAGCCATCCAGGAAATGCAGGCCAGCAGCAGCCAGCCTCTCACCCTTCCCTGTGCTTCAGCAAAACTGTGTGCTTCTCTGACAGGCTCCAGAGGCAGAGCTCAAGGCTTTGCAGCTGGACATGCTGGCCCATTGGGCCTTCTCCACAGCAGAAATCCTGCAGGGCTTCCTCAGTCATCCCAACACAGTTTATATCCCACAAGCAGGCAACTGACCCCATTCAGTGAATAAGAGCGGTTCTGGCCAGGGTCCCCGGGCCCTTCTGGAAGACAGGCCTGAAGCTACAGGAGACGGACAAGCAGAGAAAGGAGGAGCTGAGCAGAACATGAGTGCAAAGTTTGCAGAATGTAGCTGCTCTGCTGGTGCTAATTGTCATCCCCTCCTTCCAATGAAAAAACCAACGCCTCCCTTTGTCTCTGAATGTGGGACGCAGTGGATGGAGGGGTCACTTGCCTTTAGTTATGAGAACCACTGGACAGAGCACCACCGGCGGCCCCGCAACACAAACTGGCCAGAGGTGTGCTCAGGTGCGTTCTGAGAGCCCTCCTTGCCAGCAGATGTACTTGGGAAGCAGAAGCAAGGGAAGGAGATTCAGACCTCTACCAAGAAGCACTGGCACAAAATGTTGCCTGTGGTGGCTGCACATCTGCTCTGCTGGTTCACGGCAGCAACAGCTCTGCCTGCCAGGGAAGGGGTCTGGGGCAACTCACTCAACCAGGATGCCTTTAAGAAGAAGCTGCTCCCCCCCCCCCCCCGAGGAGGAATCTACATCAGAGCTACAGTGTCTGGGAGAGCAAGGAGCGCCTCTCGCAGTCCCAGCACTCCTGGGAGCTGTCCATGGTACCAACCAAAGCAGCTTCCAGCAAAGCCTAGGCCTGAGTCAAAGTGCATGCACCTTTGCTGATCTGCCTGTTTGCTATGTGCTGAAACAAGACAGTTTATCCAGAGAAAGAGTGATGAAAAGAAGCTAAAAATGCTGCATGTGTGAAAAGAAGAAGCCGATGTCCAGCAAATATTCTTTCCCAAATATTTTGCTCTTTCCAGAATCTCTTTTCAATCAGACTTTTCTATACTCTGACAAGGACAGAAGCAGCAAGTATTTGGAACAGACACTGGATGACACCTTCATGAGATGTACCATTGCTGCACAATAATCAGATGACACAAAGCTCTTGAGCACTCAAAGGCACCTACATGCACACACGCACAGGCGCACGCGCAAGCAGTGAACTTTGTCTTTCTGCTCTCAACAAGATAGTGCCAGGTTTCCTTAAGAAAGAATAGGTGACCTGCAGTCTCGTGAAAACAACTTAGGATCAGGGTGCTTGCTAGATCATCTTCCAGGTTTAGACACCAGTAAGACTGCTGTGATTCTCCAGGGTTAGGGTGTGGCACCAATCACTGAATGCAATCTCACTGTGTCCCAGACCAGGGACTTCTCTGTGGTGACACCCACACTGGAATGCCCTCCTCCCAGACGTATCTCATCTTTTGCTTCCTGCTGACAACTTACTTGTTCATTCAAGCAGTTCCTGGATGGATGGACGGACAGACAGACGTTCCCTAACTCCATCCAGTTTTATTGTTTGGCTGTTTTTATCTGTTGTCAACTTTGTTTTTTAGTATATAATCTTCTAAATAAAATAAATGAATAACACCCTGAATCTTGGAGAAAACAAGAAGTATTTTGGAGGACTTGGCCCAGCATTGTGGATGAATGCCTGAACAAGCACAAAGAAGCCCTACCAGGGTCTACAGGCCAGTTTTAGCTTTCAAGGGCTTTTGCTTTAACTGTGGGTCCAACTTTGCCTCTTCTGCCCCCTTCCAGGCTCTGGGTAGGAAGGGAAAGGCAGCCGCCCCTCCTAGACCCATGAGCAGATGTACCAGCCTGTGGGACTATGGGGGTGCTTGCCTGCTCAGCACTCACCAGGCAAGCCTTTGCCCAGTGCTCCTTGAGGCAACCTCATCTGAAGCCAACTCCCCTTGTCTATTTCTCATTTAGCAGTGCCAAGGGCCAAAGGAGAGAAAGGCAGGTGCTCAGCTGCAGTTTATCACACCACACCCAGGGCTGGACACCCCTTGAGGTCCCCTTCTGATCCCAACGACCCAAACTTTGGGAACCCTCAGGCAGGCATGAAGCCCCTTCCCCTGCAATGCCCTGCTCAATGTATCTTGGATCAAAATGCAAAGCCAGGTAGCACCAAGATCCTACAGTGCCCTAAATGCAGCATTTTAAATCCTTTGCTACAGCCATGCAAAGATCCCAAGCATTAAAGCACTGAGGCAAAAGCTACTTGTCCCTGTCATCTTATCTCCGTCTTGCAGAAATGTTCATTCCCTAGAGATAAGGCATCGACATCTGCTCCTCTTCCCTGGCAGAGGAACAGGTAATTTGGGCTCCTGCCAGGGTAAAACCTTGGAGCAAGGCAGTGAATGTTTAACCTCTGCAGCAAATGGAGAGGTGGAATGAAAGGCATTCTGTGGCTAATGATAGCGGGGGGGGGGGAGGGAGCTCAGGGCTCCGTCAAAGGCTTTGAAATGAAGCAACCTAAGGAGGTCTTGGCCTCCCTCACGGCTCCACGCCCCCTACTTTATGCCCTCCACCCATGACAGAGTCTCAGCTTTGCCATGCACCACAAGGCTTCCATGATCTGCTCCCGCTCTGGCATACAGAGCTGAGACGTGCACAGCAGGCCGCCCGCTACTGTTTCCCCTCTGAGCAGCTGTTGCAGCATTTTCTTCTCAGGTGCTCAATTTTTTTGCAGCTGCCAGCAAGGCAAAGGGAATAGGAACACTCATCACATTGTGGGCCTCCTGTTCCCTCCCCCTCCTCAGTTCTGCTGCTTCTCCTTCTCCAGCTGATCACCATTCGGTCCACACAAAGAGGCTGCGAAACATGGGCACATAAGCCACAGACACCTCCCCCCCCCCCGAGTCTTCCTGGGCATTGGCTATTTTGACTATAGAAAGAACAGTGAAGGGTCTTGAGTGGATCCACAAACTGAAGGACTGACGTGAATTCCTCTTCATGCTCTGCCCTAGCCAGTGGGCTGGTGGTCAATTTCACAGCCCGGCTGATTATACGAAGGTAAAACCCTTAGTCCTGTGCAACAAGCCCATTGGCTGCCATCTGCCAGCATCAGATCCTCCTGCTGCCCCGCAAGAAGCTCAGCTGCAGCACCCAGAAGCCCTGGTATAGCTGCCCCAAGCAAGCAGGCATTGCCCACAGCCATGGGGAAAAGTGGAAGGGGGAATTGGCCCTCGGCCGCAGGCTCTAGGGCTGTGAGGGTTCCACAGCCGCCTGCAACAACCAGCCCCTCAGGGCTTCTGGGAGCCTCTTGGCTCAGCCTACACGTCCCTCATGGAGCCAGAAAGGCTGTCCTCAGGTTGGCGCTGCTGCAGGATTCATCCTTTGTGGCTTCTCTGCACCATAGACGGCACAAGTGATTGGCAAGAAGCCCAAAAGGAGGTGCCAATTCTTTCCCCTTTCGCTTCCACAGGACAGCAGAAGTAGCTGATCCTCTTAGGGTCCCAGATGCCCCAAGAAGGGCCATCTCCAGACTAGGGGGTCCAAACCAGGTGTCACTGGTCCTGAGACAAGCCTGGAGGTGCGCCCAAGAACTGCTATGGGCATCTTGGCGTTCTTTAAAAATGGGGCTCAGTAAGGCGCACACTCGAAGGGTGACACTGGGTGCTTCGCCAAACCAGGCTGAGGACCATTTTCTCCCTAGGGAGCATTTGCAAACTGCAAGGGCTAACCCTCCTCCTCCTCCCTCCTCCTCCTCCTGCAGCTCCTCTCAGCAAACCTAAGCAAGCAGCTTTTCCCAGGGTCATGTGACCAGCTGCATCATCTCAGATAGATTTTCTCTCTCCTCTTTTGTCTCGTTTGCTGTCCCTTGCCTGCTGCCCGCAGCATTTCAGCAAGGAAGATGCAATCCCTGTGTTAATCCCTTCTAGAAGGCTGTAAACACTTCCTGGGTGGCTTGCTGTTTAGATTGGCATCTCCCACGCTTCCCCTCCTCTCGCTCCATAACCAACACGTAATTCGATTGTGGCTGTGAAAGATAAACACTGACAGCACTAGATGGATTCCTTGATACTAAGCCAATACGGAGTCAGTCCTGTGGCGGCAGCTAGACTACACTTCCCATAATTTCTTACCATGCTGGATGCAAGGGCTGATGGGAGTAAGAATCCAGGTATATGTGGAGAGAAGATATTTCCTGTTTCTGTGCTGAGCATTCAGACCTTCTCAAAGATTGCTAGAAAAAAATGTCTGATTACTGGAAAAGCCTGGAGCAGAAGACATCATTTTATCTTATTTTAGGAGGCATTTCACACCTGAGGAAATCGGGCATCACAAACAAAGAGGGCTCAGGAAATTGCCCAGGCAAGCATAAACTTTCATCCCGGGTAAAATCCATCACATTGGCTGCCTCTTCACACCAGGAGAATCACGTTAACATTGTGCTTGTTTTATTAGGCCTTTCTATTAACATAATACCCAAATCTCCATCTGGCTTCAGGGAAGAAAACATGTGAATGGTACTTGCAAAGCTTAAGAATTCTTTAAAAGGGTCTGCAAATAAATATGAACCTGCATAGAAGCAACCTGGGCTCTGCCCTCCAAAAAAAGGACGGATCCTGCAGCCTGGGAATTTGGAATTCCTCCAACGAGCCCACTGTTCCATAGACCTACGCAGAGGCAGCCTGCATTTTATGAGTATGGGAGCGGGTGTGTGTGTGTGTGAGAGACTGAAACATAGACCCAGTTGAGAGAGCTGTGGGTCCTGGGCGGCTCAAGGGTCAGGCTGGGACGCGTTGCTCTCTGCTGCATTCAGGACTCCCTCAGCCACAAAGCTTTGCAGGCAGGCTGGCCCTGCAGCAATCTCTGCCTCTCAGCCAACCTCACAGGGCTGTTGTGAGGACGAAATGGAAGGGAGAAAAGACTGTGAACTCATTTCAGTTCTTTGCAAGACAGGTGGGGAACTAACGCAAAAGGCAGTACCATCCCTGTAGTGCTCACTAGGTCTAATGGTTAGGGAGACAGACTCTTACCTTGGAATGCCAGGTTTGATTCTGCGCTCCTCCACGAAGCCAGCTGGGTGACTAGATAGGTCACAGCTCTCTTTCGGAGCTCTCACAGCCCCACCTGCCTCACAGGGTGTCTGCTGTGGGGAGAAGAACAGAAGGTTTGTCAGCCACTTTGAGTCCCCTTAAATGGGTGAGAAAAGCAGGTTAGAAAAGCCAACGCTTCTTCTTCTGTAGGGCTTTTACCAAAGAGGGAGGCAAAGTGCAAGCCTAGCAATGTCCAATCATTTTTTATTTTTGGATAGACGTCCTTTACCTTTGTCTGGAATGGCGAACCCGCAGGAAAAGCCACTGGGGAAAAGTGGCACTGCAGAAAGACGCCAGAGTTCATTTTGGGGACTCTAGCAGAGGGAAACCATGGGAAGCATTTCTCTTACCATCTTTGCTTATCTTTGCCAACATTTCCAGCACCAGCACTACCAGCCAACAGCACCCGTGCCCCTCCCAGGCCCAGGGCAATATCGCTTGAGCATCTTGCCTTGCTGTGAATACATTCTGAACTCCCAGCTCTCTCTAGGCCTAAGCCCAACTCTGGGCCATTGGAGGCATCTGAAAAGAGAGCCTGTTTACTTGCTTACTTGACTTTATCCTGCCCCATTGCCCCTAGACCTCAGAGCCGCTCACAGCAAAAGGCAAGGACAAAATCCGACATGTTGCATGGCCTTAGAAGCTTTCCAAAAAGATGGTGCTGTGTGAGAGCAGGCAGACTGGCTGGATTTGTTTCCTGAAAGCACGTGATTACCGCTAATGACACATTTCCCTGCTTCTGCCATGGCCATCACTCTCCTCCATGTTACAGCTTTTTAAAACATTTGACCCCAAACGGCTCCACAGGCCCCTTCCAAGACAGCAGCTTTGCTCCTCCCACAGGGGGTGAAGCCGTACAGCTGGACAGATGTGTAAAGTAGGGAGGAAGAGCTGGGAGGAACAGGCATCAGAAAGGGTTCCTTCTCGCTGCTGAACATGAGACTCAGGGCCTTCCCCCACACAACACTGCAGGCAAGGCAGAGGGAGCCTCCGGATGGTGTGTTCATACATCACGGCTAGGATCATGGCTCCGCACACCCTGGAACGTCCCCCAAGCAGTGGAAGCATGGGACACTTCAAAATGTTCCACGCCTATACCAGCGGCTGGGCTGCAATAGCCCATGAGCCCGTCTGCACCTCTTTATGGTGGGAGAGACACGGGGAGCATGTCAGCAATGGTACAGGCACGATGATGGGCAGCATTGCCAGTGCTTTGTAATGGCAGCTTGAAGTCGCTTTAGAACGCTCTAGACATCTGCAACTGCTGATAGCTAGAGCATTCTAGTGCTAATGCGCTCAATGGAGGTCTAGCGTGAATTTCCCTTCCATCTCACCCAATGTGGAGGAGGACAGAGCCACCACTAAGAAGGGATCCCTGCTGGGGGTAGGGGAGGAAATCGTGGGAAGCGATGGCCAGCAATCTTCTGGGATGGACTGAGCATCCGCACTTTGGGATGCCCAGTTTTCCCAAACTTACCCAGCAGTTCACTGGGCAGTGGTAGCAGCGGACATGCAAGCCACCCGTTCCCATGGCGACTAGGTGATGCAGCGCACAGCACCTGCCTGGGACCAGACTTCTCCACCAGGCCTAGTGCAAAAAGGCTGTGTGTCTCCTGTCACATGGCCTCTAGGGTGAGGGTTGGCCATGCCCAGCGGGGAAGAAAGCCATTACTCTCACTAAGCCCACTGGCAATATTATGGCAGCTGCAGTTCTGAGGGACAGGAAATACTCTCCTAGCTTTCCCCCTTTCTTTAATAATTTCACAGAGGTCACTTTCACGTGCACAGCCCAACAGTTGAGAATTATTTCCACCTTCAGAGTGGAAGCACAGATCAGCCAAGTCTAACTTTGCCTTCCTGCTTTATCAACCCAGTGATGGATTTTTATGGTCAGATAATATGGAAGCAGAACTGCTTTGGATCCATTCCCACCTTTATTTGCCACGATGGCCAGTTAAGTACTGGGATAGACTGGGTGTCTGCATTTTGCAGCAAACTTAGTTGGTGCTCTACTATGCACAGGCTAAGTGGGAATTGCCTCCATTAGGGAGGTGATTGCAGCGTTGGCGCCATTGCTACAGCGACCAGGCAATGGAGTGTGCAACCCTGTCTGCATTCCCCTGGTCACACATTCCATCCAAACCTCTTCCACCCAGAAAAGGGTGAATGACACCCAGGGCTGTCCTGGCTGACAGCAGGGTAAGTTGTGGAGCACAAAAGTGGGCAGAGATGCTTTCAGTACAGAAGTGTCTTCATGCTGAGCACAAAGAGGCCCCGTATTAGTGTTCTGAAAGTGGATGAAATGTGGATGAAAACTTAAGAGTAGCTGGGTCCTAAGCCAACCCCATGTGTTCCTGGCCCACAACCAAATTCTTTGCCCAGGTATTTCTCACGAAGGACAGTTTCAGTGCCCAGATCAGACTCATGACTTCTGCCACTGCAGCCTTTTTCTGGTGCCTCCAAAGGTAACTTGGAGAGCCTAATTTTGACTCTCCCAAGATTTCATTATGATCCAAAGCTTGAAGGTCTGACAGGAATGTATTTCCTCACAACGCTCACTGAAAACACAGCATTTGTCTAAGTGATGCTGTTTTCTCATGACTTTAGAAGAGTGTAGTGGGGGGTTAAGAGAGCAGGGCGCAGCATGCCAACTCCTCCCCCCCACCACATGGGAGTGTGCAAAGCATCACAAGCCCTTCAGTCCCTGGATGTCACAAGGAAGCGAAGCGGGTGAACCACTTCGGGAGTTCTCCATCCTTCCATTTCTGTTTCTATCACCCTGTTAGCAAAGTCCTTTGCCAGACATAGAAATTAACACAGAGGTAACTATTTCCGCTTCCCAGAGCTGCTCTTCTCCCCAAAGGCTCTTCCAAAGAAGCTCGTAAAAAGAAGGAAAGGACTCGTGTGCCCAACTGTCCTTCCCTGCTCCCAGGCCTCTGCGATGTGGGTAAAGCTGATGTAGCTGCCATGTGGCATAAAGGGAAATGGAGAGGGTGTAAGCCGGGCTGGTTCAGGCTGGGCAGAAGGTGCAACTTCTGCCTCCTTCTCGGCTGCTTCTGGAACTCCTGGGAAGCACCATCTCCCTTGCCTGGCTGTATGGCCAGGCAAGGCTGGGGTGCTTGCAGGCGGGTGCTGAGGGGGCACCTCCCCAAGTGATCCAGTCTGGGGCATGGTGGGAAATGTAGGGCAGAGCAGGGCAAGTTGCTGGGCCTTCTTGCTGCTTAGTTGCTTTTCATGTTCTCAGCAAGGTTCAAATTGCTTAGAGCTGCCCAAAGCACGTGCCTGCTATCTGCACCCTAGAGCTAAAGCTGCCACAGAGACATTTTAAAAAGTTGGCCTGAGCAGTTGTCCGCAAGCAGCACTTGGTGAAATGTCCTGAAGGTGACTAGAATCTGGGGCACTGCAGCAGAGCTGCCTCTGCCAGCTAGAGCCCAAGCAGGTGAACCAGCTGGAGAAGGAAGCAGGTCCTCCTGGCATCGGATGCCACCTGGGATTCAAGGGACAATGACACATGCGGGAGTCTTCCCAAAGAACCATGCCCAGAAAAGGACAATTTCCCACTTGCAGGACGTGAGATCCATTAACACAAAGGACATCTATCTTGCCCACCTTCTGCTTCGATTTATGGCTCCACATCGTGCGCCTCCAAAGCAGATCATGATGCTTTCTAGTGTCTGATGGACTGGAGATGGAGCTTCCTGCAGGGAACCCACTCTGACACTCCCCATTGAAAATGTCCACCTTTTCCTTTGGAAAGCAAGAGCAAATAAGAGACATGGAAACCAAGGCACAGCAAAATGTGGAGCTGGGGAGGGGAGGGGCTGCAATCTCCCCCTGAGTGCCATGTAATCTTGTAGCTTGAGCCTCCCTCCATCTCCTCTTCTGCTGCTCTGCAAATGAAATTGCCATATTTACTTTCTGGGGATTGCTTAGCAATCCTTGGCTTAGTTCTATCCTGCTAAGGAATCTGATTTCTCCCCTCCTTCCTTGCTCTCCCCCTCCTCTCCTTGGTACACATTTTGGTCCACGTTTTGCAAGTGGTGATACTGATGAGGTTGGAAAGTTGTCTCTTAGAGTTAAGGATCAGCTCCGGCCTTAATTATGCTGACAGCAGTTGCTTTCTGTAGGGCTGGGGGTGGGTGGGAATAAATGGGTATCTCTATAAGCAGGTGAAAATATTTCATTTCCTACCAACTATTCAGGCTCTCAGGCAAAAGTCACAAGTAAACAAATCTAGCTTCTTTACGGCCAGGATTTCACAAGGAGTAAAGCAATTTCAATGTAGCTGGTAATCTTCTGGAAATTGCTCTGGTTAGGGAGCACCAACATTGCATCTCTTCGTAACTGGTGGCCATTTCCCTGTCCTGGGTCTCTGACATATGTGCTTGCCATGCAGCTGGTGGTCCTTGGGGCTGGAGATGGCACCCTGCCGCTTATGTCCGCTGGGCTGACTGAGCCCCATGGCTGGCAGGCGCATCACACCCTGGAGCACTGGAATGATGGTGGCTCTGCTGGAACTCTGCGAGGGGCACAATTGGCTCTGGGTCAGAGCCAATATTTAATGTGCCGTTGCTAGGTGACTGGGTTCTGCCCTCATTTGAACCCAGCCAAAGTCTTCCTGGGTAGCTTAAAAATAACCCCACAGGGACGGGAAGGGTTGTGGCACAGGGGAGGGCTGCCTCCATTTACAGACACCAGGTGTTTCCTGTTCAGAATCCCCCCCCCCAGCAAGTCAATGTGCCAATGTGCTTTTTCCTGAGCACCTGTGAAGGACAGCAGCTCTTTCGCTGCCCACCGGACTGCAGCTGTGGACCTCAGGGTGGCAGCAGGCAGAGGGAAAGATTCCAAAGTGGACTGCACAGAAGGGGGCCAAAGTGGTCCACCAGCCACTGGCTTGCCATTGACCCCAAGCAGCAGCCCCTGGGCTGGCTGCAGCTAAGGCAGAGGTTATTGGGGTGAAAGAGGCCTTCAGCCTACTTGGCAATCCAAGAGAGCCCATGGGAGGATTCCACCAGCCCCATATCTCTAGGGCTAGGCAGAGGGCGCCCGGTTGCTCTGAAGTGCCTTGCAAACAAATGCATAAAACTCCCCAGACAGAGCTGTTAGGATCGAAACAGACAGGTTGCTGGCAAGACTAGTCCTTTATGGTCTTTTAATTCCAGGACAGATCAATACCCTTGTAATTGACTTTAACAGATGCTCTTATATACTCCTTGGGGTTGTTTTATAACCCATGGGCTGCAAACCGCTCTCGGGTTCTGCTCCAAAAGCTCAGGAAGGCAGCAAGGTCTGTTCAGGGGGTGGGGGGCGTGGGGGGGGGGGGCTGTGGCCAAAGCCCAAAAGTTGGAAGTGCTGGCAAGTTGTGGGATTCATGTTACCCTGCAGATTTATCCATCCCGGATGCCAGCAATGGACAAAGTTTAGGCCTTAATTCCCAAGAGAAGCACTTCCTGGCCTCAAGAATGGATCACCCTCCCCTCCCCAGGCACCTTTGGCCTTCCTGGTGCCAAAAGCACCCAGGCTGGACCGAGACCCATTATTCCCCCCTCCGAAGCAGCTGCTGAGGAGTCTCTTGTGTGTCTCTGTCCTTCTCTCTGGGCAGCCAAGGTGCCCTGTGGCCAGTGTGGATCGGGGGCGGGGGCGGGGCGGCACCACAGATGCCACAGCCCCCTGCACAGCCCTCCTGGGAGCTCCAACCCCAAAGGGATAGAGACATCCCTGCTCCCCCAAACTATCCAAGGGCCCCCTCCCTTCCGAATCTGGCCACTACCTTGTCGAACAGCCTGGGCTTTTACGGACGCCTATTCCTAGGTTTTCACACCATGGGCCCAGAAGGTGCCCAGGTGAGAAGAGGCAAAGGATGTGGAGTGGGGGTGGGGCAAGAGGCGGGACCTGTTTTACCACCACGCCTGGAACCTCCTGGGGCCATGTGGCTGCCACTGCTGCCAGGCCAGGGCAACACAGAGTTCCGGATGGGTGGAGGACAGCTTCTTGGGCCCTTCTGTTTGGGCCCTTGGCACTGGTGGCACGCTCTTCAGCCTCCCCTGTGGCTCCCACCGGCACACTTGGGGAACCGATCCGGGAAGGAAAGCGCCCAGGCCGTGGCCACTAGATGGGCCACAGGCCGCCCGTTGCCTCCGCGCGCTTCGTTCGGGGCTCGTCGGGACGCGGGGGGATTGCGCCAGGGGCGGGCCAGTCCCTTCGCATCCACGGGGCCATTGGGTCAGCGGAGCCTTCCAGCACGCTCGACGGGAAGGACAGCTATCCGGCCCTCTGCGCTACGGGCCGGTTCGCCTTCTCGACGCCCACGCCGCACTTGGCCCGTGCGAGCAAGCGGGCCGCTCCTCCGCGGTTCGGTGAGGGCGGCCACACGCCGGCGGCTTCAGGTTGGGGGCGACATCAAGGGAAAGGAGAGGAAGGGGACCCCTCCCTCCTCTCGCTCTCGCCCGACGGACGCGCAAGATCCGCGGCGGGAGGAGGGCCGCGGCGGGAGGGGCTGGCGAGGGGGAGCCCCGAGCCCCCGCGCGCTGACTGAGCTGGGGGCGGCAGAGCGGAGCGGAACCACCGGGCCGAAGCTACCGAGGCGGCGTCGCAAAGGAGCGGCGGCGGCGCTGAGCTGCGTTGGGCTGCTCGGAGTTCGCGGGCCGGCCGGCCGACCGGCTCGGACCTGGGAGGCAGATCGGGGACTCGGGGCCGTAGCGCACGGATGGAGTCGCCGGCGGAGCAGCCCTGGCGCCGGAGAAGGGAGGACGCGGCGTAGGATCGGCGCGGATTCCTCGCTGCTGCCTCGCGCTTGCCGGGGGGGGGGCAAGCGGGCGGGCAGGGCGGGCCTTCCCTCCCTCCCTCCCTCTGCCATGGGGCCGCCGGGGCGGTGGGAGCAGCAGCGTCGTCGTCTCCGAGCCTCTTGCGCTGAGTGGCGCCTCCGCCTCGCCCAGGTGTGCCCGGTAAGTCTGGTCTCGTCTCTCGGGTCCTCGGGCAGGGCAGGGCAGGGCAGGGCAGAGCGGGAGGGGGCCGCCTCCGGAGCAGGAGCCTCCCTGGGCCCGGGGGGGGGGAGCCCCGATGCAGCGTGCCGCGCCCGAGCCGCCGCCGCCGCCGCCCGCGTGCCCTGCGGCGAGGAGGCGCCCAGCAGCACCGAGGAGCGGGCGAGGGGCCAGGCAGGCGACCTTGCTTCTGGCTCTGGCCCTGGCCCAGCCTGGGTGCCCAAGGGAGTCCCAGAGCCCTCGCGGGGGTCTCTGGTGGTGCTCCAGGAAGACTGGGGGCCGCAACTTGGCTCCTGAGGGCCGCTGCCGGTGCTGCCGGGCTGGATTCTGGACCTGGCGCGGCGGGGGATTTCGAGGCTCGTCTCATGGCACGGAAATCCCGGGCGGGGGCTCGTGGGGGACGCCTTGCCCCGAGCTTGAAGCGCTTTCCAGGAAAGCTTTCCGGGGCGGCCGCTCCTGCCTCTTGGGGCGACGGAGCCGAGGGTGGTGAGTTCGGGGTGCCCTCCGATCCCTGCCCCAACCCGCCTGTCTCGCTGGGAGCGCCGCCTCCCTCCGGGGCCTGAGACGAGGGTGCCCGTGTGGCAGCAGGTGCGCGCCCCCCGCCCCCAGGCTATGAAGTGGCCCAGGAGGGACACCTGTTCTCGTGGGGAGGGTCCGAGCCGAGGCGTTTCGGGCGGGGCTCCGTGGCCGACTTCCTGGAAGAACCTTCCGGGAAGAGAGGCGCCGCTCGGCCCTGGGGCTACTGGGGGTGGTGGTGTCGAGAGCGTTTTCCTGGTCTCTCGGTGTCGTTTCTTGGGGGGAGGGGAAGGTGTAGCCCCCTCCTGTCTGTGGCTCAGTCTCCTTGCGCGCCAAGCGCAGCTGGAAGTGTCTGCTGCCTTCCAAGGCGCAGATCCGCAGGCATTGGGAAGGGGCCGGCGAAGCCAAGTGGGCTGCCGCCTCGGTGAAACTTCCTCGGATGCTGGAGTTCCGCCGGCGGTCGGCCGTGGCCTCTGCCCGGGCCCCTTCCCAGTGCCAGCTTCCCTCCCAACTGCCGCTGCTTTGGCGATGAGGCCGAAATCCGCGGGAGGAGCCTGACTTGGGTCTCTTCTTGGCCGGGTCGGAAGATTTTCTTGTTACAGATCCTCTCCCTTTGCCCCCCTTTTTTCACCCTCTGCATATCAAAAAGGGTTCTCCCGCGCCTGCATCCCTGTCCTCACCTGGGGCCGGCAGGGATTCCCCATTGCCTATCAGCTGTCCCAGTGCAGGGTCCTACCAGTCTGGCGCCCTCTTCCACTAGGTAATTTGGCACCGAGGCAGAGCGAAGAGCTGCGTTCTGGACCCGAAGGGCGGCTCTTCCTCCCTGCTGTTCTGCTCTTCTTCCCCTCTTTCGGGAAGTCTCCTGGTTCCTCTGGAGGGCGGGTCTGAGCTGCTGCTGTGCTATGCAGGCCCCTTGGAGCATCCCTGAGCATTTTGTGACCCTGGGTGTTTTTCAGCTGGAAAACGTCCGAGACCCAGACGCTGCCGGCTGCTCTGGGCCATTTTTGACTCCGTCCATGTGCTCCTTCAGATCATGCCTGCTTCTTGAGCAGATCCAAGTAGATCCAGACACCAAGGACTGCAGGAAGCCCAGGGAGATGCCACCAAAGAGGTTACTTTTGTTGGAGAGAAGTTGGGGCCCAGTTGGGGAGGCAGGGACAGCCCCTTGTGAAGGGGACCCATGGGGTAGATGCTCCTCACAAAGGACAGTTCCTGGCACGCCACAAGCATTCTCCTGGCATCGGAGGGAAGAGAGCCTTCAGAGTTCCATGGGGGGCATCATGGATGGGGGCAGAGCAGCTCTGAGAGAAATGAGGCACTCTTGTCCCTGTTCTGCCACAGTCAGTTGCAAACAGCAAACAACCTCCATACTCCTCCCAGTCAGTGCTGTGCTGTCCTGCGGGTGCTGTTTGTCCCTCTACCCACATCCTGGCAGCTGCCTCGCTTAATCTGCACGTAGAGCCTTCAATGTGCCCAGGAGTCTCTGGTGCCCACTAGCTTCCCCCTGCCTATGTTTTGGGCTGCAGAATGAGGGCAACTTAAATCCAGACCCTGTTCATTCTCTAGAGAATTTGCCACCTCCTGGGGAACCTCCTGGAGCAGGGAAACTGGATTTCCCCCCAAGCCATGCAATACTGCTTTCCAGTAGACTGTCGCTTGAAAAGAGGCCCTAACGTCTGTCTCAAGAATCGTGAAGCTAATGACAGAAATTGGGGTAGGAGCCCAACCCTCTGCTGAGATTTCCAGAGAACAGAGGCTGCTCTTCTCCCAGGGGCAATTCATCCGGAACTATTAAAACTGTAGCGTGATGGAAGCTGTTGCAGGCCAGGTCCTGCCCCATGAGTGGAAGCCACTGCCAACGTGAACTACCCTGGTGGGGGTGGGGGTCTGCACTGGTTCGTCTTCCCAGGCTTCAAACAGCCCGCGAACCTTTCTCCCAGTGCCTGCGGTCGCTCTGTTGCATAACATGTTCTTGCGCGGCGTGAGGGGCTCCTTTGCTCAAGTGACGGGCGGAGTGGCGGAGCTGCAGAAGGAGGGGGTAGACAGGCAAACTGGGCAGCTGCCAGAGTTGGCAGGAGGCTGTCCCAGGAGATGGAAGTTACTTGCTGCCTTTTCTTAAAGCAGCGGTGCGTGTGCGTAGGCACATTTCCCTCTGTGCATGCCGCCCTGAGCAGCTCACTGAGGAATAATCTCTTTGAGGTCTACCTGGATTTACTTGGTTTTGTTTCCAAGTAAAAGGGGCACATATATGGCATCTGTCCCTTGTGTGGTTCCGTGGCTTAGTTCCCTTTAAATGCCGCCCTAACGGTGCTCGTAGTGGTGTTTAGTATTCTCTTTCTCAGCATGCTCTGTGCTTTATAGCTACTGCTACATTTTGTTGCTGTTACTCTTTTGTCCACCACGGTGGGTTTTTTAGGAGAAAGGTGATTAATGAGCAGAAACATGAGCTGTGGGAAGCTGGAGATGAAGGGAAGTACAGGGGCCAGCGCGGGCAATGAAAGCCCATAGAACCACAGGGGTGAGACCCAAGTGGCCAGCCAGTGCCATGGCTGCAGCCAGGGAAGCCCCAGGCTGGCAGTGAGCCAAGCCAGTAGGTCGAGCTGCAGAGGGGAGAGGCAGTATATTCATAGGCCAGGGACACTCTGGAGAACTCAGACTTCCAGCATGCCTCACCCCTTTCCACATCGGGAAGGGGTTTATGCATCTCTCTTCCACGTGACGGTGTGGTTTAAGGGAGGTCCACTCTCTCCTGGTATGTTCTGTCTAGGCCAGACTAGGGTGCCCAAAATCACATCCTGGCCTGGTCTGTCGGCAGACTGGCAGACTGGAGGTGGGATACCGGACCATGGAGGACCCATTTTGGTGGCACAACAAGGCGCTACAGGAGGGCGGCTGTGAAGCACAGAGCATGCCATGATGTTATTGCTTGGTCAAGTGTTTCTTTTTTAAAATTAGGAACTATGATTTTGTCCTGTGCCAGCATCTGATGGGCAAAGTATTCCTCATCTGTCTGTCAAGTGATGAATTTGGTGCTGAAGACTAAATCATATTGTTTCTTCCTTTGCAGAGCACTGTGAGAGCAGCTCTGGCAGCAGCGGCCTTTGCCTCGCCTGTGGTCTTCTCTGCAGAGCCGGCTCCTAGGCACACCTACACGGAGACCGGGGCTGGGACGAGCAGCTTTTAACCCCCCTAGATGAATCGGGATTCCTGAGTAATGTGCACTTTGGAAACGAACAGAATTTCCTGCGGATGGAAATTTCTGTCCCTGTGGAGGAAGGCTCACTGAAATCGCCCTCCATGGTTTCGGCTCTTTTTAAGGGCCTGATCTCCTCTTACATATATAAGATTTACAAAGGAATGTTTACAAAGAAACTGGGAAACAGCACAAAGAAGAAAGAAAGCTGTCAAAGCAAAAAGGACCAAGATATCCTACCGGTTGGGCCTGTAAAAACCCCCAAATTCTCCAATACATTGAAAAGCACAGTGAAGAGGATCGCAAAGTGCTCCTCAGCTCGCAATTTGTCAACGGAAGAGGAGGAGAGCAGCAAAGAATTCTCCTTGTCGCCGACGTTCAGCTACCGAGTGGCCATTGCAAACGGGCTGCAGAAGAGAGGTTTTGTAGCAAATAACCATGAGGAGCCCTTCCTGGACCTCTCATCTAATGGAAGCTCCTACTCTGAGTCCTTAAGTGAGGTCAAGGGCCGTGACAAAAGCAGAGACGATTCCTCACCCACGATGCCTGTGAGACGCAACAGGAAGAGCCTCAGCAGCCTCGCGGCCTCCGACGGGAGCTCGGATGGCGAGCGGACTCTGCACAGCCTGAAGCTTGGTGCTCTGCGGAAGCTGCGGAAATGGAAGAAAAGCCAAGAGTGCGTCTCCTCGGACTCTGAACTCAGTACCTGGAAGAAGGCCTGGGGCCTGCGGAGCAAGTCTTTGGACAGAACAGCCCGCCCCCAGAAGTCCAGCACCCTCGAGCCGGGCTTCAGCTCCACGGGGTGCATCAGTCAGACCCATGATGTGATGGAGATGATTTTTAAGGAGCTCCAGGGCATCAGCCAGATTGAAACCGAACTCTCCGAACTGCGGGGACATGTCAATGCACTAAAACAGTCCATCGATGAGATTTCCAGCAGCGTGGAAGTCGTGCAGAGCGAGATAGAGCAGCTGCGGACAGGCTTCGTCCAGTCGAGGAGGGAGACGCGGGACATCCATGATTACATCAAACAGATTGGGCACACGGGAAGCAAAACCAGCCTTCGATTTTTAAATGTGCCTGAGGAGAAGTTTGAAAATACCGAGCACGTGGTATATAGAACTTTGATAGAGAAAATGGGCTTTTCGGAAGTCCAGGCATCAGTCCGCATAGAGTTTGCACACCGTGTGGGCCAGCGCAGAGAGTGTCCCAATGCCAAGCCAAGGCCCATCCTTGTCTATTTTGAAACCCCACAGCAAAGGGATCTAATTTTGAAAAAGTCTTATAAGCTGAAAGGAACAGGTATCGGGATTTCGACAGATATTCTCTCTCATGACACAAGGGAGAGGAAGGACAAGAGCCTGCCGTCTTCACAGACGTACGAGAGCATGGATATGAAATTGCTGACCGCTGAACCAAAGGCTAAGGGCCGGACCTGGGGGTCACCTGACAGCAGCGACAAGGAGCTGGAGGAGGCGGATGTTAATCGAAACAGTTATGCGAAGATATCCAAATCTGCTCCGCAAATGAAAAGAGGTGCCGCAAAGGGGAGGGAGGCATCTTCTGCTAGCGCAGTCCTTAGAAACGCCACGGAGGACAAGAGTTTTCCAGGTAAAGCAACGCGCAGTGAAGACTCACCAGGTGCAGGGAGCCCACAGATGGGTTCCAAGGCCCACAATTACCCCCAGACGGCTCCTCTCTGGCCGTCACAGAACGATTTTGCAGCACTGCGGCTCAGTCGCTCAGAGTCCGACTTTTCTAAGCTCTGCCAGTCATACTCTGAAGACTTTTCAGAGAACCAGTATTTCAGCAGAACCAATGGCAGCTCGCTGCTTTCCTCCTCTGATCGGGAACTCTGGCAGAGAACACAGGACGCCCCCTCGGCTTGGTGCAGCAGCTTGCAGGAGCCCACCTGTAGTCAGGAGGAGCCCTCCTACCTAGGGGGCAATGAAGTGGGGCACACAGAAACTGTGGACAGTGGGCTCAGCAATGGTATGATGTGCATCTCTGGAGACAGGAGCCATTACAGCAATTCCCAAGTCTCCTTAGAGGATGACCTTTCACCCTGGAAAGACTGGAATCAGCTCGAACAAAATATGGACCCAGGCTTGGACTCCTCGGCTCAAGAAGTTTTGCCTTATGACCTGAGCAGCTCCTCTGACCACGGCCAGGCCTCTGATCTCCAATACGATGCAGAGAGTTATGATTTTGCCCCAGAAGCGGCCTCTCCTCGTGGCACAGGGCTTGGCCATGATGCACAAAGCCTGTGGACAGCTCAAGGTGATGACTACCAGGAGCCCAACGCCAACATCTTATACCAAAACCAGAATAGGAAGCCTATGATGTACAGGAGCCAAAGTGAGCTACCAGGCGACATCTCGGAGGAGGGCCCCCCTAAATCTTGGCACAGCAGGCTGAGCATTGACCTGTCTGACAAGACTTTCAGCTTCCCAAAGTTTGGAAACACTCTGCAACGTGCCAGGTCAGCCTTGGAAGTGGTGTGGAATAAAAGCACGCAGAGTTTAAGCGGCTATGAGGCCAGTGGGTCATCACTTATGGGTAGGTTTCGGACTTTGTCCCAGTCTACTGCTAATGAATCAAGCACAACCCTAGATTCTGATGTCTATACGGAGCCATATTATTACAAAGCCGAGGATGAGGAGGATTACAGTGAACCTGTGGGTGAGAATGAGACGGATTACGTGGAAGTCATGGAGCAAGTTCTTGCCAAACTGGAAAACAGAACGAGTGCCAATGAACCGGAAGAGGAGGTGCAGGACTATGAGCTGGTAGAAGAATACGATCTGGCACAGGATTATGAGTTGGAGCAAGACTATGAACCAGAGCAGACACCCTATGAGAGCCCTTACGCCCTTTCACAAGAAAACACGCCAGATGGATATTTCGGTAACAGCTTGGTGAATGAAGATGCTTTGGAGTTTGCGGGCGACGCAGGAGCTGAAACCGAAGCAGAGGTCTGTGAAGATGAACACCAGAATGTGTCGGAAGTTCATGTTCAGGCGCCGGTGAAAAACAAAGTTCGCCCTTCCTTTAAGGAAGCTGCTTTGAAGGCTTACAAGAAACAGATGAGTGAGTTGGAAGAGAGGATTCTTGCTGGAGGTGAGGCATTTTCAGGCTTTTATGGAAACAAATACTCCTCCTTCTGCACAAAACGATGCCACAGGTTTGGAGCAAAACAGAAATTCCCTGCCCCTACCCTTGCCAGTAATGCCCTTTAACTTCACAAAGTGAATTTTGTAGGAGAATAGAAGGCCACAGGCAGCTTTGCCAGGTGAAGGGCCTTTTCGCACCCAACGTAGGCGTGAAGGCCAGTGAACTTCTGGGATGCATCAGGTATCTGCACCTTGTGAGGCCTGATGAGTCCAGAACACAGCCAGGTCTTCCCCAAGTGCTGGGTAAGTACAGTCACCAGGACCGCCTCGCCACAGCAGTGGGCAGGCATGGCACTCTTGCTGTGGTGACTGGGTGATGCCGTGCGAGCCAGAGTGCACCACCCCAGGCTCCATTCACCCACAAGAGGTGCAAGCAGAGCCAGGGCAGCATGTAAAGTAGCTGGTAGCCAATGTAGCTGCAAAGCACTTTTAGTTCTGTACAGCTATGTGCACGAGGGACGGTCCAGCATGTGCAGAACTGCTTCTCTGATAGAGGTGGCCCTGCATAGTGCATATGGGCTGTGTGGGAACAGCCTTTGGCTGTCACACTGGAGCAAGTGTGGAAAGGCCCACAGAGTCCAATCAGGAAGTCCAGAAATGAGTAAATTGGCTTGAATTGATGAATGAGACTAAACAAGCAAGCAAATGACTAGTGAAGGTGAACTGCACTGAACGCTGGAGTGTTCGATTGTGTCCCAGGTTCTCAATGGCCTTGAATAAGGATCTGCATACATGTGTGTTATCCTGCGCCACACAGGCCAGATCTTGGGCCAGATGGATTGCTGGCTGCAGTGCCAAGAAGAGGGTACTTGTGAGCATCCTACTAAGAGCCTGGCGAAAGGTCATACCTGCCGAGGAGGCCCAATGGCCCGTTGCTGACCATACAGAAGTGCTGGGTTTTCCATGGAGAACACCTCAGGAACTGCTTTCCCTTGAAAGACTCCTGGTTCCCCTTGAAAGGCATGTCCCATCTACACACAGCATTTTGCCAGCAAGCAAGGCTTTCTGGTAGACCAGTCCATAATGAGGACAAGGTGTTGTGTGTGGGGGCTGACCTGAGGCCTATTCGCACTACGGCCTCTGTTGCATGGTTTGGTCAGCCCTGGGATAGAGCATTCACCCTGCCAGAACTGTCCTGACGCATTCCAGGGCGACCTGGTCACAGCCAGAGTGTACAGCATGCAGTCGTGCGCTACACCCGACCCAGGCCATCCCCAGCCGTCCCAGAGCTGTCTGGCAAGGAAAGCATAGCTGTGGGCCCCACCCCATGGCCTTTGGGCCCTTTCAGGTCCTCTGGCCAACAGCCCCTTTTAGGGGAGGGGCAAGGCCAGGATAGCCCATCCTTGGGTCCCACGAGCTGTAGCTAACCAGGTCAGCTACAGCTTGCAGGAACCCCCTAGGCACACACACACACACCCAGGGACCCGCGCCACCCACCAGCCCTGCGCAATCACTTACCTTTTCGGAGCCTCTGGTCGATGCGGTGCTCGTGTGGCCGGCCAGACCAATGTGCCACTCTGTGCACAGGCGCACGCTAGGGCAGACCACATCACCCTGGCTCACCGTGCGAGCGCCACATTGGACCAGAGGGTCCGAAAACACAAGTGATTGCGTGGCTGGGGGGAGAGCGCCAACTCCCTGGATGGCAGTGTGCAACTTCAAAATGTCAAAGGAGAAAATTGGTTTTGAAAGTAGAATCTACATGGGAGATGTTGTGAATGGGCTGCAGGGCAGTGGCTGGGCAGCTTGGCGTGAGAGCACCTTGTGGGGATCCCTTCACAGCAGCTTCCAGGCCACGTCAGCTCATCCTTGCAAAGGGAAGCTGCTGGTGCTTTCTCCCTTTTCTGCTGCTTCCCGAGTTGGGATGTGGACAGGACTGCTGGATGCTTTAGTTGGCAGGCGTCAAATGGCTCCTGGCCCCCACATTGTTCCAGCGAAGCAACTTTCCTTGCTCTTCTAGACTTTCACGTGGTATTTTTAAGCAGCATTCAGATCTGCTCTTTGAAGTGTCTCAAGCTTGTGAGGGAGAATTTGTGAGCTCTGAGCTGGCTTGGTCCCTGCCTGAAGCCTCCTGCAGTTTGTGTCCAGCTCAAAGCCCCAGAAAGTCTCGGCTTCCCTCACTCCTGAGCACTGGGTGCGTGACAGCCCATGTTCTTTCTTCCAGGCCCCGAATGCAGCCTCTGCTCTTCCCTGCTTCCCCCAGAAAACAGACTGGAGCTGTTCCATCTTTTTTGTCCATTGTTTAAGAGGAATTTCTTTCCTAGAACAACTGTGACCCCTCCTCTGCTTGGCTTTCATTTTGTTTGATCTATGGCCATCATACTCTGTCTCCAAGAAGACTGTGTGCTTTTCCCTGCCCCCTCTTACCAGCACAGTATTGCTAGAGGAGGGACTTGGGACCGCTTGCTGTTACGGGAATTCCCCTGCCTGGGGCCATGGATTTGTGCCTGTGTCGAAAGGGCACAGAGTTTCCATAGTTCCTGCAGTCTGGGTATTAAGCAACAGCCGCGTTACTAGCTAAAGTGCACCCCTCTGGGTTGGGAATGTGGGACTCCAAGCACAGGTGATGCTAGAGCTGTGCCTGAAATTTCTTTTGCGTTTGAATTTGAGTCAAATCAGATGTCAAAACATTCAGTTCGATTCAAATGTCTAAATCCGAATGCAACAAAAACTGATTTGAATCTGATACATTCAAATCTATCCGTTCGAATGTTAGACACAAATCTGAAGATACAAATGTCGACAACATTCCTATGTGTTATATGTATCTGTACACATTTCATATGCATCCCGTTTTATTTATTATTTGTTTATTTACATTTCTATCCCACCCCATACCCAAAGGTCTCTGGGCAGGTAACAACCTTAAAACAACAGATTAAAAAGAGAATATACATTTAAAAACTTTTAAAATTCAGGAAATCTTAAGCAATACACAATATGTTTAAAATGATGGTCTCTCTCCTGGGGGGCGGGGGAGGATATAATCAGCTGAGTCAAAGGCCAGGGCAAAGAGGTGCGTCTTCACCGCCTTCCTAAATATATATAAGGAAGGGGCATGATGCACCTCGAGGGGGAGGCTAATCCATAGTCCGGGGGCCATCACAGAAAAGGCTCTCTCCCAGGTACCCACCAACCTCACTGTTGAAGGTGGTGGGACAACCAGGAGGGCCTCACCACTTGATCTTAAGGCACGGGCAGGTCAATATGGGAGAAGGCGCTCCTTTAGATATTTGGGGCCCAAGTCATTTAGGGCCTTATAAGTCAAAGTCAAAACCTTGAATTGGACTCAGTAGTCAATTGGCAGCCAATGCAGCCCTTTTAAAGCCGGCGTGATGTGCATCCGGCTAGATGTTCCGGTCAGCACTCTAGCAGCTGCATTTTGCACTAGCTGCAACTTCCAAACTGTCTTCAAGGGCATCCCGTTTTCGTTCTGTATTATAAGCACAAATGAATACAGATGCGTATGATATTCATACAGATATGTATGTAATACATATATATCTGTACATTTGAGTTATTTGAATCATTTGAACAAATGTTTCGGCATATCTGAAATTCATTTGAATGTCTAAATTCGAATGTGAAGACATTCTATTCAAATTTGAATGTCCTCCTTTGGACGAATTTGAACTGATTTCAAATGTTTAGAGTAATCATGCCCATCCCCACGTTATGCACTTTCTCCGGGCGAGGCAAGCGCACTTCTCTGTCTCACCTGCATTTGCAGTCCTCATGGTCTAGGAAGGAGCCCTGCAAGACCGGCAGCTGTGGGGAAAGCAATTCAAAATCGAGGCCCAGAGTGTTTGGGGCGTGGAGACTTTGCTCAGTGAGGGGGAGGGACCCTAGGTCGCCCCAGGCTCTGCGGTGTCCCTTTGCTCAAGCAAAAGATGGTCCCAAACATTTGCACTCTATATGAATTGTCTTCTGTGCCAGTCCTCACTCGGTATGTGCATTGATGTGGTTTTTGGCATTTGACTCTTAACGAATGGAATGTTAGAAGATTATATTTGTTCTAATAGGTCCCCTTCGAACGTGGTGGGATTCTATTCGATACAAGTGTATTTCTACACATTCCTATGAATATGTGATGCATGTCCAATACAAACAAATACTATCCGATATGAACAAATATGTATCTGATATGTTTTTAAGCTTTTAATCTGCTCTCAATCCATTTCGAATGCAATCTGGATCTGCTGCAGATGTGTGGCCCAGCCGCTTTCCCACCTCCCCAGTTCAATGAATGTCATAACATCCAGTTCATGTACGGCTGTCCAAATTTGGATGAAAATGGGCGAACAACAAATGTTACAAATATTCTTGCACATCCCTCGTCCTGGCCGGAGTTGGCGTGGCGTTACCTACGTGCATATGCTGGTTCCGCAGTTTGAGGTCTTTGGGGCCACAGGCCAAGCAGTTGTTTGTAAAGGATGTTTTCCTTGGTTGGCAGCTGATCTGAGGCTTAAGAGGAAGATGCTAGTTTTAAGCCATGGCGGACCCTGCCTTCCATAGTGCTATGTGCAGGCTAACTGTGTGTGCTGGACAGGTGCCTTTGGGAAGTCCCTATTCAGAGGTGCAGGAAGTAGTGTGTCATGGTTGTCTCTTGGATTTCCCTCCCCAGGGTCCAGTGGAGTGTGAAATGGGGGAAAGTCTTGAGGACAGGCTCCTTGACCCTTTCTGCACTTACCTTGGATCTGGATCAATGAGCTCTATAATTTGCATTCAAGGCATCCCATCCACACGGTGAAGAGGATCTAGGAGGCTCTCCCTGATGCTGGTCTGGCTCAGGCCGCACTAGACAGAGCAGGATCCAAATTAAGAAGCCCTCCTCTGTGTTTCGGGACTAATGCAGAATACATAACATATCACTAAAAAGCCCCACCCCAGCCTAGCCTACCCTTCTTCTGTGCTTGTTCCTCCTGGGTAGATGAGGGCCAGGTTTCCTCCCTGCAACCAAGTTGCCATCCTCATTTCCCTTTGACCTTCTGCAGATCAGACAAGGGTCCCTTGTTCCTAATGAAACGGAAGCCTGAGCGCTTCCTTTTGAGTCTTAGCTGTGGCGTCTTTGCTCTTTCTGAGCAGCAGAAGGTCCTCTGGGCAAAGCGGCCGTGATGCGCTGCATTGGAGTGATAATTTTAGAACCTATTATCCTTGCCTGGCTTCTTTGGTGTGATTAGGCCTGATTTGGGTGCCTTCTCCTTACCTCTGGCTCTCCCTTTAAGCAATCAGGCACTAATTAAAGGACTGTTTAAGTGAGGGACATGGGCTTTCTCCTGATAGTCACACAGTGGCAGGGAGTGCTGTGCCACTGGCTGAGGAATGGTTCTGGCAACACATACTTGCTTGCTCCAGGATCCAAGTTGCCAGGAAGTTGCCAGGCCATGTCCAGAAGTGGACTTCTCCATGCTCTGCAGCTGCAACACCGAATGCTGGCCCCTGAGCCAGTGCCCCAGCCTGCTTCCCAGAACTCTGCGCTTCCTTCTTAGAATCTTAAGATGATGGGGAATCCTGCTGCTCTCCCTCTCCCTCCCCTGGGTGCCGGCTGCAGAGAGTGTGTCCTGCCTTCTGCACTCTCCTGCCATCCACCAGAGATAGGGGGACATCCACTGAGAGAGGAGAAGCCCCTTCACCCCCAAAGCGGGGAGAAGACAGAAGGACAGCGCTGCAGGCAGGTTGCTAGACCCACCAAAGGGGCACCTTTCAGAAGAGGCTGTTGGAGGGACCATTTGTGGACAGAGAAGCCAGGCAGCCTTCTGGTGTGCCTCCCTTCTGTTTTTAGCTGAGCTCCTTTCACTGAGTGGATGTATTTATCAGAGAAAAAGAGGTGCAACTCCTGTGATGCATCTGTGTGACTTGTGACAAGGCCTGGGCATCCCTCCAGTTACTGCACTTTATTTCACAGTCCTTCCATGATCCCCAGCGTTCCAGTAAGTGCCTGCCCCTCTCTAGGAGTAGCTTGGCCCTGTTAGGATGCTGAGTTCGTGCAATGGCCAAGTGAATACTACAGTGTGGACACAAAACACGGGTAGCAAGCGTTTCAACAGTGAACTAAAACAAGTTTATTATTATACACAAGCAATACTAGAAAGGAAAGTAAGGTTCAGGTATTTGTTGGCTTTAACTCAGTAAGTCTCATAAGGTTAGGAGCTACCCCTTTCCCTATAGGAAAATAGTTCCTTTTTAAAAAGACAAACCTCTCCACGTTCCTCCCCCTCTGACTTGCTCGGCCACAGCTCAAGCCAAGCCAGTGTACCAGAACGTGGCCCTAGATGATCACAAGGTACAGCCCGTCCTTGCTTGACCAATCATCCAGTCTGGTCAGTTGCTAGTGAAGTCTTCCTTCAAGATCTTCCAGCCAAAAGACCCCTGGTCAACTACTGGTCCAGCTCCTTCAGGATTCAGCTCTCTTCTGTTCCTTTCAGCTCTTCTCCCAGCACGAAGACATAGCCTGCTGTAATCTGAGTTCCTATATACCTTTTTTCTGTGGCCCCAATTGGCTGACACCTCCTGGGGAAAATTGCTGAAATAAAATGCTGCTGGAAACTCCTGGTAGAGGTGCCTGTTCCCCTTGCCTGATTGGTGGGAACTCTTCCTACCAGCCCCCTCCAGCACTCAGATCCCCGGACAGCTTTTCCCTCCAAATAATAGCTGCAACCAATCATTGCAGCAGGGCCCGCACAGGATTTCCCGCCCTTTTTGCAGCCTCTGCCCAGGTCTTGCAACAAGGCTGTTTGCACAAAGGCTGGCTATTGCAGCTTGCTAGAAGCCTGCAAAGACAGAAAGCAAAGCAGCTTGCAGCCTGTACCCTGAAACCGTCACAGTCCTGAACTTAAAATGGGTACTCAACATTTTTTTTTGGGGGGGGGTAGGCAAATGAACTGCATCCTGTTCCTGAGGAGTAGTTTGCCTTCAGCAGAATGAGGGAGCAGGGACTGATGTGGTCTCATTGTGCAGCCATGCTGCCTTCATTGTGCAGTTCAAGGGAACCAGAAATTTGTTGAATTTCTCACTTTTTCCCTCTCTGAAAATGAGAGAGGAAAGGCCACGAGGGTAACTGCATGCTGTGATTCCTCCTGGGCTTAAGCATCTCTCAGTCCCCAAGCCTCTTCTCCCAAGGGCAGGGGACCCGTGTTCTCCCCCCAGTCCCAGCAGAAAGGGGAGGCACTGCCATCCCAGAGGTGCCCCGTAGGCTGCAGGTGCCGGTGACCTGGTGGGTCTTCAAGGCTGATGAGAAGAGGGCGTCAGTCTAAGGGCAAACTGCCCACCCACTGCCGTCGCTGCACACTGGGCATGCGTGTTGAATCAGGCCCCATCCTCCAAACCACGGCAGTTGTTTTTCCTCCCCAGCTGTGTCTTGTGCAGAGAAACAGAGCAAAGGCTTGGTGTGAATTCCGCTTGCATCGTGCCAAGCCACTCTCTCACTGGCTTGACAGTTTGACTGGTTCAGCTGCCCCCAGTTCTTAGCAGCTCTACATGGGTCGGACAGCCAGAACCAGCCGGAGCCCTGAGCCAGCGAAACACAAGGTGTAGATCGTGTCAAGCTTCCTCTCCTCTCCCAGAGCATTGTGGAACAGCAAAGCCAGATGTAAGCAGCAATTCACAAGGGGCCTGGAGCTAACCATCATGCACACCTTCCGTGGGCCTCAAAGGCAAATGACTAAGTCCCTGGTGGTTATCTTCAGCACCACGGAGAAGGCAGGAAGGGCACGGTAGTCCAGCAGCCACAAAAGGATAAGCAGCTTCTGGGCCTTGCCCCTCCATTCCCTCTAAGATTCAAGGAAATACCTCTTCTGCCTGAGTCGGGGCTAGGACTAGGAACAGGTTTGCAGGCTCAGCTGAAAAGTACATTTTGGTGCAGGAGGGAAAATCAGGCTGCTCCACCATGAAAGGCACAGCAAGACTGAGAAACTCCTCTGTGGACAGCAGAGGCTTTCCTTGTGGGACAAGTGCCGTCCCAGGACTGCCACTCTGAGGCCTCTGAAAGCATCAGGACCAGGCCAGAGCCAGAACTGCACGGTGTCACTCTGAAGCACAGCTCAGAGCTGAGCAGGGCACCACGCTGGTGCTGTTTCTTTCACAGCCAAAGATCAGTCACCTCATCTTGGGAAATCGGTTTAGCAGAGCTTAACACTGAAGGCCGTGATGTGGGAGATACTGATCGGCCAGGCGAGATGAGAGCTTAATTGGTTGCCTTTGAAACAGCGATTTTCTGCTCACAAAATACAAACAGTAATATCTGTAACAATCCAGAGAAACAGATACTGCTTCTGTAAGCAGAGTAGCCATATTTTAATAGACACTGCAAGGGAATTTTGCCAGGTCTGGTTTAAGAGGAGTTCACTTTGGGGGGGGGGGGGGTTGTTGCCTTCTCAGCCTCATCCATTGGGGTGAGCAAGAAATCAGTTGGTGAAACCTCTGCCCATGTGCTGTGATCAGTCTGCTCTCACAATTAGCATTCATTAGCATTTAGAGGGACAAGCAGCTGATAGTCTGAAGGGCCTGAATTCCTCCAGTCATCTACCTGTGGGGGCAGAGAAGTGGGAGGGATAGAACTCGGGATGATTCCTGGGCAAGACTCCAAACAGGTCTGGCATGGCCTGGGATGAAGCCAACCTGGAGTCCATTGGATGCAGGGCGAGCAATTTATTGGTGCTCAACGGGCACAGAACTCAACTCAAGCCCAGGAATAGGAAGGCCCATCCCTCTGCACAGCTGCTTTTATCTGGGGCCTATTCGCACTTGGCTTTATTCTGGAATATATCCCAGAATAGGGACTTGCTGTCCATATGCTAGTGCAGGCTTCAGCAGGCCCAAAGCGAGGTCTGCCAGAGTCTGCATTAGCATGAGGACCACAGACCCCTGTCCTGAGATATACTCCAGAAAAAGGTCAAGTGCGAATAGGCCCCTGATTTGCACTTTTTGAAGAGTTGGCCAGTGCTGTGCTGACATTCACAGCTCAGTGTTAAATAGAAGGCAGAGCTGAAAATACAGTTTGCTTTGTATCTTTCATGAGATTTCTGGTCAGATTTGTTAAAGTTTGGTTTGACTTCCTTGTGAGCAATGGCTTTCTTATCAGGATATGCTAGAAGACAGAGTGCCCTGCATTTCTGACCTTAAAGCACCTCTGGCCTGGAAACAGCCACCAGCCACAAATGCCCTTTGCCACCCAACCAGGCATGGTGCCCCACAGACTTGCTGCTGTGGTGCCAACAGGACAGCAGTGACAAGGCCCTGTGGGTGAGAAGAAAAGACGCCTTTTCAGCACTCTGGCAGAAGCAATCACTCCTTGCTGCCCAGCAGGCCCAGCTGCGTGCTTTGAAATGCCTCCTTGCTGCAGGGGCAGACGGATAGTAGCTGCTGCTGCTGCTGCTGCTGTTGTCCCAGGAATGGAGCTGCCTCTGAGGGTCTTGGGCTGCAGCCCATTTGCCCTGCTAGGACAGGGGTTGGGAGCAGGATGGCAGCTGCCACACCACAATGCCTTTCACCATGCTGCGTCAATGCCAGTGTTCCACTTTCCCCGTCTGTTTCTGCAATGTCCAAGCCATGCTCTAAGGGTGCAGTTGCAGGTGAAGGTTGGCATTTTGGAAGCTATTCCCACTTCATAGCAAGAAGGTTGTGCAGACTTCTTGGATTTTCTTTCACATTTCATGGCAGGCAAGTGGGCAGTGTTGGCACAGACAGCACTTGGTTGTGTGCTGTTTGGGTAATTCATGCCCGGAACTACTTTTGAGAAAGCTCTGGTACTTTGCCATTCCCTCCTTTGGCAAAAGTGTCAGCTTGACTGAGACTGTGTGTAGGAAACTTCCCAGAAGCTCCCAGATACGCATAAGTGAAAGCTGTGGCCTCTGGAAGCCAGAACTGTCGGTCCATGAGCTGAAAAGATTGTGGCATCTGGAAGGTACAGAAAGACGCACAATGGGGTGTGGCTGTTTTGTGTGACCGCTGGGGGCATCCTGCTTGGCATGAGACTCTCCAGAGAGTTCAGATGCCTCTCGCTTCCTTTCCTAAATTCTCAGCCTAATCCTGTCCCTGCCATCGGCCTTTTGAATTCCTGCTGAGGACTGGTGGTGAAAAGGCCATCCAGCCCTTTTCGGTGGCCTCTTGCCTCAGAGAGAGTTGGCTGCGCAAGATCAGGCTGACTGTCGATTCATCAGGGTGGTGGCCATTGGCACTGAGATGTGTGCTGTTTTTGGAGACCTCTCGATCTAACCTCTCTTCCTCCTCTTCCTGGTTCTTTTTCAGATAGCAGTTCTGTGGATGAAAAGGTTCCAAAATCACCTATTACCTTCAAGGGTTGTGTCTTTGTTGGCGTGTGTTTTGTGACTGGGTTGACCCATTTGGTCCCTTCATTTCAGTTGTGAGATGCGCATGATCCTTCGGCTTTCCATGCTTCTGTCCTTGTCCTCCTCCCTCCTCCTGTGGTGCCTCCATTGACTTGCAGAGTCAACCCCACTGCTGTGATTCTCTGACATCATAAGTTGTGCCAGCTCAGGGATCTGCTGCTACCAAATGTGGTTTCTGGTTCTGCTGCCCTGCTCTGGCCAGCAGTCACCTGGGGGGCTGCTGCTGCTGCCGCCACCACCACTGCTGCTGCCGCTTGCACATCAGGGTTTAAAGGGAAAGCGCCCGTGGAGGTCCTGGGCACACACTGCAGCTGCCAGGGTTTCCCTCTAAATGCCAAATGTTGCTCAGATGTCTTTCCAAACCAGAGGGATGTTAGCTTTGGCCTGGAGCTGGCCCTGCTTAGCACTTCCATCCTAGGTGTGTCCTGTGCCTGGCGCCCTGTTGTCCTCTCCTCCCCTACTGCCTCTTCCCACCAGCCAGTGATTGAGCTTCCCCTTCTTCTCCTTTCAAGGCTCGCACAGTCGGTGAACGATCACTGCAGGCATCCAAGCTGGCCATCCAAGCCTTTGCAGGGTACGTACAGCTGCACAGGTGCCCAGTTGCCTCCCTCAGGCTGGGGGACCTCTGTTCTCCTTCCAGGAAAAGTGGGCAGAATAACTATAGGTTGGAGGATGTCCTGGTGGCAGGCAAAGCAGACTTGAGTGCCTGAGGGCTGAGAAAGGGGCAGGGGACCCAAGCACCATTTTGCATGGCCACCTTCAGGGGAACTATTTCCCTGCTTGTCACTTTTCTGAGAAAGAACCAAGGTGATGTACAACAGAGTGAAAAAACCCACAACTCTAAACTTAGGACAGAGGAAGCAGAGAAGAACCGTCACAGGGGCCTTCAGTGGAAGGGTGCAGCTGCCATGGCCAAGGTGGCCTTAGCGTGTCTGTGGTCATACTCCTTCCTCAAAAATTCCAGAAGCACTTCTTCCAGTGCCTTGAGAGGATCTTGCAGGCTGTGGGAGTCTATTGAGCTATGATCCTGAAATCTGATGGCGCAATAAATATACTGCTCCCACATGTCCCATTTTTGCACATGGTCAAGGAAGAAGTGTCACCTACATTTACTCCCTCTGCAGCCCAAGCAGTGCTTTGTATGGAATTGACAGCATGCCTGACCTGCGTCGGAAGAAGACATTCCCCATTGTCCGAGATGTGGTAAGTCACAACAATGGGGTGGGAAGGTGATGGTTTCTTGGGAGAAGGGCCCTACAGAAGCTAAGCCCAGGCTTGAAAGCAGGGCTGACTTGGCTTTTGCTTCAGTCTGGCTGACTGAGAAGCACATTGCAGACTGAGGCCTACGGAAATCACTTGTGGGGCTTTGGTGTTCTGGATGCAGCCCCTTCTTGATCAGTGCACAGTCCTTCATGAGTGTGTGTTCACAGTGTGGGTGGAGGACAGGAGTTGGGTGCTGCAGTTGATGTGGGTGGTCCTGAAAAAATCTCTGAGAGAACTGCAGCACATTTAATGTTGCTTAAAGTCTCCAAAAGATTTTTCAGAAAAATAGAATCATAGAGTTGGAAAGGGTCATCGAGTCCAACTCCCTGCTCAGTGCAGGATTTCATAAAGCATCCCAAACAGATGTAGGTCCAGCCTCTGCTTGAAGACCTCCAGCGAAGGAGAACCTACTGCTTCCCATGGCAACCTATTCCACTGACTGGTCGCCCTCACTGTCCAGAGGTTTTTCCTAATATCTAATATCCCTTGAGGCTTCATCCTGTTATTTCTATTCCTCCCATCTTGTGCAAGTGAGAATAGGGACGATCCCTCTGCACTGTGACGGCCCTTCAGAGACTTAAAGGCCACCATCATGTCTCCTCTCAGTCTTCTCTGTAGGCCGAACATTCCTAGATCCTTCAACCTTTCCTCGTAGGACATGGTTTCCAGACTACTCACCATTTTAGCAGCCCTCCTTTGGACTTGCTCTAGTTTGTCAATGTGTCTTTTGAACACAGGGCTCCAGATAAGGTCTGACCAAGGTAGAGTAAAGAGGAATAATTATCTCACTTCTTTGCACTGAGGTGCTATTATCAGGGCTGCTGTTGGCCTTTGTACAGTTTTGCTTTGCTTTGGCACCCTGGTTGTTTTCTAAATGTTTTCCTGGGACAATGGCTCCTTGGCCTCTCCAATAGCAGCCAGCGTATTAATTACTGCTTTTCCTTGCCCCTACAACACCTGATTATTAATGCTTTCTCTCATTTCTTCCTCATCCACTCTGGATTGTCTAGGCACTGGTAAGTGCTTTTTTATTGATGGGTGTTGTAAAATGTCATAATTAATCTTTTCTGTAGAGTTCCACAGCAGCAGCCAGTTCACTTCAAAATAGAAAGGGCTTCACCGTGAGCCAAGCATTTGTGCTAAATAGGCTTGGAAAGAGTTTTGAAACCTATTTTATAGTGACACAACAAGTGCTCCCCCCCCCCCAAAATGTGTCATGTTGGAGGCCAATCTAATCACAGCCGGCAACGCGATTAATTCCCAGGGCTCTGCTCTTCAGTGCTGGACAGCTCCGTCTCTCTCACCAGGAAGGCCTCTGTTCCTCCTTGCAGGGCTTCTGAGGCATGTTTCTTCACAAAGGCTTCCCAGGCAGATATTTGCTGGATGTATCAGCCAGTGGGGAGAAGGAAAGCATCTTCTGATGAGAGGCTCAAGGGCCCAAGGCAGCCGCCTGCTTTTGTCTCCTGGTTGCCACGGAATTGCTGGGATCTTTAAAGGTGCTTTTCTGCAAAGATCTTGGCAGAATGTGGGCCGGTTTTGGGTCAGACTGCGTAAACAAAGGGCTGTGTCTCAAAAGTCCACCTGGGTAGGAAATGTGGAAGGGATCCCACCGCTGGCTTGCACTGCCCTGGAGGCAGCAGGATCGGTGTCTGCCAGTGTCTGCCAGGCTGCCATTGCCAAGCCCCAGGGCACTTCCCCCTGCTGCCCTTCTGGTCTCTCAGAGAAGGAAGAGAACCTGTAAACTTGATGATTGAAAAACTTGTTACCTAGTTTCTTCCATAGACCTTGATGAATATTTTATGCAAACATAACTATGTGCGTTTTTCTACATCTTTTTATTGAAAGACCATCTGGAGGATTTAAGGAAGGAAGCCTTAAATGGGTAAACCTGACTTTGCGGTGCCCCAGCCTGGCAACCCTCTTGCTTTCCTTCTGGCACACCCAAAGAGCTACCCTGCTCCGTGCCAGCTCCTGATGCTGAGACCACCGTCTGGAGCGGAGCATGGAGCCCAGTTGGTCCCCCAGATCAGGGCCATAAAACTATCCTCTCACCTGGAGAGATGCTCACTTGATTAGCTTGAGGGAGAAGGGAAGGACATGGGTGGGGTGGCAGCAAGATGGACGATGAGACGGGAGCAAAGCTTCCCCTGGTGCCTGCAATCTGACCCTCAGCCATAGCAAGTATTACTTTGTCGCTTCTTCCTCCCCGCCTGGAACCTGTGCAGAAGGAAGAAGCCCAGTCCTGAGATAGCTTCTCCATGCCTCTTGCTCTGAGTGCCAGATCCTGGCTGCATCATGCCTTTCCCTCTCTTTCTTAGTGCAGCTGGGTGCTTTGGATGGATTCACCTTGTGCCGAAGGGAAACACAGGCAGGGCTCCGTCTCTAGCAGGAGAACGGGTGCCGGTCCCTCAGCTGCTGATCTGATATTGGTGGTAACAAACCAGTGGAAGATCCTCTTTTCAGTAATGTTGGTTGGGTTCACTGAGATGAGCGCATGGAAGGACGACTGTAAGTGTTGATGGCCATATGGCTCCATTCTGTGTTGAAGATGTGGGTTTCCCCAGCCCACCTACCGAGGGACCCTGGACAAGGCCACTGTGAGAAGACCTGGCCAGGCCCAGGGGGAATTCTGTTCATCACTGCTTTTTCCAAACAGGATCCAGCTGGAGAGATTGTCCACTACTTTACAGCAGGGCTGCAGTTTGCTCCTTGCAGCCTATCGGCTTCCTCTTGTGCCAAAAGGGAAAGGTGCTTTCCCTGACACCGTCCGAAGCTCTGAGGCCTAGGAGATGCCGCAGCTCAGGGGTCCCAGAGCATTTCAGGCACTGAAGCAGCTTGCCAAGGGGCCAGGTGGGGAGCCCTTCCATCTTTTTTTGCCATTGCAACAGCAACAGCTGGCTAAGAGCATGAGCAAGGGAAACGTTCCTCTCGGGGCCAACACTATACTGGACTCCAGGGGGAAGGCAGAGGCTGTCCTTGCCCCTTTTAGTGGGAGGCATCTACCCACCCTCACCACAAATGGGTGGTGTTTCATGTGAGCAGGGGGGCTAGTGGTGCAGGGGGGGCCTTGGGAGGATTTGGGGGCTCAGCTGCATCTGCTTGGCCACCTTTCCTGGGAAGGCTGCTTGGAGGCTGCTCCTGTCCTCAGAGGTTCCAGAAATCCATCCCTGGGCTGGGCCACCTTCCTTTTGGAAATCAGATCAGCTTCCTTTCTCCCCCTCATTCCAGTGTTTTTTGTTTTTAAAAGTTAATCTGTTTGATTTCTGTATGAGGGTGTGTTGTGTATATTGAAATGCTACAGAGGGATGGAGGCTCTGAAGCAAAAAGAACAATTTCATTATGAATAGTTAGCTATGGAAATTAATTATAAATTAGCTCCATGAGCTGGCTCAATTACTAAGAGTTTGCAAAGAGAAGCTTGTGCAGTTCATTGAAGGAATGGCAGGCAACCCTAAGAAGCCTGGGCCAGAGCTCCCACCTGACATCATCATTAGTTTTACTGAATGAATCATTCTATATCCCTTCATGAAGGTATATTTTGTCAGGGGAAACATTGAAAATTGGGGGAGCAGAGGGGGGCAAGGGAGACACTCAAAAATGTCCAGCACGATTAGAACAATCTTCTGGATTATTAGTCAGCTGCACCCACTGGACTGGCACTTCCGCTGGTATCATCTCCCTCTTCATGCCGGGGACACAGCAGGGTGGGTGTTATCCGGGAAGGAGCTCTGGCGCAGAGCAGAGGGCATAGCCAGAGTGTGCCATCTTGCCCTCCACCCTTTTCATTCCTTTCCCCATTCAGCACATGGCCTGTCAGGGGCATTTCTGGGCAGCCCTTGCACTGGGCAGGGTTAAGGGAAGCTGGCCACAGCAAGCCAAGCCAAATGCCAGTCACTGAGGGCTCCCTAGGGCAGAATGAGAAGGAGGCCCCTCCAATGAATTGGGGAAGGGTGGGAAATTATTAGTAACGACTTTGTGCAGGTCAAATTCCCAACTTGTTGATAAGGCTGATATGATTCCTATGTGGGTTTTCCTGTTCGGAATACCTGGAGGTTTGTGACTCTTAAGAGGGCAAGATTTAATGGAACCATATAATTTTTGAATTTGGCAAGTTGTCAGCATAGCAGGACTTCTTAAAGTCCAGCCAGAGAGCCGAAGGGCCCACATGGAAAGCAGCACCAGTAGCAGTTGGTGCCAGTTGTCCGTGGGTGCCCCAGGCAGAGGCCTCAACATTTTAATCTCTGACCTGTCTGGATCTGGGGCTTGTTTTTGAATTGTCCTTGTTGCTGCCACAATCGTTGACTCTGTCCTTTTGGCATACGCAGACCCTTGCAGGCCGAAAGACAGGGCTCTCGTTGGCTATGGTTATCCGAACATCCCTGAACGATGAAGAGATGGTAAGCAAAAAGGCTCTTAACTTGCTTTATGGGCTTGTCCAGCATACTCCACGAAATGTACTTAGTACCTCATAAACACCCACTTTGTCCAAAGCTCTGTCTGCCAAGAAGATGAAGGCGCACATTTGACCACTAGCTTCAAGGGGAGGAAGCTCTGTTTGGACAAGTTGTTGAATTAATAAATAAATAAGCGAAGGAGTGGGAAAGCAGCCCTGATCATCTGACAACTTCAATTTTACCACTTCATTGCCCACCGGTTTGTGCCACCCTGTCACCTTCTGCCAAAGTTTGCATTTCCCAGGAGTGGAAAGCAGCGTTCCTTGCACTTCCCCCATGGCAAGGTTCCTGGTGCCAAGAAACTGTGCTTTGTGAAGAAGGGGCTGTGAAAAGGTTCCTTCCCAGGGCTGGACAAGAGGAGGCCAAATGTCCCAGAGAGACAGAAGGTTCTCCTAGCTGCTCAAGGAGGGTTTTTTTTCATGTTAGAAATCTGAAGAACTGACTTCCACGCATGCCTTGACTTCATACCACCTTCCACTGTGGCCTGCAGTTCCATCTGTGGGCAGCACCCTATGCTGATCCCAGACTCAGTCAGAGGTGATGTTCCCCCATTGCAGGGCAAATGCTGCATAAACTGGGACCCTAAATAGCTCTTCAGTGTTCTGCTCATTGTGTGAACACTGGCTGGTGGCCCATTCTCCCTGGGAAGCACCACAAGCCTGGCAGAGTCTGAAGCCTCTTCTGAGGCCTGGGTCTCTCCACCAGGAGCAGCAAAATGAGCTAAAAGAGCTTGTCTGCCTCAGTGGTGCTTCTTTTACGAATAAAATCATAGGAAAAGTTTGACTGTGCGTTTAGTGCAAATATGCTTTCTCAGTCTCTCCCTCCTCCCCTTATAGAAGATGCATGTGTTCAAGAAGACGCTGCAGGCCCTCATCTACCCAATGTCCTCTACCACACCCCACTACTTCGAGGTGTGGACGGCCACGGCCCCCACATACTGCTACGAGTGCGAAGGACTTCTCTGGGGGATTGCAAGGCAGGGCATGAAGTGTACTGAATGTGGGGTCAAATGCCATGAAAAGTGCCAGGATCTCCTCAATGCGGACTGCTTGCAGAGTGAGTGTTTTGAGCGTTGCCTTCACAGGCCTGGGGGAGGGCAGTTCGCTCATGTCCCCCTGCTTCTTGGGCACAGGGATGCTGTAGGATGGCAGAGCCAGAGATTGGAAACAGGGATGAACACAAACCCTGATAAGCCCTGGATTGAGCATCTGGGAGTTTGCAGCCCTCGCCCTGTATATGGACCACTGGGGTCTGCCTGGAAGACCCAGAGCTGCAATGGGAAGCAGAGAAGCCTGTCTCCAGAGGGCACATGGGCAATGCACAGCTGAGTGGGTGGGGGAAAGAGTTCTTGATGCCATGAACTACCATGGCTGCATGTAGAGGGGTGTGAGGGAGGTGGGTAGGGCCTGAACCTTGCATTGCAAGCCAAGCAGCCCCTCCCTAAAAGCAAGATTTGTGTGCACTCTTTCTCCAGTGAGCAGCATGAGGACTGTTAGACATACCTGGTCTAGGGTTTGTTTAGGGCATTTATATCCCAGCTTTCCTCTGAAGAATCCGAGACAGTACACACCATTCTCCTCCTTCCATTCTATATCCCTACAGCAACCCTGCAGTGTAGGCTAGGTTGAGAACGTGTGGCTGGGTGATGGTCACCCAGTCAGAGTGGGAGTAGCGTGGACTGTTTTCTTTTGATCGCCTTACTTCAGGGGCAGCAGAAAAGAGTTCGAAGCACGGAGCTGAAGATAAGACCCAGAACATCATTTCAGCCATGAAGGAACGGATGAAAATCAGGGAGCGAAACAGGCCGGAGGTCTTTGAGTTGATCCAGGAAATGTTCCAGATCTCTAAGGAGGATTTTGTGCAACACACCAAAGTGGCCAAGCAGAGTGTTCTTGATGGGACATCAAAGTGGTCAGCTAAGATTGCCATCACAGGTAAGAAGACAAGCTTGGCATCCAGACATTTGCTGAGGCTTCCTTTTCTCTCTCTCCAAAGCTGCCTCTTTGTCTCCAGTGAGCCAGTTTGGTCTAGTGATTAAGGAGCCGGACTCTTTTCTGGGAATACCGGGTTTGATTCCACCCTCCTCCATGAAGCTAGCTGGTTGACCCTGGGCTAGTCCAGCTCTCTGCTGAGCTCTCACAGTTCCACCTGCCTCACAGGGTGTTTGGTGTGGGGAGAAGAACAGAAGCTTTGTCAGCTACTCTGAGTCACCTTAAATGGGAGTGAAAAGCAGGGTAGAAAAGCCAGCTCTTCTTGCTCAGCTTGCTGCGGAAGCATCTCCACGGCACTAGGATGAGCAAAGCCAGCTGCTGATCACACCATTAACTCTAAAGCAGCAGGATTATGTACCATCCTGCCTGATTTCATGAAGCCTCAGCTGCCTGCTGAGACAGAAGCAAGAGAGCGGTTTGCCCTTCTGTAAAGCAAAGAGAGCCAGTTCTTATGTAAAAATTCTTCCTCAAATCTCAATGCTTTGGCATCAAGACTTTGCAAAATCTTAAAAATGCTGGGCGCTGCTGTATGTTACAATACAGGGATGATAGAATCAAGCAGGGAGAACCAGGTGGGTGCCTGGTTGTAGAGACTCTCAGGCCCCCATCCAGTTTGAATGTGGAAATGAAAGAAAGGCTTCTGAGTACCCAGTAACTGGTAAACATCCATTTTCTCACTCTTCTGCATATTTATAAATATCCAGACTCATGGTATTGCATGGGAGCCCTGATGGGGTCTGGTCTCCCTCACACCTTCTGTGCACCATAGCTGCCCTTGTGGAGGCCAGAGATGTGTGGTGCTGCACATGGCGCTGGAGGGGGGCAGGCATGTGGAGTTCCACTTATGACAACAGGAGAAGACCTCAGCAACCATGGATTCTGTTCTTTGGGAAAGAGAAAAGCTCTACCAGCCTAGGTAGCTTAAGGAATGGATTAGACAAATTCATGGCTGACAGGTGTGTAAATGGCTACTAGAATGGATGCCCAGGTACATCCTCCAGGCTAGGGAGACAGGCAGGAGGCCTCCAAAGACCGTTTGCTGGGATTTGAGAGCAAGTGAAGGTTTTGCCTTTGTCTTCTGCCTGAGATGTCAATAAGCAATTGGTGAGAACTGTGGGGGACAGGATGGTGGACCATATGGGCTGTGCCTGATCCAGCAGGGCTCCTCCTAGGTTCTCAAAAGGCAGCTGCCTTCACTTGGGTGGGTGGTATATCTGTTCTGGGAGGTGTCTCCCGCTCTGAAGTGAAGGAGCATCACCTTTCTTTGGAGAAAAGAGACTTAGAAAGCAACAGATACTTTGCTTTCTTCCAGGGTCTGTGGGGAAGGGTTTTTCCTAGAAGTGGTAGAGCCCTTTGGGTAGGGCTTGTGGTACAGAAGAAGCAGGTCAGGGCCAGCCACTACCTCCCTCTCACTGTTGTGCAACTGTGAGCCATCGGCCAATTTTTCTGAGAAGTGCCACATCTTTGACACACACAGACCCTTGGATAATCTCCAAGTAGGATCCCAAGCAGACACTTGCTTAGACCATCCTTTTGATGCGAAGCCACTATGTTTAGCTGTTTCCCTGACAGGCCAGACCAGTGGAGGCTGCTCACAGAATCACTGTAGTGTCAACTGATGGGAGCCTTTCCTCAGCTAGCAAAATAATGAGGTGTTTTCAGGAGGCGCGATTAGGGCCAAATCACCGGAGCACTCAGCTCTGTGCAGACAGGAAGTGACCTGTAGTCTTAATCCAGCTGCTCAAACAGCAGTGGCTCCTCTGACCCACAGAACTGTGACTGCAGCTGACAGGAAGCTGCTGCTCCAAAGGGCCTCAGGCAGGAGAGGCAAGTGGCACCTTTTGACCTTCAGAGCGGCAACCTCCACTGAGCAGGTCATGGCCATTGAGCGTTCTTGAAGGCCAGGGATGGAGAATCCAGGCTGTGGGCTCCGTTCCTGCCAAGGGGCTTCCACTGGGAGAAGAGACGGCGAGCCTGGATCAGTCCTATGTGTGGCCCCGCTGCGGAATCTGTCTCCCGAGGGGTGGGGGACTTGGCCCCAGTCCCTCCGTTGAACTCTCCCCCGTCATGCCCCAGATTCTTGGGAGGTTTTGTCTTCCAGCATAGCCTGCCAAGGTGTGCTCTCCTCTGACTGATTCCAGGCAAACACACACACCCTTTCCAAGACACTGGGATTTTCTGGGTGCTTCCCAGCTATGGCTTCTTCTCTATCCCCTCCCCCACAGCTCTTTTGGACATCCAGCTAGAATGGGCAACTCTGAGGCTCAGGACTGGGCCCCTATAGAACTGTCAAAATGGGCCCCTTGTAGCATTCAGATGGCCCGGAGTGCCCTAATAAAGAAACAGAACATTCAACACACCTCTTTGCTTCCTAGACCTCTATCAAAGAGTTGGACTCCGTCCCTCCCTCCCTCCCTCCCTCCCTCCGATCCCCAGGACGGCCCCAGTTCTAGTGCTGAGCTGAGAAGGTCTCTGTCTTTCCTCTTCACTGCAGTGGTCTGTGCCCAGGGGCTGCAAGCAAAGGACAAAACTGGCTCCAGCGATCCATATGTTACCGTGCAAGTTGGCAAAACTAGGAGGAGAACAAAGACTGTCTTTGGCAACCTTAATCCAACATGGGATGAGAAGTTTTACTTGTGAGTATGGAACCCGGTTGCCTTACCCCTTTCATGGGCAACCCTCGTGAACGCTGCCTGTGGGACGCCTTTTCACCTTCTCGGTTTTTCAGGGTTTCCTGAGCCCCCTGAAGCAAGTGGGCACCAGGGCAGCTGTGGGAAGGCCTCCATTCCTGCTAGGGGACTGGGGCAAGGGTATGAGGGGCATCTTTGCCCTTGTTGCTACCTGCCCACAGTGCCCCTCCGTGGGTTTGATGACCACCGGACACCGTGCAGAAGGAGCCCCCACCCTGGTGTGTCCTGCGTTTGCTTTCTGGCTCAGTGGCTGCTTTCTGCTGACTCTGGCAGCCTATCTTGGCTGCCTGTCTCTCACTTGCCATCTGGCATCAATAAATAGCTTCCGCCTGTGCCGGCTGTTCGCTCCAAAATAAGCAAATAAATGTTAATTAACTCAGATAACACAAACAGTGGCTCTTTTGATGTCCACAAATTGCTCTTTTCACCAACTCATACTTTCTGGGCTAATTGTGGCCATTTGGCATGTCCTTGACAGTCGGTCTGGGGAGGGTAGAAGCAACTCCAGGAGGAGACACCCTGGCCAGATGTGCAGGCCAGCTGAATTCCACACAGGAGTCACAAGCAGCCACCCCAGAATGCTCTTCTGGCTCATCCAAATGCACCTCAGCACGCAAAGAAAGGCAACAGATCTTTGACCAAGTAGACTATGAAATAAAATGAAATGAACAAGAGCAAGGGGAGCAGCCCAGAGGGGCTGTTGTCTCGTCACTGATATGCCGTAGAGGGAGCGAAACATAAGAACATAAGAGGAGTCCTGCTAGATCAGCCACAGCCCATCTAGTTCAGCATCCTGTCTCACACAGCAACCCACCAATTGCCCATGGGCATCTCAAGCAGAGACAGGGGCAAACCTTCTCCTGCTCTCCAATCCTAGCAAATGGCCTTGTCTTTCCTGCCTGAAAGATGTACTTAAGCATCCATTCTAGTAGCCATTCTAGATACAGCTGTCATCCAAAAATGTGTCTAACCCTTCCTTAAAGCCATCTAGGCTGGTGGCTATTTCCACCTCTTCTGGTAGCAAATTCTATAAACCAATGACCCTTGGGTGAACAAATCCTTCCCCTTGTCTGATCCAACTCTCCTACCCATCAGCTTCATAGATGACCCCTGGGATTGGAAACCTCAATCCCATTCTCACTCAGCTTGAGGTTTTGCTGTCGAATGAATGAATGAATGAATGAATGAATGAATGAATGAATGAATGAATGAATGAATGAATGGAGAAATGGCGACTTTGGACTTCCCGTCCCATGGATGGGAAAGGTGCATGATGAACCAACGTTGACTAGCACTTGCCCTAGTCCGTGACAGCCCAGTCTGCACATGATCGAGCACTTACCTGTGTTCGACCGCTGGGCTGCTCCTCAGCAGGATTCTGCCATCTTGAGTGTGTCACCCTGCACAACTCTGTGTGCATCAGTGCAGTCGCTGTGATGCTGACGCTCTGTGCACTTGCAATCACATCAGGGGGTCATGGGAGACGCCAGCGCACTTGTGCGGCAGCTCCAATTACCTCCTCAGCCAGCAGAAGTACAGAAGATCACCGGCTGAATGCTATCAGGTAAGTTCTGGTTGCGTGGGGTAAGGGTTGGTGAGCTTGTGGTGCGCGAAATTGTGCAGCACAGCTAGCTTATGATAGGTGAACACCTGGGGAGGCAGGGGGTGCTTGCCCTATTGTGAACTATGGGCTGAAGTGCGAACCGGCCCAAACTTTCATCATCCTAAAGGATGGTTTGGTGCAGGTAGTGCCACTTACTATAAAACCAATGATATAAACACAGTAAAATGCAATAATCCAATGGTCCCATTTTTGCTGGCGATTTCCTATATAATTTTAAATCCCCCGTGTAGGGAAGATGATTCGTTTTACCAATTAGTTTTGAAAATTTGCAGCCAGTTTGTCTTACTCAGTATTACCAGCACGCAGCAATGGTAAGCAAAAGAGGTGGACTGAAAGAGGCGTTCCTCCATCTCAGATAGGCTGCAAGGCAGTCTCCCTCCGCAGCTGTTTTGTGGGCCCTTTAGCCAGAGGGCAACGAAGCCAGCATTTCTGTTGCCCTAATACTGCCATAGGATTTAAACCTGGAAGAGTGACTCAGTTTAACTCAGCGCAGCTTCTGAGATTAATAGAAATGGCCAAGGATTTAAAGCATGCAGCTTTCCGATTACAAGTATGGATTTACTTTACATTATGCAAATTGTTGCCTTGACCTGGTTTGGTCTTTCAATAATCCCACATTCAGTCTGAACACTGGTTGCAGGGGATGGTGCGCAATAGGTGCGCAGGGAGAGGAGCTGCTCTCCTGCCCGAGCACCCCAGGCCTAACTGATCCTTTTTCGTTTTCTTTCTCCTGCTGCTTCTGCGTCGGGACCAAAGGAGGTGCAGGACTCCAGTGGCTTGGCTGCTGCAGGGAGGTAGAAAGAGGGGTGAGACCCTGAGAAGCAGGCACCCACTTATCTGTCCTGCCTAGACAGGGGTTGCTCAGGCACTGTGCCCCACTGACCCCCTTTTAGGTTACTGCCATGTGCAACTAATGCAAAATCCGGCACCTTGCCGTGGGGATGGGGGTACTATACTTGGGCTGAAGTGATGGCACAGGCTGCCAATTAACTACCAAGCCAAATTCAATGTTTCATGCTTGGCACAAAAGCTCCTAAGCAACACAAGAGTTCCTGACAGGCCACCTGTCCTGCGGCAGATCTATACAATCACTAGAGTCACCCGAACAGGTTCTCCTACAGATGCCTCAGGTTAATGAATGTTGTCTTGTGGCTGTCTGCAGCTTGGCCTTCTCTGTGGTGGCACCTCTTCTACAGAATGCTCTTCCCTCTGGCTTCTTGGGGTTCCTACGTTGCTAACTTCCAGGCACTTATTAAATATTCTTTTCCTCACCCAGCCTTCTGCTTCATCAGGCAGGAGCTGGGTGAGAAGGAAGCTAGCTCAGGGATGGATGGCTGTTCTGGCAGGCCGTTTCCACACCCATTGGCAGGAGGTGCCAGCACCCACACATGGAGGTCAGTTTTTCAGTCCGTGTGGCAGCTAGCCATCCAGTCCAGTTCAGCTGAATCAATGGAACACATGCCATCTAAGTGATGCCAGTGTGCCCTGTTCGCCCACTTCGTGTGGCCATGAGAGCCTCAGCCAAGTCGGTACTGTGGGACATAGAAATGAGGGCAAGGAAGGGCCCATCTGATGGGGCCATGGAGATGCCGCCCCAGTGTGAATGGCTCCTTCCCAGCCACTCCTCTTCTTCATAATTCTCTTTAATGGTTTCTATTGCATTTTATTCAGTTTAAAATATTTAACGAACTTGCTTCATGTTGTGAACCCATTTGGATTCTCAAGATTGGTGGAGATGGAGAACTTGACTCGGGAGTCGTTTATGGCTTTCCCTCGTGCCCTTTTGCTGTGGTTGTTGAGAAAAACGTTGGGGGGGGGGCTGGGCTTGCGAAATTTCTCTGCTTTCCCCAAACCTTCCTTTTCCTTAGTCCTGCCTTGTCTTTCTGAATCTAGAGGGACTGCCAGGCAGACACCTTGTGCCTCAGCACTGTCTCCCTGGTGGCGAATCTCCGTTCTGTGGGCAGAGTTCAGGGGCTTTCTAAGGGCATGCCAGTCGGTAGTTCCAATTATGCTCTTGATGTAGGAGAACAGGCATTCCTGCTCCAAGTGATGCATTTATGGTGAATCAGTCTCTTCGTCTGACTGACTGCCCTGCGCCCCTCCGCCTGCTTCTTTGGCCTCATTTCCTCTGTTTGTGGGGGTGCTCCCTGGCAGTCTTCTGCCCCTGGAATGGCTGGTTGGCAGGCGAGGCGGCAACCTGAGTGCCTCACGTAGCTGCCCAGTGGCCCCTGGAGCCTCACTTTTAGTATCAGGAGGGGGGAGAATGAGGAATGCCAGAGGTCTGACTGCTTTGAGCCAAGAGACTGCGCAAGGCGTCTGGCTTTGTGCAAAGCATCTCTGCCTGGTTTTGGGCAGAGTCCTCCTTGCCTTGCTAGAAAGCCCTCTAGGAGGGCAAACAGCACAGGGCACATCCAAATCCCCTGTCGGAAAGGAGATCGTACGGCCGTTTAATGCATCTAATGCTTGCACGTGGAATAAGCTGCGAGTTCACGCTTCCTGGTGCATTCGGAGAGGCTTTCCTTCCTTGTAATGTGTTCAGCAACAGCTGGGGATGGCCTCGATGCTGCAGGGAAAGTCACTGCCATAAAGCATGCTAAATGGAAGATTTGACGAAATGTAAACAGATGAGGGACTGTGAATCAATGTTACACTGATACAGTGTGAATTGGTAAGGGCATGTTGGGGAAACGACCTCCTTTTGGAAGGCCCCTGTGTGCTTAGCAGCCAGGGAGGGGACGGGAGTGGCGGCTGAGCTGTAGAAGGAAATGAACAGCCGAGGGACAGTCAGCTGCTTGACTGAGCAAGAGTGCGCTGGATCACCAGGGAAGGAGTGACCGCGTGGCGGCCTGCCTTCTGACTTGGGAGGCCGTGGGGAAGCAGCCACACCATGCACACACACATGCGCTCTCAGCAGAGCCCATGGGAGCTGAAACTCTAGGGAAGACAGATCCCCGGGGCGCTGGCTGGTGGGAAAGTCTTCAGCCCCTTCAGACGGGACTTGGGCCCTCCCTCTTCCTCCTACTGCCGCTTGGGAGGCTGAGTTCCCTTTCCCTGCAGAGAAGTGGCAGAGGTGGCCTGTCTCACCTGCAGGTCCCTGTCACCCCTCTGGGCTCCACCCAGCCACTGCTATCGTTTGCGGGGCAGGGGCTCCCTCATTTGCTGGCCCTCTAGCAGGTTGGACCAGAAGGCCTCGATCAGTAGGGTCTCCCTGCAACCCCATTCAGGAGACCTCAGGGGCTACTTCTGGCCTGCCAGGTTCTCTGCAGCTCCCCCCCCCCCCAACCCCTGGCAACACGGAGGTGCCTGCTTACTGAGATAAGAAACAGACCTCAAAGTGGGAGAGCCAGCCTCAAGAAAAGAGTGTCAGGGTGGCCCTTGCCCCCGCTTGGGGACAGGAACCGGGAGAGTCTGAGAGGACTCCGAATGGTTGGGAAGCCTTTTCCAAGCACTGCCTGAGCATGGGCTGCATAAGCAAGCAGAAGGCTGGGAAAGGCTGGAAGCAGAGCAGGAGGGGAGCCCCGTTACACTAATTTTGCTCCCCACCACGAGCCCTCGGGGGGCCTCTTGTAAGACAGAAGACTGGAGCGATGTTGGCTGCCACCCTGCCACCCAGACTTGGCATTGTAAGGACTGGACTGGACTTTGGGATCCTCAGGGGCACCAGGGCAGCCTGTGGAAGAGACAGGCAGGAAGTCGGTCTGGCATTCTGGAAAACGAACTCTCTTTGTCTCTCTCAGGGAGCATGTGAAGTGACCTAAGTCCCCCATGTCTTCCCTTCTGTGATCTCTGAAGGACTGCAGGAGATCCTGCCTGCATTATGAGGCTCTCAGGAGCAGAATGTGACCCCTGGGAGCTGGCTGCCTGCATCTGCAATGGTCCCTGGGGCACAGAGCAAACTAGTCCATACTCAGTGAAGGCAGGCTGGGGGAAGGGCCCCTGTGTCTCTTCCCGGTCTGTAGGAGGCTGCTCCCTCGGCTGCAGATTCCTTCTCAGTTGGAACAGAAGGCAGCAGCTGCCTGCATGGGCTTAGAGGCAGTGGGACATCTTTTGAGAGGAGGAAGTGCAGCTCGGGCAGACCGTCCCCTTCTTGCCTCACCAAGCTGCTGGAGTGACAGCAAACCACTCAGCTGGTGATGCTTTGGAGTCAGATCTTCACCAGATCAGTGCCTGGCCTTCTCTGCACGCTGCACGCTCTGGACCGCTTCTTTGTGGCTTCTGAGGTGCAGCACAGCAGCGGTCCTGGGAGCTGGTTTACTCAAGGGCTGCAAGTTTATGTCACGGTGACAGAATTAGCATACAGTTGTTGCAAACCTGCCGGATCTCAAGGCTGTCCAAATGATGACTTTTGCCTTTCAAAATGCAAATGTGTTTTGCTTCCCTGTCTTCTTCTCAAAATCCACATTTTCCCCAGCGTTAACATTTCCAGAAATGTCACCTCCCCTGATTGGGGCATCTCCTCTCAACTGGATGATTATTCTCACTCTCCCCCCACCCAGCCCCTGAGTGGCTGCTGGTAGGGCTCCCTGCCTGATTTCAAAACAGGGAAAAAGGCTCCCCGCATCCTCACTGGATCAAAACCATCTGGTGGGCAAGTTGGGGAGCTGTTGGCCAACCTGTGGACTGAGGGAGGCAGGCAATGGCTCAGCCCTCAGGTTTGGCACAGAAGGCTTCTTGCCCCCTCAACCCTGACCCCTGGTCCTTCTGTCTCCTCCCACCCCCACCCCCACCTGCCCTGCAGCAGGGATTCTGTTGCTCTGGCGCTTTCTGAAACTGCAGCAATCATGCAGTATCTTCCTACTTTTTAATTATTCATGGTGGAGAAGGATTGGCTTGGTGGAAGATGCTGCCAGTTTCCTGGGGGAAGAGGCAGAACAGGAAGCTGAGAGGCCCTGGGCTGGGGGGAGTGGAGGCACCAGTGCCAGTGTGGCCATTGGAAAAGGGGCGCAGGGCCCAAGGAGAACAGCTGAGCCAAGATGGAGGCTCTGTCGGCAGGTGCTCAGCTCTTCTTGGGACCAGGCGGGAAGGCCTTGGGCAGGACCAAGCAGGGCAGTTGTTGCTGCATCCAGAGCAGGGGGGGGGCAGGTTGGAGCCTAGTGGGTGGGAAAGAGGAGCAGGGGACCTGTACCGCTTCCTTCCTTTGTCCTGGGGGTGGGGGGAGCAGGTGGGGGGACTCATGGGCCTTCAGCAATTTGCAAGCAGCTGCACTGAAGGCTAAGGGGAAAAGATGCAATTCTGGAGAGAGAAAATTTTATTAATAGGCTGGAGAAGCCACAGGAAGGCATTTTTGTTTATGCATTAACCTAGATTTGCTATATTTGACAAGACAGGGAAGGGATTATCTTCCATGAATAATCACAAGCATAGTTATTCCACCAAAATAGATCCAGGACCAAGCTCTGCTCCCTCACCCAGTGGTCTTATGTGCAAACTCCCCAGGGGCCTGAAGCCTGAGGCAAAGACCTATGGCTGGTAATGGCAGCTGCTTTCAGGTCAGAACTCAGAAAGCGAGCAGAGCCTCCCAAGGCATCCTTGGACCCACCCCCGTCCCCGCCTAACCCTGACCCTAAACCCATTCTTCCTTCAGTCCCTCCCTCACACCCCCTTCTGAACTTCCTGGACCTGAGCCTTTGGTTCACCCAGTCCAGGGCACCACACTGAACTGTCCACTCCTCTGGGGCTGATTTCTAAGGGGAAGGGGAGCGCCAGGCCCTCCGAGGAGTGTCTCAACAGCAGTGCCACCCAGTTGCCAGCTGTGCCCAGCCAAAGCTGCCACTTTCCCTCGGTACCTGCACCCTGACCTCTGTCGCAATCTGCCCTTTCAGCGAGTGCCACAACTCCACTGACAGAATAAAAGTGAGAGTTTGGGACGAAGACGACGACATCAAGTCGCGGGTGAAGCAGCACTTCAAGAAGGAGTCCGACGACTTCCTGGGACAGACCATCATCGAAGTGCGGACCCTCAGCGGAGAAATGGACGTCTGGTATAACCTCGGTAGGTGGGGAGGGCTGGCAGGCTGGGCCAGGGCAGCTTTTGCCCAAGGGGAGACAAGAGTGGCTGTTCTGCTTCCCTCCTTCCTTTCTCCAAAGGCCTCACGGCAGTAGCGGGTAGAACCTGAGTTCCTCAGGGGAGTAGCCTTGGTCCTCCGCTTCATTGTCTTAATCTTCACCTCAGCCCTTCTGTTTCACCCTCCATTTCAAACACTCCAGCTCAGTTCACAGTCCGTATAAATGCAAATTTGCTACGTTAAAAGTATAAGCACAACACAGTAGATACAGAAGAAAACACAGTAACAAGCTTAATCCACAGTTGGCACAAGGATCACTTGAGCAAGTAGCAAACAGCTAAGTTCACGAGCATTATTTAAGCAGATGGCCCCATTCCCCCATGTGAATGTCCAGTGGGGAGCATTGGCTCTATGCCCCCAGCGGCACCAGACAGAGCTCTGCAGACCTTGGGAGGACGGGGAGCCAGAGGGGCCCAAAGACCCCCAGCCAGCCTGGGGTGGAGATCTGAGCCGGGCTTCCCATGGCTAATACCTGATCCTCCCTTCACACACCTCATAGTGAGAGGCACTGCTTGTGAACTTTGCCTGTGCAGTGCGACAGACCGGCCTCTTGGTCCCATTTGTTTCAGTGGGGATCTGCAGACGTTCCCAGGGGCAGTTTGGAGGCATCAGACCATACTAAGATGGAATCGGTTGTCAACCTTCTTTGGGGTTCTTTAACCATGACCAAGACCATTGCTTGAGTGAGAGAAATCATCTATGGGTGGCCACCTTGCCTCTGTCAGTTGCTACGGGTTGATTTTGGGCTTTAGCCAACATGCTCATTTCCTTCATTTTATCAGACAAGAGAACAGATAAATCTGCTGTGTCGGGAGCCATTCGCTTGAAGCTCAACGTTGAAATAAAAGGGGAAGAAAAGGTTGCTCCCTACCACCTGCAGTATACCTGTTTGCATGAGGTAAGTCCACAGGGGAGGTCCCAGCCATCTTCTACACACCACAGGTATGGAAGGATCCCCTTTTTTCTCAGAAGCAGCAAATGGACTATAGGTGAGTAGGTGCTTGGGCTGGTGAAGAGGAGATGCAGAGAGCAGATGGTTTGGGGACTCTCCTTCAAGGATGGCGGGTGGCCTTAATGCTTGCCTAGGATGCTTTGTGAGCTGAAAGCTTAAGTCTCACCATTTCTCAGGTAACAAAATACTTCAGCTCTTAGCTGCACCTCACTTTTAATCCACATTCAGAGTAAGAGATCGGTGACATGACAGTATTCTTTTCACATTCTCTGACCCAGAAGACTCCTCTTTGGTTAACAAAAATGGAAAGAATATGGGTAGTTGTTCTGCTGATGTTCTTGCTGATGCTGAAGGTTGAATGTGGATTGAAACATCAGTGCAGCTGTCTTGGTGGAGCTGCTTTTCAAGCAGACATTTCCTTCTACCATTCCTGGAGGCACTTTTGGGACAAGCCAGGAAATTCCTTCTTGAACATTCTACAGTTTGCAATACAATCAATGCCCCAGTGGCCCCAGCTTTCCCCTCAGTAGCAGTGGTTCTCAAATAGTGGCCCTTCAGATGTCCCTCCAACAACTTCCAGCACAGAATGGATTTAGAATTTTGAGAGTGGGATTCTGGGGATTGTAGTTCAGGAGGGCCACCATTTGGGAACCACTGCTCCATGGCCCCTCTGGAGGGATGCTTCTGAACTATGCTTCAGCCTGGTGCGCAGGAAGCTCCATGCCAAAAGGCACTAGGGGCTGCAGACTTCTTCTATCTTGTTTAAGAATCATAAAACAAAAGCAAAGAAAATTTGGAATTGATGATACCCTTGGGAAATGCTGAGCAAAACATAGATCCATCTTCTTCAGTGGCATGGAGGCTGAAATTTCCAATGAAGACAAAAACTGTGTTCCCTTCAGAACCTTTTCCATTACTTAACGGAGGTGAAGTCGAACGGGATTGTGCATATTCCTGCAGTCAAAGGGGATGATGCATGGAAGGTCTACTTTGATGATGCTGCCCAGGAGATTGTGGATGAATTTGCAATGCGTTATGGAGTTGAGTACATCTACCAAGCAATGACGTGAGTAGCGCATCTTGGGGACTATGGGAGAACAGGAAATTGTGCACACACAAACACACATGCAGGGCCTGTTTCTGACCCAACAGGTTAAGCCTTTCGCACCAGACACTTGGGTGTGCAACAGCTACTGGGCATTGAGGGGGCAGTGGGCATGGGAGGTGTCCTCCAGGAACAAAGGTGGCCAGTTTTCCTTCCTAGCTGAAGGGGACACTGCTGAGGGTAACAGTTCTCCTGCCCTGGATGTGCCCAAATGCCAGTCTGCCTTTGCCAGGGGCTCACAAGGGAACGGTGTGCGTGCAATCCTCTCTTGGCTTTGCTTAGAACAGAAAATAGAAATGTGTCGGGAAAACGATGTCGCCCCTCCAGGTAATTTTAGCATACAAAATGAGATGGAAAGACTTACAGGATCTCCACAGCAGCAGGCCTCTGGGCAACCCTATTAATATTAGCGGTGTAAAGTATGCATACTCAAGGTTTCAGGAAGGGAAAGATGTGTGGTTCCATTTTTAAAACAAATTAAAATGATGTAACTTTTTTCTAACAATTAAGTACAAATTCTTAATGTTGCTAATGCTGCCCATTTAGCTGTGCCCAGGGAAATCGTATGCTCAGACTCTGTCATTTTAAAGACATTGTGATATTTGCATACTAATTAATTTTTACAGTGCAGCCAAGCCTGTGTCTCCACAGTGCCTCTCACTCAGCCCATCTGGAATAAGAGCCCCCCCCCCTTTTTGCTCAGAGATTCTCAGTGTGGCTTCCAGGCTCCATTCAGGAATTGCGAAAGGGCTGCTGCAAAAATCTGCCATGTCATTTCTATGGTTGGACCAAAACAAGCTCCCCACTGCATTGGAGTGAGGCTGCGGGGAGTGCTTTCTTGCATTCAAGATCTGTGAGTAAACTGGAGCCCTCCGGGGTCTCTCACCTCCTCAGACCAAGCTCAGATGAAGCCAAGTTTGGTGGCTTGTGGACGTCTGTGGGGTTCTCAGAAACACCCCCACCCCCACTGACCTGTAAAACTGCAGGAACCTTTTCCAGAGCCTCTGTCTCAAACCATTTCCACTCCGGAGGAACTTGGAGATTTCAAGATGCCCATTCAGAAGTGCCACCTCAAAGATCCCAGGCTGTCTGGTGCGCAGGCAGGGCCACACCGTTCCTGCCACACAACCATCCTGCTCTGTTCACCCCCCTCTCCTGATCTGAGGCGCAACCCCCGATGCTTAACCCTTGCCCTTCTGCTCCTACCCTAGGCACTTCTCATGCCTCTCCTCCAAGTACATGTGCCCTGGTGTCCCGGCAGTCATGAGCACGTTGCTGGCCAATATCAATGCTTTCTATGCTCACACCACAGCTACCACCAATGTGTCTGCCTCAGATCGATTTGCCGCCACCAACTTTGGGGTAAGTGGTGCCTGTGCTGCTTCTCCCCCTGAGCAATGGGCTGTCAGTGGGCCCAGCTAGAGCACCAATGGGAAGGGTGATGTGCTCCAAGACAAGACATTCTGCCCCTTTAACAATGGCCAATGTAGCTGTGGCTGCAGGTCAGAAGCTGCATCGGTTCTGGTCCATACAGATGCTTTGGACTACTTTAGAAGTGCTTGTCCAGCTACTTCAAGGACAGTTTAAGAAATTTTGCACCAGTTTGGTCCTTTCTCCTGGCACTTGGAGGCCTCTTGGGACGCGTCCCCATGCACACCGTTTGGTGTGGGATGGGCATGCATGGGACCGGGAGCGAGTCTGAGATTGATCCCATCCCATCCCCATGCCATTCCCAGTGATGCAGACTGGGTGCGAGTTGGGCATGGATGCACCTGTCCTCATGCAAACTGCACCAAGTCCTGGCATGGGGGAGCAACACCCCCTCCTCTCCTCATTGGAAGGCAGATTGACATCAGCCCATCCCTGAGCTGCCAGCTGCAAATGCTGCATCCCCCCTCCCTTAGTGGCACAGAAAGCCAGGACTGGGCTGGGAGGCTTGGAAAAAAGTTAAAATAAAGCTTACTACTAATAAATGTATAAATAATTTTAAAAGACCGAAAACCACTACGAGGTTTAGTGGCAGACGCTTGAGCAGTTTTGTGCACCTCCACTCCACCAGGAACTGCGAGAACACACACCAAGTTTAAAAAGGAGAAAAACAAACCATTTCCATCATTGTCTTGGCGATTGGAAATGGGGTTTGAAAATGTTTGGAACTGGAACAAAACTCAAGCCATAATCCTGCCTGCCTTTGCAATCGAGAAACGGGGGTGGAATATTTTCTGTAGAAAATGTACAAAAATTAAGCCATTATCCTGCCTGCCTTGGTGATGCAGGAATAGCCCGGGATCATCCCCATGCACAGTCTTGACTCGCTAACCAATGCGTGCTGGGACCCCAAACTGTGCTCAGACTTGTTTTTTCAGGTACTAAATTTGGTCCTGGTCTGGCACGGTTTGGGGGGATTTGGTCCACGGAAACTGGACCAAATAGAAAATGCATGGGGACACCCCATACTGAGCCCGGTTTTGGTACCAGACCAAATATGCATGGGGATGCGCCCCTGGTGGTACAGAAAGGGAGACCAGTCCAGTGCCATCTGGGGAGCAAAAGCTCAGGGCTTGCTGAGCAACAGGCCCGGACCCTGCAGCCCCCTAGTCCTCTATTCTAAGGGGACCGGAGCTTCCTCCCCTTTGCTTTGCAGTCTTTTGTGCTCAGAAGGAATGACAGGCAACCCTTTCTGCCTCTTCCACTTCCTTGCTCCAGCTACCTCCACCTCAACCACCCTCCAATAGCCCTGTCTTTGTTTCTTGCTCTCATTCGCTCATGTCCAGAACATTTTTATCCTAATCTTTGCAAGCTAAAGTCCTCTCTCAGAGATGTTAATGCTAATTTACCTCTGACGCAAATAGCAATCCCATTTGTAGTTCAACAGATGGAGTTAAATATGTCCCCTCTTGGGGTGGGGCCCCGAGTTCAGCCTTGGGGCATGAAAGAAACACATCTGGGTGTTTTGGCTGGTTGTTTGCGTTTTTTGAAAGCAAAACCTTCCCAGTTTCTGAAAGCTGGCTGGAGGAAATAGGGTAGGAAAGGCTTGCCAAAGGCCAGATGTGACACTTCCCACAAATGCAGATTCCAGGGCAACTGAGTCCTTGCATGGTTGCAAGCTCCTCCCTCCCACCTGAAATGCTCTAGCCCCCCCGCCCCCAAGTGTCTTCAGTACCATGACTGCTATGATTTGACCTGGCCCTTCCTCCTAGGAGCCTCTAGCCTTCCCCGCCAAGGCAGCCCTGTAGACAGAGCGAGGGGCAGGCCCCAGGCCAGAGTACCAGCTTGATCTGAGCGGGGCACCGCCGCCAGATCTCCTCTTGGGCAAGCGGCAGAGTAGTGATAGGTAAGCCATGCTAGTTTCCATATGCCGCTTGCTGCCTGGTTCTGAACGACAAGGAGGGCAAAGAAGCAGGAGCTCAAAAGTGTCCTGAGCACAAGGATCTCAGTGTGTTGAGCAAGAGCTTTGGGCGCAAGAGAAAATGCCCAGTGGCCTCTGCAAAAGGGCTGATGCTGAGAAGAACCCCAGCAGATGCAGAGCTCTGCACAGCTGCTGCTCATTGTTCATACAGGGCTGTCCTACCCCCCATAAAACATTTTTCCTCAAAGGACCCCCCCCCGCCTACTTCCAGAGGATCCCAGGGGTGCCAGACAGGTGGACTTGCGTGGAGGAAAGTTGGTTCATCCCACTGGAGACACAGCAGGAAGGAGGCAGCCATGTCCCACCGTGCCGTGTGAACATCCAGCCCTGAGTCTTCTAGAGCACCCAAGGTGCTGCTTCTGGCATCTGAGGGAAGCAAAAGGCCCTTGCTGAGCAGCTGTTCCAGTCCTTCGCCATCCTAGCACACATCTCTGAGTTATTTTTTTCCTTCTGTGCAGAGGGAGAAGTTCATAAAACTGCTGGACCAGCTGCACAATTCTCTCAGGATTGACCTTTCTAAATACAGGGTACGTACTGCCCCCTCTGCCTGCCTCTGTGCTCCTGCCAAAGTGGGTACAAGCCATGCCCAACCATGGTGCTCTTCTGCAAAAGCTCTTCACAAAACTCGCCTCCTCTGTTAGATGGGAGCATGGATTCTGGGTGCTCCTGCTGGTGGCCTGGGTGACGCTCTAGCTAGGAGTGCCTCTTTCCAGCTTTTAGGTAGTATGTCCATTATTTACTTATTTATCTAAAGTCACTTATATCTCGACCTTCACCATACGGTCCCAGCAAAAGCAAGGAAGGCTTTCAGAAGCACTTGGGGGGGGGGGCTGGGGGCACAGGGCTAGTTGCAGCTTCCTCACCAGGAAAAATCACTCTGGCATCTCGTCCTGCGGGACTGTAGCCAGAGATGGATTCCCAACAGCCCTTCCTCCCTTCTGGCTTGCTCAGATGGGCACCTTGACTTCAGACAGGCTCAGTGGGGAAGCTCTTAGCCTTGAAGGGTTGTCCTTGGCTCACCTGCGTTTCTTTTCTGCCCTGCTCTCAGGACAACTTCCCTGCCAGCAGTCCTGAGAGGCTTCAGGATCTGAAATCAACAGTGGATCTGCTAACAAGTATTGCATTTTTCCGCATGAAGGTAACTCCTGCTCTTGTTTGCCGCAGGGCGACTGGCAGGGCCCTTTGCTCAGGGGCTGAGGCAGCCTGGGGGCTTGGAAGACTCCACCCTATTGTCTATCCCCAGTGGTTTGTGCGCCTCCTGAGCTGCACCTCTGTGTGGTACTTTCCAGGTGCTCGAGCTACAGAGTCCTCCCCGAGCCAGCGCAGTGGTGAAAGACTGCGTTCGAGCCTGCTTGGATTCTACGTACAGATACATTTTTGATAACTGCAGTGACCTCTACTCTCAGCTCATGGACCAGGTGATCTCTGGAGGCCTTTGTTATGCCCTTCCTGAAGACCTACCCTGAGCATAAAAGCTCCACTCCTCACTTTGCTTGTAGGGCTGGCTCAGGAGTGGGCCATTTGAGCATTTGCCAGCCCCCTGTACCGGCAGGAACCTGGAGGTGGGGTGGACCTGAATGGATGCTGCTTGGGGTTTGAGCAGGAAGCAGCTTAACGAAGGCAGAAATAGGAGAACTGGAAGGGCTTGAAGGTGGCTTTGCATTCCAGTCCAGGTCCTGCTGCTGGCTGGCTAGTGTGTGAAAAGCAGACACTTGCAAGAAGGGATCCTTGGATCTAAAGGAGGAGGGAAGCGCTCCCCGGCCCCTCGCTATTGCTTTGCAGGATTAATCACAAGGGGAGACGGGACCTGCAGCCTACTGCTGCCAGAAAGTCTCTAGTCATCCCAGCATGCTCTGGGTTTCTTACCTTCCTCCAGGAGACCAGCATTCCACTTTGTCTGGCTACAGCCTTTTTGCTCCCCTTGCCCTGCCCTGCCCTGCCCTGCCCTGCCCTGCCCTGCCCTGCCCTGCCCTGCCCTGCCCTGCCCTGCGGGACTCCCCACAGGCCTTCCTCTTGCCTTTGTAAAATACAAAAGCCGAGGATGCAATGAAGAAAGAGGAGCATGGAGACAGACAGCCTGAGTGGCAAATCCAAAAGTGTGATTGCTTGAAGATTGGGAATGAAACTGGTGGTGCTGCTGTGAGGTAAAATGGTACATCTGTCCTTGGTCTTTATGGAAAAGGCCTGAAGCTGATGCAGACAAGGAGGGGCAGCTATATCAGCCCCATTCAGATGTTTGCACACCTCCAGTGCTGCTGTGTAGGCAGTTGGGGCATTTTGCCACTCCTTGCCAGGCCTGGCATCCAGGCTGCCAGGTGAATGCATATCCTGTGGGGAGGAGGCTGGGGCTGTGATGGCAACAGGCTGGTTCTGGCACATCACAAGAATTCAGGTGTCACCATCTCCCAGGGGCTCTTCCTTGTCTTGCCGGCCAGGGTTTTCCTCACCTCTTAGTCTCTGAATGGCTTTTGAGCACATTCTGCCTTCGTCTTCTGGCACCGGCAGATGTCACAAGGGTGCAGGTGGCTCCAGTAGGGTGGTGCCCCTGCCCACTGAATGCTTGAACAGAAGCAGCATTTGAGAGTTTGCTTCTCTTGAGACAGGCCAGCACTCTCTGATGCTTCTCAGGTGACACCTCAGACCCTTCTGAGCAGGCAAAGGGCGCTTTAGGAGTGGCAAGGGCAGAGGGTGTAGGAATGCCCAGAAGAGTATTTCAGGAAGGCATGGCAGGGGCTCCAACTTCCCCAGGAATGAGGCGCTTTTGGTCTTCTCACCCAGACAGAAGTCCTACAGGGACATTATGTGACCAGCGAATGACCTCCTCCCCTCCCTGCCACTCAAACAGCCTGCAGTCCTGGTGCCAGTCAAAACCCTAGCAGTGTGACAGGATCCTGGCCAACCCAGGTCTTCACAGGCACCAGCAGGTAGGCTGGGCAGGGCTGGTGCACCCAACCAAGCTGTGGAAATGAGGTAGAAAGAGAAGGTGCCTGGAACCCATCCAGAAAGACAGAGGCTGGTGTTCCAAACAGCACCCAGTGTTGTGGTAACTGTGGGTGTGTTTTCTGGTCTTCTACCAACAGAGTAAAAAGCAAGATGTTCCCCGAGAGGAACAAGGTCCCACGCCCCAGAACCTGGACTTCTGGACCCAACTCATTACACTCATGGTGACCATTATTGAGGAGGACAGGACCGCCTACACTCCAGCCTTGAACCAGTAAGAGATGAGGGGGTTGGGATAAGGGCAACAGGGCTGTGTCTGCCATGTGAGCAGAGTCAGTCTTCCAAAAGACTGTGCCATGGAACCTTTGCCAGAGGGAAGCAGCCTTAGAGTGGAGGGTCTTTGGCTGTGCTGGGAAACTGCAGCATCCTTTGCACTTGGGCACACCCACCTAAGGCATGGCAACCCCCCAGACACACACAAGAGAGGCCAGTCGCAGCCTGTGGTACTGCACCATGTGCGCAGGCGTGGCGCTGTGGGAATCCTGTGTGCCCTTTGCACAGGGTCTGCACTGTGGGCATGAAGTATGAGCAAGCTTCTCCCTGGTCCTCCCCACCCTGCACTGTGAGTGCAGTCAGCAGGTAATAAAAGGAGGAAGCCAACTTGCCCCGGGATGTAATTGCTGCAGAGAAGAAACAAGCTGTTCCAAATCTTTCTCATCCCAGGCATGACAGGGACTGAGAAAAACCACCCCCCTCAGGCTGTGAAGCCCCCGCAGCACTTCCGCATGCGCAGTGTGGAGGAGGAACACAAGGGGACCATTGGGGGAGTTTGCCCTTGGGCCCTCAGTGAGGAGACATCAGCAGGACAGGGAGAGGAGACTTCTGCCCCATTGCAATTGCCTGATCAAAGGGACTCTGCAAGCCTCTCTGCAAATGATATCTGGTGGGGCCGTGTCTTCTCTGGAGAAGTGCATGATGCCCTCACCGGCCTTCCTGCTCGCTGCCACTAAGGCCTCCTCTCTGGGCCTCTGGGTTCCCACAAAGTGGCTGCGCTGTGAGATGGAGGCGGATGAGTCCTGCCTGCAGATTGTCACAATGCACAGCACAAGCCTTCATGAAAGCTTTCTGCCTGAGGCTGCCATTGCTGCTGCTGCTGCTGCTGCTGGGCAGGGCTCCCTTCCTCCCTTGCTCAGCTCTCCCTTGCACAACCCAGGGCTTCCACTCTGGGAAACCACCATGCTTATACAAAGCTCACAAAGGGAAGCAAGGGCAGCCATCACATTGCAGAAATGCTGCTTTTCCTGCAGTGCTTTTTACAGCTTTGTGATATGTAAGATAAGTCATGTAAAGAGAAAGCCACACTTTGCAAATCTGAGTAATGCCTGCACTGGTATTTTAAGATTTTGGGAGGAACGTACATGAAGTTCCTACCTTAGAGTGCCCTGCTGCAAGGGAGAACGGGCAGTAGCCTGAGGGAAAGGGCTGGATGCCCGCAGCTGTTGCCTGGGCAACCGGGCCAAACTGGAACCAGCCGTTGTGTGGAGCACCTGCTTCAAGGAGGATCGGAGGTGTTAGAGAGTGAGCCAGGGCTGCAGACACGGGCGTCAGGAGCCAGCCAGGCAGGCATAGCTGCCTGTCCCATGAGGCTGGCGGCTGGAGGAGCAGCAGGGAACTTGTTGGCTGAGGGATCATTCCTGCCTTTGTGCTTCACGTTCTCTGGAAATTACGACCAATGAGCAAAGAGGATATTTTTAAAACATGAAATTTGCACAGCCTTTCTGAAAGCAAAATAATCCAGAAGAGCTTATCTAGCAATGAGCTATGGCAAATGCATTAAAAGCTCACTGTCGCCTGCCTGGAAACTGTCATTCACATCCGAACTGGCATAGGGCATCTTCAAGCAAGCAGGGAAGGACATGAAATTCACTAGGCCAGGCCTGGGAGTAGCTGCTGCTGCTGCTTTTGGAGCCTTTCACAGATTTTATGAGTACCAAAATGGAAGATCTCTTCAGCCAGAACCCCTTCTTGCTTTCCTAATGGGAAAGGAGCCCACAGCCTCCCCCCCCCTCCATGGTGCCCTCTGTGCGTGTGTAGGGCTTACATCAAAGTGTCCAACCTGAGCCAAGGGGCAACAAGGGTCTTTGTTCCCCCAAGGTCTATTTGAGTGGGATCCATCAACAGGACTCTGCCAGGCACTTACACACAGAGGGTTCCGTTTGTCCTTGCCCACATTTCTTGCCCTTGCCAGAAGGAACCACTGTGGAGGCAAGAGTGCCAGTTCTCAGTTATAAAGTATATGATTCAAAAAGATCTAGATAAGCTTGAACAGTAGGCTGAAACTAACAGCATGGTATTTAATAGGGACAAATGCACACATGCTCTCTGGACCCCTGCCCTTCCTGGCTGATAAAAACTAGCCGGGAAGGGATGACCAGGTGGATTCAGGAAATGGTGAATGCCTATCTGAGGGAAAGGGTGGTTCCATGGGCCCTGAAACAGGCTGTGATGTGCCCCCTCCTGAAGAGAGCTTCCCTGTATCCTGCAGATCTGAACAACTATCGCCCGGTGGCCAACATACCTTTTGTAGGCAAGGTTCTGGAGAGAGCAGTCGCTGCTCAACTGCAGGCATGCTTGGAAGAAGCTAATTATCTAGACCCATTTCAGTCTGGCTTCAGACCCAGTTATGACACTGAAACTGCCTTGGTCGCCCTGGTTGATTACCTCCTTCAGGAGAGAGACAGGGGGAATGCAACTGTTGATTCTCCTGGATCTCTCAGCAGCTTTTGATACCATTGACCATGGTATCCTTTTGGAGAGGCTACGGAGTTTAGGAGCAGGAGGCAGTGTTTGGCATTGGTTCTGCTCCTATCTCCAGAACCGATCTCAGATAGTGGTCATGGGAGATAGAGACTTGACACCCTGGGAACTCACTTGTGGGCTTCCCCAGGGGTCAATCTTATCTCCCATGTTATTTAATATCTATAATAATAACCACTGGGAGAGGTCATCAGGTGATTTGGAGTGAGGTGTCATCAGTATGCAGATGATACCCAGCTCTATCTCTCTGTGCCATCTGAATCAGGGGAGGTGGTGGAAGTGCTTGACAGGTGCCTGGAGGCGGCAATGGGCTGGATGAGGGCCAATAAATTGAAGCTGAATCCAGACAAGACAGAGGTGCTGTGTGTCACAGGGTCTCAGGTCCATGTAGTTGGGAGACGCCCTGCCCTTGAAGGGATCGCAATGCCCTGGAAGGGACAGGTGCGTAACTTGGGCCAGGATTCCAATGCTGGATGGAGCTAGAAAGACGTGAAGGGTTCTGCTCTGCCAGGTTGCACAAACCCACCCAACCATCCTCTTGCAGGGGCAGCTGGAAACCATTCAGTCCTCCAGACATGTTATTGCTAAGCATCTCTGCTGGTGTTCAGTGGAACCTCCCTCCCTCCCGCTTCCTAGCGAATGCATGTAGAGTTGGAGAGTCTCTTCCCAAAATGTCTGTGTAGTGCCAAGCAGGTGAGCTGGTTCATGAAAAGCTTCTACGATGAGTGGGGGTAGCTTAACCGGCCACCAAGGGGAAACGTAGATCGCCGCTCTGTTTTCAGGAAAGGTCCCTGCCAGCATCTCCACCATCTGTTGTCAAGTGAGCAAATACTGTGGACTCAGTTTATCTCTGTGGTTTCAAAGTTTACAAGAATCCCTTCAGCCTAAATAAAGATGCAGCTGGGACAGGGGGGAAGGAGGCAACCAGGTGCACTGTACCACTGCCTTGTGCCATGGGGAAAACTTGAGATGATGTGGCTCCCTTCTTCCTGACCAGAATGTCAAAATGTCTTGGAAGCTGCAGAAGCATGAAGCCACGCAGTGTCACCACCAGCCACACAGCCTAGAATGTCATCTCCCAGAAAAGAGGGTCATGGGGAACAGGGAGGCTTGGTTGCTCCTCTTTGTTAAGAGATCTTCCTCAGGAGAGCTCTGACACTTTCTCCACACCTGCTCTTTGGAGGCATCCATCTTGGCTCTTTTCTTCCACATGCTGCGCAGGACAAGGGGCTGTGGGAGGAGAAGGGGACACTTTGAATGGGTTTCTGGCTGCAGTGGGGGCTAGCAAGGGAACTGATAGTCCCTTTTGCTCCCTTCCTTTCAGGTTTCCTCAAGAGCTGAACATGGGCAAAATCAGCGCGGAGGTCATGTGGGTGCTCTTTGCACAGGACATGAAATATGCCTTGGAAGGTAATAAATGCAACACTTTTCTAGCTTCTGGAAGAAGGTGCTTTGAGGGGATAAAACAGGTGTTGTCACCTTTCTGGGGGAGGAAAACAAATACCCTTGTGGCAGGGGCCCCCACAGCCAGAAAGCAGCCCTGATGCTCTGATAGGGCACACAATGGCTCTTCAGGCAGGCTTCATAGCAGGCTGTTCTGGGCCTCTTTTGAGCAATTGTGGCCATTGCACCCCCAAGTGATACAGAGGCAGGGAGCCACCAATGGCTCCTCATGCCACAGAGAGGGCCCCACAGTTTGCAAAGTATGCCTACCAAAGGCAAAGGTTTCTCCTCTTCAGTTTAAGCATTCATTGAGTTTCCAGAATAGTGTTCAAAGTGAGCCACTGGCTCCTGCTGAGTTGCTTCTGCACCCCTCAGGCCTGCCCTGTCCTTCCATCCCTTTAGCCTCTCACTCGGTTGCCACTTGCCCCTTTCCGTCACCTCTCATCCTGATACAGGCCACATTCAAAAGCCAGACGGCCAAAGGCAGCTTCTGGGCAGTAGTACAACTCGTCAAACGAAATGTTACCACGAGGGGAAAGAACATGGCTGCCCAGAGGGAAGCCGTGTTTGGGAGAGGGCAGGAAGGCAGTGGCCAGGCCCCCCACTTCCGCTCTGGCCCACTGCCTGCAGTTCCGGAATGAAGGTTTTGTGCAGCCACCTGGGACCAGTGGCTCGCGGGGTGGGGGGACTCCTCTTTCTCCCTGTGAGGAATATTTCATCCCCATCCCTGAAGAGGATGGCTCTTGGGCTTTTTTCTGGCCTCCACTGTTGCAGGACTGATTTGTGCAGGAGTGCTGCTCCCTGTTGAAGCAGGTGGGGAGCAGCCACGATGACAACCAGCAACTGCGGTTCCCCTGGCACACCTAAGCAACGTTCCCTCCACCCTCAGATAGGCAGAGAAGTCTTGTGGGAGGAAGAGCCTGGAAGGCAAGGATGAGTTTTTGTCTGCTACCAAGTCGGATCCCTGGCTCCAAGTTCAAGTGTCCTGTCCAAGGGACCTATCCTGTGGAGCCAGAGTGGCTGAAGGCAGGGACCTGACACGTTCAGCAACCATGGGGACCCTCGGGCACAGGTGAAAGGGAGCCTCCAAAGCAGTGAGGCAGGCAAGGAGGAGACAGCACCCCAACCTATGTGGAAGGTTCGTGGAGCAGCTGGTCTCTCGCCTTCTGTGCTGCTTAAGCATTTCCTCCTGCAGTGCTTTTAAAGGAAGAGCAAAGAGACCCCAGGGAGGCAGCAGGAGCCCCTAGAGATCCTTCAGCTCTCAGAGGGCCTTTTCAGGTGCCTTTTCCAAGATGACCAAGGCTTTTTAAAAGGAAGGAAGAGAGGCAGGAGCGATGCTGGCGTACATTAATGACGTTGTCCAGGAGGGACTGGCGAAGGAAAGGCTCTCTTGTTGGTCAGTTTGAGATTTTTGGTACGGACGCATCATCTCTGTGTGCCTTTCTTTCAGAAAACAATCTTTTGAGCTTTGACTGGGGACAAACCCAGATGCAGTGCCAGGGCAGAACAATTGCTCCTTTCCTTGAGAGGCATCTCTGCTTTTGTGTCCCTGTCTGTGGCCTCCTGGCAGAGGGCCTTGATCGCTCAGCCCCTGGAAACAGGAGGCAGGGCAAGACGGGTGTCGGCCTGGGCCTGGTGCTGCACTTTGTGTCATCCTTCTCTGTGCTTAATGTGTGTTTTTTAACAGAACAAGGAAGTAGCAGGCTTAGTGTTCTGGAATCGCTGACAGGTGGTTCTGCTCTAGTCTGATGCCCACGTAATTCTTGGAGCTTTTGGGGGCTGTATCATGGCTCCTTGGAGACTGGACGCTTCCTTCTCCTAGCAGGCATCAAGCTTGACATTCTCATCTCAGCAGAGAAATGGATTTGGTTAATAAATAGATTGCAGCACAGGGCCTTCGCCTGGGAGTAGATAGCACATCCTGGCTGCATACGTAATCCCTTTGGGAGACCAACTGACTAAAGTTTGTCATTCTTCATTTAAACTCCGGTCTGTAAGAGGCAGAATTGCTGAAAAGATCTCTGCGTGTAAGAAAAGTCTGTCTGAGCAAGAACCGAGCCATTTTGGAAGGCCAGGAATTAGACTACTAAGAAATCTGTCTTCATCAAGCGCAGCTATTGGCATTTCCCTTCCAGAACTGAAAAAGCTGTACAGTGCTGGAATCAAGCAAGGCAGACACCACCCACCCAAACAAAATGCATTTCCTCCTGGAAATGAGTCAACTCATTTGTATTTGCAACTGCAGGCAAACCTTATTTACATGGGGATGGGCAAATTGGAGCAAAGTTACTTTATCATCATTTGCAGATTGAGTCTTACTTGCGGAATTAAAATATCCGGCATTCTAGTGCACACTCTACCAGGCAAAGATGGGTTTTTCCCTCACCTTGCCTTGTGCCAGAGCACACGTGATGATAGACATGCTTTCATGCCAACAGCAGGTGCTCAGGACCTTTGGGTGAAGGTGGGGAAATTGCCCCTGCCTAAGCTTTGTCCTGCAGCCTCTTCTGCCCCCCCCCCCCATTCACCAGCTTCCCTTTAGCATGTCCAGGCAGCTCCCATTCATGGAGCAGGCAGGGGGCTCTGTGAGAGTCTTTTCCTCAGGCAGAAGAATCTCTCCTCAGCCCTTGTGCCTTCCTTGCACTTAGTCACACTGGTTTCTTTGGCTCTCTCCCTCTAAGGCCCCCCAAGGCCCCTGGCCAAGGAGAGGTGCTGAGTCTCCAGAGGGCTTAGCATTGGCTTTTGCCTTCCTGGTAGCCTTCCCTTCCCTTCTGGCTTCAAGCTGGAGACCTGCACTTGTTTTTCCACCACCCAGAGACCTTAAATTGACGAGCACAAAGCAATTCTGGAAACCAAGCCGATTGCTGATCTAAAAGCCCAACGCGATTTGTCTTGCTGGGGCTAAAATGTGCGCTGGGACGCTGTAATTTTATTTACAGCTGAAGCTTTATTAACTATTTTCTCGTGTTCCATTACAGAGCATGAGAAGCAGCGGTTATGCAAGAGCACAGATTATATGAATTTGCACTTCAAAGTGAAATGGTTTTATAATGAATACGTGCGCGAACTCCCCTCCTTCAGAGACGCCGTGCCTGAATACTCTCTGTGAGTGGGGTGGGAGGCGGCGGGGGGGGGGAGAACATTCTGGAGCATTGACTAGACTGTTTTCTTTAAATATTCATCCTGCACATCCCTGAAGCCCTTTAAGTGGAGCTGCACTTAGCGCTTTAAGGGAACATAAGTCTTTCTCTTTGTAGCCCCTTTATTGCCTGACAAGCTCTTTGCCAAGAGGATGGGGGTCCCTTTCCACCCAGGCTCTCTTCTGCAGTTACAGCCCGGGCCTCTTGCAGGAGACGCCCATAGAGGGAGCCTGGGGACCTTTCGGGAGCATCCCTGCATGTAACAAATCATGCAGCTTGTCCCACACAGATGCTGTTTCATGCTTCGAGGCCTTCTAACACTGGGCCAGTTTTATGGAGTTGTTTTTGTGGCTGTCCACCCAGTGGACCTCACTGCCAACCACCCTCCAAGATCAAGCCTATTGGCTTTTGACTCCTTAACAAGGAGCAGGCTCCCTTTCGGTGGCCTCCCTCTGGACACAGGACTCCGGAAAGGGAGTCGAGGCTAGGAAGCCTCTTAGAATTGGCCATGAGTTACATCTGCTGCCCTTGGACAGCTGTGCAGGTAGGGACGTCCCCCCAGAAGGGAGCCTGGAGCGTGAAGTTTCTGATGCACCGGAACAGGGAAGAAGAATCTGCATTCATGGCTAGAAGGGACCTTCTTGTTAGGGCAGGAGGTTTTTGAAGTCTTTTCTCTTCCTAGGTGGTTTGAGCCCTTTGTCATGCAGTGGCTGGATGAGAACGAGGACGTCTCCATGGAGTTTCTTCATGGTGCCCTGGAAAGAGATAAGAAGGATGGGGTAAGGGTGGCTGTGAAACACGGACTGGGGGGCAATAAAGGGAGGCCTGGAGCTTCCTTGGCCATTTGTGGAAGGATGAAGACCATCTGTGCTTCTGGTGGAAAGGAGGCAGAGGGAGCAAGTTGACAGCACCTCTGTGGCCACAGAGTGGGAAAAATCTTCTGCGAGGTCAAGGCAAGAGAAAGGGGATTCACCCAGAGAGCTCCAGTTAAGCACCTCTGTAACATCCAGACCTTGTGGGCCCAAGAACACTTGGGGGCTCTGCCAGCCACGGTGCTTCAGCCTTGGCTGCACAAAGTGCAGGCCACAGGCTTCCCCTGCTGCCATTTACAAGCACGCGCCCTCTTGGGTCCGCATGTCATGGCAGCCTTGTGCAGACTGGCTGCTCTGGGGCAGGTCAGCAGGGCTTCCCCCAGGATGTGGCTGAGCACGTGGAGAGGAGTCTCTGCAGGCTTTGTGATTGCAGAGGATTCCAGGCTAAGAGACAAGCCCAGTTTAGGCTCTGCCTCCACGTAATGTGGACCTCTCATGAAGCAGCCTTGCAGCTTCTTCGTCACCATCAAGGCCCTGATGCCCGAGCCCCTGAGCGGCGCATCCTCACCCCCTCTGGAGGCAACGGGGCCCATGAGCCCTGACCCTTTGTTGAGTCCCTGGACCCTCATATTTGGTGAGGGGGCTGTGAGGGGGGAGTTCCCTTGGGGACCTATCAGGAGCGCAGACCACCCGGATGGAGGCCTGCCTCAGGCTAGCCATCTTCAGCACCCTCCTGTCATCACACGGCTGTGATTCACCCTGCAGTTCCAGCAGACATCGGACCACGCCCTTTTCTCCTGCTCTGTGGTGGACGTCTTCACACAGCTCAACCAGAGTTTTGAGATCATAAAGAAGCTGGAGTGCCCCAATCCAGAAGCGCTCTCTCACCTGATGAGGAGATTTGCCAAGGTAGGTTTGCCCAGCCTTGGCCATGGTCCTGGTGGAAGAAAAGGAAGGGCTCTGTCTTCATGGGGCTCAGAAGGCTCAGTCCCTGATCCGGTCCATCATCTGTGCAGATTTCTCGGGATCTGACTCAGGTCTGGCTTTCCCTTTCTCCAATGTGACTTAAGTTTTGTTTGTGACTACCCTAAATCTCAGGACCTGTCTAAGAACCTTGAGGGCAGAAACCAAAGATGGATGGGTAACTCCAGGGAATCCCTGGGCGGCGGCAGGCATGGCAACGCCTCCCTTGCCAAGTGCTGGCTGTGCTCTGTAGGCACCGCCTTCTCCTTTGATTGGAAAGGCAGGGATTCTGCCCATGTAGGGCACCCAACTGCAGCAGAGTCCTCATCCTTTGGCCAGGGAGACTAGGTGTGTCCTCAGGTGTGCCCAGAGCCGCAGGTGGAGGTCGCTTGGAGGTTGCCCTGGCTGCTTCTTTCGCAAGGCCCCATCCTGCCCTCAGAAGAACCCAATAGCGTGCCTCCGTCATCTCCACCAAGTGAAGCCCACAGTAACCTGGTTGTCCCTGTTTTCCCTTAGACGATCCACAAAGTGCTGATTCAGTATGCTGCAATTATAAAAAACGATTTCGGCTCCTTTTGTGACAAAGAAAATGTGGTGAGTAAAACAGAGTGACAGTGGCTACTGTGGACAGAGCCATTAAGCCTGGAATAGAGCTCATCCTTTCCCGGGGGGGGGGGGCTGCTGAGGGGCAAATGCCCCTTCAAGGCAACTGGTGTTTCCATGTGCCTCCCCCTCCCCCTGGATTTCCTCACATGCCTTGTGCAGTAGGCAGCAGCTGGAAAACGGGGGAGGAGGGCTGGGGGGAGGGAACAAGAGGGAGGGGAAGTGCCCAGGGTGGGTTTGCCTCCTTCTGTCCTACCTGGAGGACAACGGATGAGGCTGAGGACATTTTATTTCACCTTCTCCAAGCCTGGGCATCTTTTATGTTCCTCTGAGCACCTGCTTGGTCTGGCATGGGTCTGGCCGGAGTCCTGGGTGCAAAGATGCCGGCTAGGGCCTCTTGACAGGTGGGGATCCCCCTGTCGGGCAGTGTCAGCAAGGCAGGAAAGACAAGAGACCGCCTGGCAGAAGGTTCTGCCATCAAGTTTCTGCCTGACCAGCCCTGCTGGCTTTTTTGGTTCAAAGGGACCCCATGGACCGTGCCATAATGGGAAATGGGGGAGGGCTCTTTGGTTACCGTCTTGCAGCTCCGTATTGGCACCTTGAGTCAGGGGCTTCAGTCCTGCACTCTCAAAGTGATGGCCACCAGCCTTCCAGCCAGCCTGGCTCCATCCCCCTGTCAGGTCTGCACTCTTGGTCCGGCCAAGATGTTCATGATGCCTCTGTCCTTCTCAGCCCTCTATCCTGATGAACAACATCCAGCAACTACGTGTCCAGCTGGAGAAGATGTTTGAAGCCATGGGTGGGAAAGAGGTGAGTGGAAAGTGGTGTTTCCATGACGGAAGGCTCGAGACTGAGGCCACCTCTCTCTGAATGGGGCCGTTCCAGGCAGAACGCCACAAGAAGGCATTGTAGCAGGGGGGAACAGGGCACAGGTGACCTATTGCTGCTTTCCTTAGTGCTCCCCACAAAGCAGCCTCACGCGTTCAAGGAGATTCGCAAAGCTACTCCATCTTTGGTGTGATTTATCAAGTGAGAAAGTATGTCACAGAGTTGAGGTCCTTGCCTGGATGGGACTCTGTGGGCAGTGAGACCACGGTAGAAAGAGGCTTTGCTGTGGGTTGCGCTGATGATCCGCCTCCCCTCCTCGGAAGCAGCAGAAAAATGCCTAGTGTTATGGCTGCTCTCTTGCCAATGGGCACAATGGAGCTGCTCTGGGACGGCCTCAGATCCTGCCCAGCCATTCCTTGGGAGTATGAAGGATCCTGGGGGGGGGGGGTGAGAGCAGGGAGGGGCGAAGGGTGTGTGGCGCTTGTGTGTAATGTGTCCTCCTGTCTTTGTCTAATGCCTTTAACTTGCCTGACCAGAAGCAAGAAGGAGAACGGTTTTCCTTTGAGGTTTGTGCTGATAGTAAGATCTTCTCTTTCCCTTTTCTGGCCGTGGATCCTGCCGCTCAGCACCCTCTGCCTGCTCTGGCCCTGTGTGTGCATCAGCAGTTCTCAGTCACCAGAAAGATCGCCCTCTCTCCGCTCTCCCTGCACACCGAGGCACCAGATTGCTCAGTGATGAACAATCATGAAATGCTTCCACTTCAGCATTTGTGCAGAGGCCACGAAGCTGGGCTTCACTCACATTCCTGATACAAATGCTACAGCTCTAAAGCCAAGCCCACGGCTTTCAGCCAGCCGGTCCTGTGGAATCTCGTGAAACAACAAAGATGCTTGAGTGCCTCGCATGGAAGTGGGAGGGAACAAGGTCCCTGGTGGTTTCGCCATCATGCGCTGCTTGGTTGTTGCTTACTGGAGACCCCAGTCAGGACTGGTGGAATAGACGGGGGGGGGGGGGCTAAACAGGCCCACCTCTCTGATGTCTTAGGAAAGAAGCAGGAGTTTCAGGCTGCCTCCATCTGGCGAGAGGAAATGCCAGATATAAATGGGAACACAGCCTTGCCCCTTTATTTACTTAAAAAAAAATATTTACATTTTTATTCTGCCCTATACCCAGAGGTCTCTGGGTGGGTAACAACATTTAAAACCAAATGTTATTAAAACACCAGACTCATGCAGGGCTCCCCGGCACAGTTCCACTTACTGGCAACCTTTGGAGAGGTCTGCAACATGGCTTCAATGAGAACTTCCGGGAACTCGCCTGGCTTTTTCCTGTTTACATACTTGGTGAGCTAGAGACATCCCAGTAGAAATAGTTCTGGATAATCAGCATTATTTCACCTGCGAACTAAGCAAGCTATGGACAGCAGTGGCCACCATGTCCCATCAGGCCCACTGGGTGATCCAGCCATGATGCTGAGATGTCTTGGAGGCCTCAAGGAAAGCACGTCTGGCAGCAGCCTCTGCAACTCTCCTTCTCACTCCCAAGCAAAGATCTGGGCAGTGCCAGAGGGAGCCTGTCATTGCCAGGCATTCCATATTGAGTGTCACCAGCAATGGCCATGTTCCATCCCCAGTGATGGATAGGAGGTAGGGGGGCTTCTTTTGCTCTCCTGGGGGGGCTGCACTAAGCCTGGATTCTCCTCCCTCCACCTTAAGAACACAAGAGGAGCCCCGCTGGAACAGTCTACAGCCCATTTAGTCCAGCATTCTGTCGCATATAGTGGCCCACCAATTGCACCTTCCTTAGGGGCTGAGGAAGTTGAGCCTCTTCCCCATCTGGGCAAAGTAGGATGGCAGAATGTCCTTCCCCGCAATCCAGCAAGAGCTCCCAAGGGGTGCCTCCCTTTGTGTCTGTGGAGAGGGACTGGACAGCCCAGCCGTGGCTATATGCCAACGGCCGCCTGGCCTTAGCCAAGGCCCCTCAAAGTGCCCATAGGGGGAGGGGAGGGGAGTGCTGTTGCCCTCTGGCTGAAAGGGAAAGCAGCAGCCACCAACAGGCCCTGCGTGAAGCATGTCTTGCAACAGATCTTCCCCTCATCCTTGCTTGCCTCTAGGAAGGCTAAAGCAAGTGGGGCTCAGAGGCAGCTTTTCTGTTCATCAATGCTGAATGGTTTTACTTGCCACTCTTCTGTCTGTGATAGCTTCTTGTATAGCTGTGTTTAGATGATTTGGGCATTTTCAGTAGCTGGATTAATCATGTGTAGCTGCAGTTGACCCAAACAGAGTTTGAGCTGCCACAGTCCATGCTAGGGATGCCTGGAGCCACCCTAGCTAGCTGGAATGGTTCCCCAGGAAGTTCCCAGGCCCAGAGGGGAAGAGGTGCCCACCTGAGATGCCAAGGCCAAGGGTGACTCTCCCACAGGGCAGGTAGTTACGGAAATCCTCATCTGGAAGCCAGAGGGGGGAAATTCCCCCCATGATCTTGAAGACAATTTAGCTTTCCATTTGCCAGAGTGGGGAATGAATCCTGGACAAGATTTTCACAAGCTGAAGATGGGCTGTTGCCTCTCCTGCACCATGTGCCATGACTGGGAAGAAACCCATACCAGTCCTTCAGGGAAATGTAGGATTGCCCTGCCCCTGTGCCACTGGGGTCCCTTCAGCCCCCCTCCCTGTGCCTACGTGCCTGGCACACTCACACCTTTGTGGTGTCCCTAGTTGCTGGCAGCTCTGGAGCTCCTCCCTGGAAGGAGGAGTTAAGGGAGAACAAGAGCACTGCTGACACTTGAATAAGAGGAACGCTTAAGAATGAGGGCTGCAGCTGCAGGAGCCTCCTTCCTTGTTCGGAAGGAGCCCTTGAACCCAGGAACATTAAGAAATGCCTGTGCATGGACCCTTTTCCTCCTGTAGATGACGCGAGGCTGCTTCTCTCCTCCAACCCCTCCCCCTGGCTACTAGCCTGCCATGGTTGCTTTGAATCTCAGGCTGCCCTTCAGAAGGTGGGAGGCAGCAGCCAGAGACCTGAGCAGGCCTGGCAGTGGCTGGATCTGACCCCAGTCCACACAAGATCACAAGATCCGTGGCCCAGCTGGATCTGTCCCAGTGCCTTTGGAGGGCAGGAAGGGAACACATCCTGCACATCCTTCCTCTGGAAGCAGCATGGATCCCCAGTCCACCATGCACTTCTGTCCATGACTGGACACTCTGCTTCTGTCTGCATTAATGCAAAACAGCATGGAAACCCCAAGTGTGGACGCACAGGTGACAAGCCCAGTGGCGAAATGGGATGAGCATTTTGGAAGGGTCACTGGAGCCCAGTGGGGTGCTTGGCCTGGTCCAAGGGGTCTCTCCAGGCTCAAAGGACATTCCCGACACCTCCAGAGCCAACAAGAGCAGTTTCTGACCTCAGGTGTGATTCTTCCAGCTTTTCCTGTAATGGCCTGGCCATGGTTCAAGGCAAAGGAAGTGGGAGTCAGGGAAGGCCTCTGGCCTCCAGGAACAATCCGCAGAGATGTTCTCTTGCTCAAGGGAGGTCCCTTTGACTTCAAAGAAGCATGTGTGCAAGGACCTTCAGGTGGATTGGCTCTCTGTTCATTAACCTCTTGCTGGAATTCAGACTTTAGTGCCAAACTTTCTTGGGAGTTTCTGTGTTTGTTTCTCATTAATGTCACTTAATGAACAGATGCTTTACCTTCGTTCCATGGTGCAAAAGTGGAGCGCTTGGAGCCAGGAAGGCCTCACTAACTTCTCCGTGGCTTCTTTTCAGCTGGACCCAGAGGCCAGTGAGTCCCTGAAAGAGCTACAGGCCAAACTCAGCAGCGTCTTGGATGAGCTCAGTGTGACGTATGGCGCCAGGTAAGCCACCTGCCCGATGGGGCCCAAGTCTTGTGCTTGGCTTCTGGGAGGCAGACACAGCGGGCTCTTGGCTTGTCATCACAGCCTTCTGCATATAGAGCTCCCAGAGGGGATGAGATTTTCCACAGTGCAAACAGCTGTTTTTTGCTTGGTTCAGGTAGGCGTGGAAAGAAACCAGGAGGGGCAGCTACCTACAGAAGTTGGGGTGGACACAAACATTCCCACCTTGCCAGAGACTTCCAAGGGAAAAGTTTAGGGCCCAACTGCGCTCCCCCCTTGGCCTTCTCCCCAACCCTCGCAGAAGCTCCACTTTGTGTAGCGATACGTGTCCACACAGCTCCCAGGGCTGCCTCCCACAGACTCTAAATGCCTCCACCAAGGCAGCCTGGGAGGCAGCGGGAGCAGCGCCCAGCTTCGTCTCGTTTGGGTTCCTCCTAGTTTCCAACCCGTGATTGAGGACTGCGTGCGGCAGATGAGCGTGGAGCTCAGTCAGATGAAAGGAAACGACACATCCAACAAGAACAGCAACGCCGTGGATGCAGAAATGGTGCTGCGCCCGCTGATGGAGTTCCTTGACAAAACGTAAGCAGGACTGCTGGGCCAGTTGCGGCCTAGAGCCAAGGGGGAGGAGGGAGCTCCTTGGCCTTTCAGCTTCGGCCAGCCTGGGAGGTTCCAGACGGAGCACCCCAAATGTCTGACAGAGACTTGCCAGAGCGGCTCTTCCGAGGCCTTCAGTGAAGGCTGTGCATCTTCCTCCGCTCTAGGCTCAGAGGATATTTCATTGCATTGCAGCTTAACCCTCTCAGCAAAGATCTGTGAGAAGACGGTCCTCAAGCGGGTCTTGAAGGAGCTCTGGAAACTGGTGCTGAACAAAATTGAAAAGCAGATTGTGCTGCCACCGCTGACTGACCAAGCTGTAAGTGCTGGAGCCGTGCAGAAAATGGTGGCACGATTCCAAGTTTGTTTCCCTTTAAAGCTGGCATGCTCTGTGGAACGACAGGCACTTCGCCCCTTTGATGTGGGTGTCGAGTTGGCAGATCTTCAAGGCAGAAGCTGCAGGCAAGAGAGGGAAGCTCCCCCCAAGGCCCTCCCGGAACAGCAGCCCTGGGAGGGCTGGGCCACTACTGTTTCCCTCCAAGCAGCCTTTCCTGAGAGGAACCCAGTTTCAGGGCAGCCCCCCCCCCCCTCAAGAGCTCTCCAGCCAGCCAGAGCGAGGGAGCCCCAAGGGTCAGGGGCACTTTGGCCACCCCAGGCAGCACATGATACAGAGAAAGGCAGGCTGAGTGTATCACCCTAGGAGGGCATCCATTCCAGTCCAAGTTAACTGCTGGTCTTCAGGGGTAACTAACTAATAGGCATCCAAGGGCAAAATGCAGGAGAGGCTTGAGGATCATCTCAACGGGCATAGTCTTTGTCTGGCAGCAAGGAGGGGGCGAGGGCTTCTGCTGTCCACTTGAGCGGAGCCCTGCTGTCGGTTCATTCGAAGAAGGACGCCCGGGCTCCTTGCTTCAGGCCACCAAACAGCAGGGACCGTTTCATGTGGTTCCTGCAAGCACATTTCCAGCACAGCAGCCCATTCCTGAACCCAGTGGCCCAGAGGGCTTTCTATTGCACCCTCACCCAGCCCTTGCTTTCCCTCCCTTAGAGATGCCAGCAGCCACTGCACCCCTCTTTTTACCAAGATTTTTCTCAGAACCCTGACCTGTCAGCCTGCTTAGGGGGAGCCCTGGAGGAAGGGGAGCAAGCAGAGCACACTCTCCAGTGGCACGAGGAGTTTCCCCACCCATTCCTGGCATTGCTTGGGCTCTACATTGCCCTTTTCTTCAAGCCTGCCTTTGACCTGTTTGGTTTCTGTCTGCAGGGCCCCCCAATGATCCTGAGTGCTGCCAAAGATTTTGGCCAGTTATCCAAGCTGAAGGTGAGTAGTTCTGCCAAAGGCCTGTTTGAATGTGATAGATGACACAGGTGTGGCATGCGCAAGAGGCCTAGAAGGTTGGCTTTTACTGTCGAGGAGACTGAGAGTGCCCTGCAGGGCCCTTCGGGGTTCAGCCAGCCATCTGCCTGCATGCCCCTTGCCTTAGGGAAGCCCCCCCCCCCCAGCAAAAGGCATCAAACCTGCAGCCAAACCTGTGATGCTCAGAACACCAGGAAGCCTCCTCGCTGCCCGGAGGCGTTTTGGGACCCTTGCCAACAACAACACCCCTTTAAAACCACCTAGAGCACATCATCTGTAAGTTCACTAAGCTTTTGGCTGACCTAATCTACACCAGCCTTTTCTGTCTTCTCCAACACAGGCAGGAAACTCCTCCACTGCATCTGTGAGCCAGTTTGGTCTAGTGGTTAGGGAGCCGGACTCTTGTCTGGGAATACCGGGTTTGAATACGCACTCCTTCACAAAGCCAGCTGGGTGACCTTGGGCTAGTCCCAGCTCTCTTCTGAGCTCTCACTGCCCCACCCACCTCACAGGGTGCCTGTTGTGGGGAGAAGAATAGAAAAGCTTTATCAGCCACTTTGAGTCCCCTAAGATGGGTGAGAAAAGCCGGGTAGAAAAGGCAACTCTTCTTCTTCTCCTCCACTGTACCTTCTGCCAAGGAAGAGATCGGGGCAGGCAGGGTTTCAGGAAGATCCTCACGGTAATGCGCATCCCTCTGTTTTTGGCAGGACCACGTCATCCGAGAAGAAACCAAAAGCCTGACCCTGAGGCAGTGTGCCATCATGGATGTGGTACTGGCAACAATCAAGGTATGAAAGCACCAGCACGCTCACCTGTAAAGGGATCTGAGATAGGTCAATGGGCTGGAGTGGACCTTTTTTCAGAATAATGCCACCCTGAGCAGTGGGGCAGTAGCACAAAATGAAGGGACATCGATGTGGTCACTGAAAGAGTGGAGAGAGGTCTACAGTTTGCTCCTGAAACGTGCGCACACTTTGCAGCTCCACGCAAAGGTTGTGCACTGGACTAGATGATCTCAGGGGTCCTCCCACTCATGGAATCTGTGATCATGTGAATGCGCTCAATTCATGCTGCCCTTGAAATGCTGAAAGTGGGGAAGGACAAGGGCTCCTGGGCCCAGTTCAAGTTGCAGGTTTTCAGGCCCAGAGACGTTTAGGGACCTGTGACGTAGTACCAGCTATGCTGCTCTCTGAGGCAAGCTGGCCTGTCTGTCCAGTAGCCCATTTGCTGCAGGGAAAGGTGCCACACACAACTTTGCTTTAGGAAACAATTAAAGCCCCTCTGCTGTGTTCTTCCATGTTGTTACCCTAAAAATAAAATAAACATAAACTACCTGGGCCAACTTAAAAATATAGGGACCACATATTAAAGAAAAAAACAGTTTTTTTGTCCTGAGGAGGAAAACAGAAGAGCAAATCCCACCATCCATGTAAATGTGCATTGCATACTGGGAAATGAAGCTCAGTGTCGTCGCTTTGCATGGCCTGAAAGCAACTGGAAAGCACTTTCTAGAGAATCACTGAGACAGCAGAGAAAAGAGAACCGGCGCAGCAGGGACGCGGGGCCACTTTTGCCTCATGCAGCTTGCACCAGTGGCACTTTGAGAGCAGGATGGACAGAAGTCACGATGTCCACCAGGCAGGTTGCCTTCAGGTACCGGTATGACCCAAGGCAGACAAACAAGGACCCTCCTGGCCCCTAAGGCACCTCCTGTAACAGCCGCCACTCAATTTTATATATCTTTGGTATTTGGTAGTGTGGTAGCGTGTATTTATATCCTAAAAGAATGATTCAAAGTCAGAACTTCCCTTTTAAAAGAATCTGCACTCTCAGATCCTTAAGGCTTTATTTATATAAATGTAGCAAAACAGCTAGACTCACTGCCTGAGCTCCTCCCCCCACTCAGCCTCGCTAGCAGTGGGTTAAAGATACTGTTTCCTTTTCCTTAAGCAGGCTTGACTTTAAAATGCTCTATATGAGAGATAGCCAGACTGTTCCACGTTTAACAAACAATAAATAAGTTTATTGGTTAGAGCTTTCTTAATAATAAAGAGGTAAGTTCACTATGTCAATCACAGGTCCATTCACCCTTCTGACTGAACTGTCCCCAGCTTCCTCACTCAGCCCAAGGACTCCAATCCCATTCAGATTAATGCCAGCAGCATAAGTAACGTATAACCATTTCAGTTCTTTTACTTTCTAAACACCATATATTCACTAATGACTCAGAACCCTTCTTCCAGCTTCCCTAAGCTAAGGGCCCGTTTCTCTCCCTCTGGTCAGTCAACCCCAGGCAGAGAACGCTAACAATTCCCTCAGGCTCCCTTAAATACTAGCCTCGCCGGTGAGCTGCAACCTGATTGGTTGATGCTCCTCCAGGATCCTATTCCACCCTCTCTCCTGGAATAGCCCCTCCCTTTAGCAACTTACCATTTCTAGATAATCCACTTTGATGACACTTCTGGATGTATAGACAACCCAATTTCACCACACTTTGTAATTTTGCCAAAATAACTTAATTTTAGGGTGAGGGGTCCTCACGGGCACCACACCTCCCTAGGGTAAAGAATGCAGCTCCGCTCCGAGGTCAGCAGGAAAGTCTCAGGGGCCTTCCGTTCACTCAGCCTTCAAGAGGAGACATTCCTGAGCCTTTGAGCTCCCAGCCAGGCACCAGCGAGTCTCACTGCTTCCTGCAAGGGCTTCTGGGAGGATGGCCACCCTCTGTAGCCCTTCAAGTGGAAGGAAGACAGAAAGATAAGAAGAGAGAAAACGGCTCATTTCTCACCAGTGACCTTGCGCTCTGTAGAAAGCCACCAGCACCCACATCCCGAGTGCAAAAGGGGTAGTGGTCACCTTGCACAATGCTTTCCTGTTCCCTTGCTTGGAGGGGTCTCAGGATGGAAGAAGAGAAGTCTGGAGAGTGAGTGAAACAGGCCGTTTGCTGCCCCTCCATGGCCTGCACCCCTTCCAGGTGGCTCCTTGCTCTGCTAATTACTTGCTTCCTGTGCATTACTGGCTTTTGTTCAGAGATCTTCTCTGGAGCCCACTTGCTTGCCAGGCACCTGGGACTCAATGCGATTCATTGATCTCTACCTTGCTCCCTGCAGGCACGTTGCAGGGGGAGAGAAAGAGCCCCCCCCCCAGCAGGTCTTGCCTGCAGCCCCAGAACACGCCCTTCGTCCATGTGGCCATGTGGCGGCACAATGCACAGCTCCTCTCACCATGGGGCACTTTGAAAACTTTCCAAAGAATCTTTGGCAGAATTTTTCCAAAGTGAACTCTGCCAGCATTTAACAAAGTATTTTATACACCCAAAGGTTTTTGGTGTTCAAGGAACTGATGCGATAAAAGAGCCTATGTTTAACTACATTTACAAAATGTGTGAATTCCAACGCTCATTAATATACGAATTCATCATGCCATTGGGATCTTTACTACAAAAACATTCCAGTCTTATGGAATGCTGAGCATTCGTCCAGGAAAAGATGCCCAAAATAGCCTCCTTTTATAGACCTTATTTATCCACCACCCATAAGAAAGGACTGAATGCTATCAGTGCCTGGGCTGTCTGCTACCCGTTTACACTGAGAATTAGACATCAAAGAACCCAAAGGAACCCAATTCTGTTAATGTTTTTTGTCCTGCAATAATACACTTTTATGTGCGGATATGTTCAGATAGTATCTGCACAGTTCCTGTAGGCCATTTGTCTGTTTCCAAATTACTCTTTTATCCAGAAAGATGTGTCTAATTATTCATTTTATTCAATAATTATTAGCTAATTAAATCCCCCTCTCAGCAGTTCAGATCTTATTGGCCACAATCCAGAACCAGGCGAGCAGCTGGAGTTTGCATTACTATTTTCAGCCCTGAAAAGACAGAAAGCAGCAACTAGCAATGTGCGAATTGGAAGGGCAAGAGGAGAGGCAGCTGAAAGCTCCACTTTGCCCCCCATGTGGACCCCCCTTTGCCCCACTGTGTGGCACACCACCTACTTAAGGGATAAAGAAGGCAAACGGAGGCAAAGGCCCCAGCCTCCCAGGTGGGGGCTTCAAAATGTCTCTCACCTCCCTGTGCTGGGATCTTGGCTGGCCTTGCAGTGTGGAATTGAGGTGTCTTTGGCTTGTTTTCCACCTGGGAGCCCAGGAACAGCCCCCCCCAAAAAAATATTCTCCTTTCCGAATAATCCTTTAGTCTTCCACGGGCATCCGGCCAGCAGATTGCAATGCGGACCTTCCTTGTGTCCAGATGCTGCTGCGGCACACGCACCGCGCCTGGTTCTGATTTGCATATTGAATGATGCAGGCGACTTCTCTGAGGAGCAGGTTGTTCTACAGAGAGAATTTGGAAGAAGCAAGTCTGTTTTCGCTAGAACTGAAACAAAACTGACAGTGCCATTAATGCGGGCGTTTGTGGAGCTGGAGTTTGGAAAAGCAATTTTACCTGTGTAATAGAACTAGAACAAAATGGGAGCAGGACAGAGCTTTTCTGCATCAGGAAGAAAGCCGCAGCAGATGGCTGCCTAGAATTACGTTAGCTCTGCAGGAAAAGTCCAGCTGCTGGATTCCCCACGGGGGCCATTGTTCAGCAGCAGCTGATTGGGGCGTGTGTGACCAAGTGGAAGCATCCATAGGAAACACACAGGGAAGAAGCAGTGCAGGAGTCCTGGTCTCCCCAGTCACTGGTCCCCAGGAACGCTCCCTTGTTGAGAAGTTCTATCCTTGGCCAGAAACTGATTTTTTGGTCCAATTTTGCTTGAGGGGGGCAGGGACAGGGAGGGAGGGCTCCTTTCCTCCTCCCAACACACAAGCATGCCTGTGCTTCCCAGAAAATATCACTGGGAAAATGCCAGATTCACACACGGGGAAGCGAAGTGGTAAATCCCAGGACGCCTTTCTCTGTCCTCAGGATCGCCTCCATGTGCTTTTTGCACACCTGTGGTATCAAAATGCTCCCCTTTGGAGCCTTTTGCATCCTTTTTTTTCTCGTGATGTGCAGAAGGGCCCTCAACATCTCGTCCGCCTCGTGTTGGCAGGGCAACAGATGCGACATGAACCTGCTGGCTGCAAGAAGCAGAACTCGGGCCTCCTGACCTGCCTGCCTTTGGAGCAGCGTCCACACGCACATTGCAAACATTTTCCCTACTGAAACATTTCCACCTTTCCTCAGGATATTTCTCAGTCCTGGGTGAAGTTACATGTAGGTATGCATTCGACTCACATTGGGTTTCTGTACTCTTTTTCTCTTAACCGAGGTGAATGGAGGGAGAACTCCAAGTGAAGTAGATTCGAGATCCCAGATTTCTTGCTACGTAAAATAAAATCTGAAGGTACAGCAAGCAGATAAAAGGAGAACAAACTTCTTTGAATGAAATCAAACCCTCCCTTTGTTTTCCCCCTTTACTCTCTCCATAAGCCTGGAGACCCAAATAGGTTATTGGACGCTGTGTGCAAACCGCTCACCATGTTTCTCAACCTTCCTTACAAGGCTGGCAGGAAAACAAGAGCAGAAGGATGTGGAGCACATTAACCCTGTAAAGGAGGCTTAGAAACGTCACAGCTACTTTGCCTCCAGCAAGTTATTCAAGCCTCTGTCTTTCTTTACTTAGAAAAACTTGTATCTGAGAACTTTTGTATCCACGGACCTCTGGGTTTTCTTTTTCAAAAAATAAAAATTAAAGCCTGCTGTGCTGGGTGGGGGGGGGGGGGAGATGAGAACTGCAGGAGCTTTGCCCTCGCAAGGACAAGGGGGCGGGCAGTGCAAATGAGGTTTACTGTGAGGACAGCACTGGCTTGAACCCCCTCTTTCCTCAGGGCAAACAGAGGGAGTCTGCAGGAAAAACCCAAGGAACAACAGGCAGAGAAAGCTCTTGGGAAGCAGGGTGGGTGGAAGGGATGACGTTCCTGCCAGCAGTGCCCCTCACCCCCCCAAGGGCTGGAAACCAACCAGGCAGCAAAGATAAGCTCTGGCCTGGCGGGCAAGGCTAACATCCCTCTCCACCAGCCCTTCTCCTCCTTCCTGGTCTTGCGGGCAAACTGTTTCTGCCACTCACCTGCCTGGGAGACCCCATGGCTCTTGTCTGGGGCCCAGGGACCTGTCCTCGCTTCTTCTCTCCGTATTCTTCTCTTTAGCAATACTTCCACGCCGGAGGGAGCGGGCTGAAAAAGAACTTCCTGGAGAAAAGTCCAGATCTGCAGTCCCTGAAATATGCGCTGAACCTTTACACACAGACGACGGATATCCTCATCAAGAAATTCATTGATACCCAAACATCACAAAGTGAGTGCTCTGGCAGAAGATACGTGAGGAGTAATCTAAGGAGCACCAAAGCCCCTGGACCACACAAAAGGGGTGAGCCTGTGGGCTTCCCTAGGACGCTCTTGGCCAAAAGCAGCCTGCTGTGGAGAGACGAAGGTGCTCCGTGCTCTAAGCCTCTGAGGGAGAAAAGCTTCCAAGCACTTGTTGGTTACAGGTTTAGGTTGTTTTTCACTGTTGCTCCAATGATACTTCAACCTTTATTTTCCTAATTTGTGTTTTATGTTTTTAGTATATTGTAAATCGCCTTTGGGTGACATACAGTACTTTATGGGTTGTCATAAATTAATAAGTAAAATGGCTCTCCCAACAGCTGATGTCAATAGGCCAACTCCTGTCCCCTGGGTGGAAAAGGTCAGTGCAGCTCACATATAGGATTAAGCATTTGCTGGAAGTGGTGGGTGGCGCTTGCCATGCACCTGTGAGCACCTGTGAGAAAGGTGAACCAGTAGACATTGTCTATCTGGACTTTCAGAAGGCTTTTGACAAAGTCCCACATCAATGGCTACTAAGTAAACTCATCAGCCATGGAATAAAAGGACAGGTTCTGTCCTGGATTTGTGACGGGCTTAAGGGCAGAAAGCAGAGAGTAGTAATAAACAGCAAATTCTCAGGGTGGAAAGAAGTAAAAAGTGGGGTCCCTCAAGGCTCACTACTGGGACCAATACTTTTTAATTTATTCATCAATGATCTAGAAGAAGGGATACATAGCAAAATAGCAAAGTTTGCTGATGATACTAAATTATTTAGGGTAGTAAAATCTGAAAGAGATTGCCAAGAGCTCCAGAGGGATCTCTTAGCATTGGGTGAGTGGGCAACCAAGTGGCAAATGTGCTTTAATCTTAACAAGGGCCAAGAATCCAAATTACGTCTATAAACTGATGGGGTCTGAGCTTTCTGCAACACACCAGGAAAGGGATCTCGGGGTTTTGGTGGACAGTTGAAGGTGTCAACCCAGTGTGCGGCAGCAGCGAAAAAAGCAAATTCAATGCTGGGAATAATTAGGAAGGGAATAGAAAATAAGACAGCAAGTGTCATTTTGCCCCTTAATAAATCTATAGTGAGGCCACATTTGGAATATTGTGTACAGTTCTGGTCACCACACCTCAAAAAGGATATTGTGGAACTAGAGAAGGTGCAGAGAAGGGCAACCAGAATGATTAAGGGTCTGGAACACCTCCCTTACAAAACCAGGCTGCAACGTCTAGGCCTCTTCAGTCTGGAGAGACGGCATTTAAGAGGGGACCTGATTGAAGTACATAAAATTATGCACGGTACAGAAAAAGTGGATAGAGAAAATTTCTTTTCTCTATCGCACAACACTAGAACCAGGTAGGAGAATAAGGTCTGACAGGGGGAAGTATTTCTTCACCCAGAGGGTCATCGGCTTATGGAATGTGCTGCCGGAAGAGGTGGTGACAGCTACCAGTCTGGATGGCTTTAAGGTAGGGTTAGACAAATTTATGGATGACAGATGTATCAATGGCTACTAGAACGAATGCCTAGGTGCATCTTTCAGGCTGAGGTGGGGGGGAGGAACCGGGGCGCTCCTAAGGCCACCTGCTGGGACTCGAGAGCAGGAGAAGGTTTGTCCTTGTCTCTGCTTGAGATGCCCATGAGCATTTGGTGGGCCACTCTGTGCGACAGGATGCTGGACTAGATGGGCTGTGGCCTGATCCAGCAGGGCTTCTCTTATGTTCTTATGTTTTACCCTCTTGCAGATGTTTGCTTGATCCATTTTGGAAACCGGTCAGACAGTGGACATCAACCCCATAGTTGAACAGTGTGAGCCAGTTTGGCCTTGTGGTTAGGGTGCTGGATTCTTATCTGGGAATCAGAGGATTTGATTCCGCACTCCTCCACGAAGCCAGCTGGGTGACCTTGGGCTAGTTTCTCAGCTCTCACAGCCCCATCTATCACACAGGCTGTCTGTTACGTAAGAACATAAGAGGAACCCTGCTGGATCAGGCCACAGCCCACCTAGTCCAGCATCCTGTCACACACAGTGGCCACCAATTGCCCATGGGCATCTCAAGGGCAAACCTCCTTCTTTCAAATCCCAGCAAATGGCCTTAAAAGGATCCTGTTTGTCCCCCCAGCCTGAAAGATGTACTTAGGCATCCATTCTAGTAGCCATTAATACATGTGTTGTCCATAAATTTGTCTAACCCTTCCTTGAAGTCATCTAGGCTGGTAGCTGATACCACCTCTTCCGGCAGCAAATTTCATAGACCGATGACTCTCTGGGTGAAGAAATACTTGCCCTTGTCTGATCCAACTCTCCTACCCATCAGCTTCATAGATGCCCCCTTGTTCTAGTGCTGTGTGATGGAAAAAATAAATTTTCTCTATCCACCTTTTCTATACCATGCATGATTAATCTACTTCAGTCAGGTCCCACTCAAATGACGTCTTTCCAGACCGAAGAGGCCTAGACGTTGTGGCCTGAATTCGTAAGGGAGATGTTCCAGACCCTTAATCATTCTGGTTGTCCTTTTCTGCACCTTTTCCACTTCGATATTCTTTTTGAGGTGTGGTGACAATATTCTAAATGTTGTACACAATATTCCAAATGACACTTGCTGACTTGTTTTCTGTTCCCTTCCTAATTATTCCCGGCATTGAATTAGCTTTTTTCCCCTGCTGCTGTGCACTGGGCTGACACCTTCAGCCCAGTGTGCAGCAGCAGCAGCAGTGAAAAAAGCTAATTTGCGGAGAGAACGTCGGTCGTTTTGAGCCCCCTTCAGTGGGAGAAAAAAGCAGGGTAGAAAAGTCAACTCTTCTTTTTCTATGGAAAGACTGGCTTTTTAAGTCTCCAGTTTGACTCTTAAGGATACTTTTCATTGCAGACATTTGTGACTCATTGCTAAGCTTAACTCTGCTCATCGGTGCAGCAGATATTGGAGGAACAACATTAAAAATCCACAACAGGCTTCAAATATTGCATTCTGAATCTTCTCCCATCTCCTCTCGCCACTGTGGCAGATCGCACGTTAGGACCAGAAGGGGCCCTCAGTGGTGCTGAATCTGCCATAGGTTTCCTTGACATGTTGTTTATGATCGATTTTGAAGCCAGCTTTTCCCTGGAGCGTTATATCTCCATTTACAAAGACGGTCTGGACACTGATGGATGGCTTCCAGAGCACACTTCATTTCCACCATCAGAGAAATTGGCTTGAAGCCTCCCAGCAATGAATTAGCAGCCAGCCAAGAGATCTGGGCAGTTCAGGAGCCTCAGCTCCTCCCTGGCCTGGTTTTGCCTGGAAGGACCTTCCTCCCCTCTTCACAAGGGGCTGCTGGGCAGCAGTGGCCTGCCTACAGGGTGCTGTGAGGGTGAAGGAAGTGCAGTGACGCATCCTCCACTTTCCACAGGAACACAAACGGTCTTTACTTTAGTCGTTGCTCCCGCTCTTGCTGCCACTGCCGAGTCTGCATCTTCAGCCAGCACTGGACTTTGGGGCATCTGTTCATAAGAGCATGGGAATCCAAGGAATGCCCTGCTGGATTAGACCATGGTGGCCCAGCTAGGCCAGCAGTCTGTTCCCCCAGTGGTCAGTCAGCAGAACAGGAGTCCAAGACTTGGCCTGCTCCCAGCCTCTTTGCACTCGCACACCATGAAGCGGGGCGGGGCCCTGCTTTCCCTCCACCCAGCAACACGATAGGGTTTTTTGTTGCAGATCACACCAGCAAGGACACCGTGGGGGAGATCAATCTTCAGGTGGACCTTACAACGCAGCCTGGAACCGCAGAGCACAAAGTCACGGTCAAAGGTGCGTTTCCAAAGCCCTCTTTGAAAGCAAAACGGCAGCCGCTGTGCAGACAAAGGAAGGAAGGAAGGAAGGAAGGAAGGAAGGAAGGAAGGAAGGAAGGAAGGGCTCTGTAGAGGGACCCAGACTAAGGGAGCCTCAGGTTAGGGAGCAAAGCAGAGGGATCCATGCTTTTTTAAGGACGCCTCTTGCACGTGCCCCACACTGATACACGGATTCCCCAAAAGTGGCTCCCCCTGCTGACCCAGCTAATGCCTTGCTCTCTTTTGCAAGAAGAGTCCCTCTTGCTCACCCTGGCCAATTGTCCTTCTGTGGATGATGGTGATAACGGCTGCTGTTTTCAGTTGTAGCAATTAACAACCTCAGCTGGCAGACAAGCGCCATGTTCCGGCCTTTTGTGGAGGTTTGCCTTCTGGGACCTTCCCTTAGTGACAAGAAGCGAAAACATGGCACCAAGACGAAGAGCAACACCTGGTCTCCAAAATACAACGAAACCTTCCAGTTGTAAGTGTCTCTCCCCCAAGGGGACTTCTGGGAGTTCTGGGATCTGATCTAACTCTGTGTGCTTGTGTCTTACCGCCCCTGCAGCCTCCTGAGCAAGGAAGAGAAACCCAGTGCCTACGAGCTGCACATCTCTGTAAAGGATTACTGCTTTGCACGAGAAGACCGCGTCATTGGCATGGCTGTCTTGCAGCTGCGGGGCCTGGCCGAGAGGGGGAGTGGTGCCGCCTGGCACCCTCTGTTGAGGAGCATTTGCATGGATGAGACCGGCCTGACGATTCTGAGGATACTCTCCCAGAGGACCAATGACGACGTCGCAAAAGAGTTTGTACGGCTCAAATCGGAAACGCGGTCGGCCGAAGAAACCGCCTGAGAATTCCTTGAGAGTAAATGCAAAGCGCCAATGCCAAGATCCTCAACCTGGTGTTATCCACGTCCAAATAATGCATGTTTGTGCAACTCTGTGGGAATGTTTAACTGTTTCCATGTTTGCCAGAACATAAAGTTCTATATTTGCAAGGTATGTCCAAGAGCTGTCGGCCTTTTCTACGTGTCTGAGTCTTTGGAGAAGGCGTACGTTGTTTCCGTGAAGTGCCAAAACTGCAACTCAGAGGAGTGATTACTGGCATCTCTGGAAATGTTGGTTCTGTCTCCTGGGAGTCCCTCCCCAGAAGCGTTTCGTTCAGGCTGAGCCATCTTAGCTGCCCCTGTTGCGTTGCAGTGTGCCCGCCCAGTTTCCGTCCCAGGTTAGCACCCACCCCGTCTGACCCTACGGTCCGTTTCCGTGTTATGCAAGCCCCCTTTGGTCTCTCCCTCTTCCCAAGACCTTTTTCTATCATAACTAACCAATGCAGTTACTTTAAGAAAGGGTTTGTAGTTTTATAATTGCTGATACAAAGAAATGATTTTTTGCATACAAACTTTAAAAAAGTGATGTTTTATGCTGACCTTCTTTTCCAAAATTTCATATCTATCACTGTGAAGACATGCTGTCAAAGAAGTCCTCCAGAAGCCTCGTCTAGCCTGTTTTTGATGTTCTGTACCTTCTCCAAGATTGCCAAGGCAATGCCCTGCACGTGGCCAGCGGGCAATTCCATCTCCCAGCCAGGGCTCCGTGGTGTGCACGCACGCACGCACGCAGACACAAATCCTCAGCCGCAAGACCCCTGTCAGTCCTTGGCTTCCCTCTAAGGGAAAGGAGGCTGGTGGGAGGGGGACTTGCAAAAGTAGCCAAGTCCCACGGGGAGAAGTCTCTGCTGGCTGAGGGGCAAAAGGTGATCAGCTCAGGAGGATGGAGGTGCTGCCTGCCCAGTGGTCCGTTGGCACAGATGGACAATGGCAGACACAGGGGCATCCTGGAGGCTGTGTGGAATGTGTGGGAGCTTGATAGAGAGGCTTGTGGTATCAGTGCTTACCGGACTATACAGGGTTCGTGAGATGGAAGGTGTCACAGTCAGTGGTTTCCATCTAGAGGTTCCTCATGAGAAGCAATTTTGATGTTAACAATGTTCACTCTTACCATTACCAACTCTGTTTTACATACTTAGCTGAAATGGCAGTAAAGTGCTTTATTTTTATTTTCATAAAAGTTCAAAGGTTTCTACTTATGCAACATGACTATGTCCTGCACTGAGGCAAAAATCCATGTGCTGTAAATATATTTCGTGACAAATTGTAAAATAAAGCAAGGAGAAACTGCTCTGTGCCCCCTGACCTGGCCTTATTCGCCTCTCCCCACAGGTGACATTCCATTGAGGGGGGGACTGGAGGGCTGGGTGGGCGGAGCCATCAGAATAGGGGCTTTTCGCCTTTCTACTGCTGACCAAAGCAAAAGCCCTGAGTGGTGCCCTTCAATGCAAGAGCGGAGGAGTCCAGCTGAAGGCCTCTCCCTTTTGCAAGCAGTGCAAAAACTTCCAGGGAAGCTGAGCAGCTTTTGCTTGGAGGCTAGGGGAGCAAAGGGAGGGCTGCTGCGCAGGGGAGGGTGGGTCTGACTGCGCTGGGCAGGAGCTAAAGGGGGCTTAGGAAGCCAACGGGCCATTAATGTTGCTGCGGCCCCAGGCTGCAAAATCCGGCTCCACCCTCTCCGGGCTACAGAAACGGGATGGGATGCAGGGAGGCAAAGCAAGCCGAGCTGAGGTGAGTTCTCACCTGGGGCTTTTCTGCACTTGGCCACTACTCGACCCGCAGTGCATCAGCTCTTGAAGAAGCCATTTCTGACTCAGAGGCACACTGCCACCCACACTTCTGTGGTGCAAAGAGCAGCACGGAATGCACCGCGCAAGTGTGCTGGTGAATCACATGACGTGTCAGAGCCAGTGCACATGCCCAGGAGCCTTGTCCCAGTGCAGCACCGGTGCAGTAGTGCCAGCATCCGGAATGAAGACGGAGGTGCCCGGACACTTGTCTTAACTGAAGGTACGTCTGCAGATGCGTGGGGGAGGGGTGGGGAGTCCTATTATTTGCATTTTTATCCCGCTCCATACCCAAAGGTCTCAGGGCAGGTAACAACATTTTAAATCAAATCTATATATTAAAACAACAGTGTCTGGAAGTGGAAGAGAAAGTGTATCCCATTTGACCAAAGGCCACGGCAAAGAGATGCAAATGCCAGTCCACGCCTGGGCAAGTTCACTTTTCTCCTCTCCTGGATGGGATGGGAAGTATGAATTCTCCCCTTGATCTAGAGCTAACTTGGTCAAGAGCAAACTCAGTCCTCAAGTGGGAGGGGTGTGGTCATGTCAGGTGGTTCACAAAGGCTTGCAAAACAGTGTAGCAACAGTAGCGTGCAGTTGTAGAATTACTTCCCCTGAGAAGAATACGGGGCCAGTTTCACTCCGGGTTGCGGCTTGGATTTGATGTTAATTGGGTCTGAGAACTGTTCCACCTCAGGCTTCAGCCAGTGACAAAGTGCTTCAAGAACAGCTTCGTGCTCCCAAGAGCGGCTTTGGCTTGAGTACTTTGCTGTCCTGCCTTTTTTGGGATCCTGTCAAGAAGCTGTTTGCTCCGAGGGCTGGAAACTTCCAGCTGTAGCATCAAATGTGGGTTCAAAATATACAGTGTTTTTTGCAGTGTTGTTCTATTAGAGTTTCTCCCTATTCAGAAATGAAAGTTGTAGCAATTACATGGGCAATTGAGTTTTATAAGCCCATTTTCAGAGAGTGACGAATGTTGCTGCATTTGGTTTCAGGAAGGGTTGGGGAGGAACAGGCGTTAATTTTATGTCTGATTTCTCCTGGAAGAACAAGGAGCTTTTATACTCCCAGGAACTCCAGAAATAAGGGTTCCCTAGTGCCAAGCAGACATGATGTTTGGCCACTGTTTTCTTGTCTGTTAGGAATTTAATTTGCCCATCCGTAATATCTCAGTGTGGAAGCCTTCGAGGAGCAACTCAAGACAAGCAAGCAGATAAAAAGCCTATCAAAATGCATCACAGGAATTGATACTTTCCCCATCATAGCTTTACCAGGAGTATGGAAAGTCCCCTGTTCACCCACACGCAAAGTTCTTCAGGAGACAAAGAGCAGGTATCTTCCAGGCTGCTGTTGCTCCAAGTTGGAAGCTGAGGGTCAATAGAGCAACAAAACCAGCAAGAAACCCAAAAGAGCCCCTGAGGCCATCAGGTCTCACTGGCTTCAAAGGGGATTTGGGTCCATGCTGGCCCTCTTAGCAGCAGTCCTGGGGACACAATCTTCATCCAAGGCTCTCTGTACCCCTCCTGGGCACAGTGCCACCCTGAAGAGGCTTCACAGTTCAGAAGCTGATCTGCTACAAGCTGGTTGCTAAAGTACCTGACCCACCTGCTGGGATCTGTCACAGCTAAAGGAAAGAAGAGTCTAAAGACTCTGGCCTCAGGTTTCCGTGTGCCTGGGGCATGGGCTGCATGTCGGCCTGGAAGCCACAGGCCTTTTGTGACTTGTAAAATGTGCAGGTCACAGTACCTCACAGCCTGGCCTGCTGTTGTGATACCTCAACCGTATTTACGGAAGGGCAATAAGAAAATCAAAGACCTGAAGCCAAGTGAGCCAGTTTGGTCTGGAGGTTAGGGAGGTGGGCTCTTAACTGGGAATACCAGATTTGATTCTGCACTCCCCCATGAAGCCAGCCGGGTGACCTTGGGTTAGTCCCAGTTCTCTTCTGAGCTCTCACAGCCCCATCTATCACACAGGGTGTCTGTTGTGGGGAGAAGAACAGAAGCTTTGTCAGCTGCTTTGAATCACCTTAAACGGGTGAGAAAAGTGGGGTAGAAAAGCCAACTGTTCTTGTTTCCTATCCTGTCCCCAAAGGTCCTATGTGGAAAAGACCATCTTCTGCCCCCTGGAAAGTCTTTGCAGCGTAATGAGGAAAGCTTTGTGGGCCCAAACAACTTCTATCTGTGACAGTCTCCAGGATAACATATGCAGTTATTTGATAAGGGAAAGGAAAATAAATGGGAAGTAATGCATTTTAGAGGAGCTTTGAATTTTGGGAAGTGGTATGAGCCCAAAGTTTTTCCCGCCACTTCTGCAGCTCTACAGAGGCTTTTCTGACCAAACTTGAGGTGACGCTATGACAGCGGTGAAACCCCAGGGCAGGATCAGCGGGGGGGGGGGGGGGGCAACAGGAGCAACAGGGAATGTGGAATTGTGCCTGCATGTTGGCAACTCCTTCAAGCTTTGGGGGCTTCCACTCTCTTGTCCTTTAGCTGCATCTTCAAGGGCTTGCAACCATTGTATGCACAGCCATTAACTGAGAAAGTATCTGAGAAGGGCTGAGACACAGTGAAAGGAGCATAGAGCAACCTCATGGGGCTGCTGTGAAGATAAAATGGAGGTGAAAAGGATGTCAGTTGCTTTCAGCTTTCTGGAAGAAAGACAGGACTGAAATACCTTGATAAATACAAAACTAAACTAAACATTCTCTGCTGCAGAGAAAGCCAGAATTGTCCTTCAGCTGAAACCACTGTCAGGGGTAGGCAGAGCTGCATTATTTGAGGCAAGCTGCAGCCGGTCAGCTGGCCGGTCTTGCCTAGGACAAGACGAGATGAGAGCGGCGAGTCCATCCACAAGGGCGCAGGGGTGCAATATTAGAAAGACAAGCACCATCGTAATTCACTCATTTTGACACCCGGTCGCGTTTGCTCTGGACCTGCTGACGCGGCACCCTGCAAACTGCCACCCACTATTTGTTTCATGGATTCAGGTGTGCTGAGATTTAATTCCCTTTGCGGCTGAATAGCTCCTCAGTGGTGAAACGACTCTTCTCATTAGCTGACCTGGAAAGGCGAGGGGGGAATCTGCACCTGTGTTCTGAGCAGCGACAGACCTAGCTCCTGAAACCCAAATCTATGCAGGCGTCCTTCACTTATTTTGATCCTCACTCGCTCTTGAAAAGCTCTGGACAACTAGAGCAGAAGCCGCCTTGTGATGTCACAGGAGGGCAGCCAGTTGGTGTCCCCAAACAGGCGTCGGCAGCAGCAGCAGCAGCAAACAAGGCGGCACGAGTTTCCCTGGCGGAGGATCTGAGGGAGAAGACATCTCACCTATGGAACTTTTGGCCACGATATCTGCTCCTTCACCATGACGGCTGGCCCTTCTGAAGGAGGGAAGGCATTTTCAAAATCACAAAATTAATGCCGGTGGATATTGACATTTGCTGGTCATTGCAAAGTGGAACGAACGCAGACACCTTGCCTCCAGCATGGAATTCCTTTGAGCAGCTTCCCTCCTCCTCCGCCCCCATCACCAGTCATCTTGTCTCAGGAGGGGCCTTCCATGGCTGGGGGGCCCGTGGGCTTCCTGCGTGCAAACCATCATGAGCGTAAGCAGGGAGTCTACTGCGTCTCCGAGATGCCCCTTGAAGAGCCGTTCATCACACAGGAGTCGGCCACCCAGTCTTCATATCATTCTTAACATGGAGCTATTTTGATCTTGTTTTGCTGCGGAATCCTAAAATGCACTATCAGGCTTCCTGTGTTTTGATTTTAGTAGTTACAGCTGCCCCTTTCTATTTGATCCAGAGAACTGCCCCGTATCCCCCAAGTGACGCTTGAGGGCTCCTGCACCATTCCCTGGGTCGAGAATTAATCTGATGTATGGCCACTCTCGGGGGGGCAGTGGGGGGGCTTGCTAGAAATTGATTTCTCTTTTTCTGCAAGGCTGCCGAAGACAGAATGCAAGATCAATTACAGGCGGCAGTGCGGGAGACAGTCAGAGGCTCCCTATATACAGTCACAACACTCCTGGGCTGGGCCGGGCCTGCTCAACCTGGATTCATCCATCCCTGCGTCCTGGCTCTGAGACACCAGGCCCCCCTCCATTTCACCCTCAAGGCCACCAAGGCCAAAGTGTCACTCCTGGGGAGCCCCGGATGCCTTTGAGCAGCTCCTGAGCTCTGGAATCAGCATCCATGGGGAAAGCTGAGGCAAAGCGCCACAGTGGGAAAGTGGTCTCTGCTGTGGCCACCTGAGGTGTTCCAAAAGTAAAGTGCCCAGTTCCAGGGCACAGAATAGTCACAAAAAAGGCAGAAAGATTGGTGCCATCCTGTGAAAACCACCAGCTAGTCCTCAGCCTAAGGCAGAGGGCAGATGGGGCTCTCCTGGCAGGAAGGGCTCCCACCTGCGGCTCTCTTCTCCCCCCCAGAAGGGGGGGCAGGAAACAGGATGGGGGTGTGCCCATGCACCCAGCATCTCCTTCACAGGCGGGATTACTGGGCCTGATGTTCCCTCCCCAGCCCCCCCTACAATTCAGGCAGCTACAGATATTTTCCTGAGGGGGGGCTCACCCCTGCCTCAAAAAGCTGCAGCAGAGCTTCTCCTCCGTTTATTTTCCCTCATTTCATCACATTCCTATTCTACCCCCAACTTAAGGTCCCAAGACAGATTTACAAGCAATAACAACCTACAAATTCAAAATTAGAGCTCATTTAAAGTATCAGAACAAAAAATTGCATGAAAAAGGGTAGTTTAGCTCCTCACCTGCCTAATTTGCCAAAGGGTGACGACGACAAGGGCATTTCTTGTCATTTTTACAGTTTTTTTACTGCCTGCCTGACATCTCATTGGCAGAATTTTTCAAACTACTCCGTTGTTGCCTTGCAAAGTCCCCAAGCCTTGAAGATTCCGCACATTGTAGAAAGGAAGGAGAGGGGAGCTTTCCATTTGGACTGGCAATCCCCCCGCAAGTGACTGGAATGTGATTAAAGGCATAGAGAACAGAGAGGGCGTGGAGAATGGGGCACACAAACTCCACGAGGACCGGGTTCCTAGAAAACCTTTGTAGTGGCTTAAGATCATTTCCACAGCCCTGGGAGTGTTTGAACCGTCATTTCCCCTGGGAATTCCAAGTTGCCTTTCAGAGGAACCATCTGAAAGAAACCAGATTTCATCGTTACACATATGCAGCATGCTTCTGTAAATTTGGATCAGAAGGAAAGCTCACAAGACTTGACAGAACAAGTTTCTACCAGCAATTACAGAACCCCCGAGCCTCTGCATCCAAAATTGACCTTCAAAGCATTGCTGCTGCCTCGAGTTCTCTGGATTTGTTAATGTTCTCCGCTCAAAGGGCTCGCCCTTGGCAAGCATTCTGGACAAAACACTTTGTGACATTTCAGTGCACTTGGAGTTCTTGGCTCTGACTGTAAAGTCTAAATTAAGCATGTGGGCTCTTCTCACAAGATTCATCAAAAGCACAACTGCAAAAAACCAACAGTTCCCAAGTACCTCAAAAGCTGGATGCCCATTTGGCCATTTTAGAGATCACCAAGCTAAGGAAGGATGGATGGACGGACGGACGGACATGGAACTAAGGGACAGGGGAGACCTCCTTCCCCTCCACACAAAATGGGAAAAATTAAAAAGAGAAGAAAGGAGGTGCAGGATATGAAACCACATAAATTATACTTAGAAATAGATTGAGATAACACACAATGCGGATGTCCAGCAACTGCATGAGATTTTCTAACCATCTGAACTACTGGGGTCCACTTCCTCCCCTCACTTTTTGGGCTGAGAAGAAAATGTACTTGTCCAACAGAACCAGCAGCCAACCTGCTGTTTTTTGGTCATCTCCCCTGTGGCCGCTTGCACCTGGGTGTGCCCCCTGCTGCTCCCTGAGGCCCTGGCTCCTCTCAGGCCTCTGGCAGCCACCAAGAGCCTTAGTTGTTGCCTTTCCAGATCCACTGGGAAGCGAGCTGAGGGGCTCACAGAGAAAGCAGCCGCCCTGAGCTCTGAGATTCTCTATAAACCTGGAAAACATCTTAAACTCAGAAGAAGGGCGTCCCCCTAACACAGTGATGGTGAACCTTTTGAGCTCGGTGTGTCAAAATTCGCAAGAAAACCTAGCTTAACTTGGGTGCTGTGTCACATCTAGAAATATCCATAATTTTGTGATAATTGTAGCTCTAGTAAAAAAGTTATATTTTTGATATATGTATTTTATTAAAAGCAAAAACCAATATTCTTTACTTTAGTGACTTTTGTCACTGAATCTTCAATTGAAATTTGGTATTTCGTACACTTCAAGAACAACCAAGGACTACACGCCCAGATGCCAGGGGGACCAGGTGTGTCACCCAAAAGGGCTTGCCGTGTCACCTGTGACACACGTGTCATAGGTTGGCCATCACCGCCCTAACACTTGGCTTATCAAAGTCAGACACCAAAGGACATGGAGAAACCCTTACACCAAGGGCATAGACCTTAACAAGCGACTGGCAGGGGAAAGTGATTGTCCTAAAGTCTCAGGACTTCCAGTGGCATTTCTGCCTTTAAACGGGAAGCAGTTTTAAAGAAAGCCCGAATACCCAGACGCCAATCTCAGCTGCAGCAGAGCCCCTACAGGGCCACAGACAGATGCCCAGAGTGCAGAGAGAAGGCAGATCTTCACTGCCATCACCACCCTATGAAATGCCACGGCGTAGTTCTCAAGGCTGCCCTCCGTCCAGAAGCGGCTTGAAGCCACCTTGCTGACTGGCCATCCGTCGGAAGGGAAGAAGAGTGAGGGAAGCATAAGGCAACATAAAACACTGGGCAGCTGCAGGGTGAAACAGTGCGATCAGCAAATCTTGAGTGACTGGGGGAGGTAGGGCAAAAGCTCTTCTATTTACAAGCAGGCTGTCCAGCGTTGCACCTGAAGAGAAACTCCTTGGCTGCGGGACTGGAACGAAGCTCAGTCCTTAGGGCTGCCCACCCTCAAAACCGCTGAGCGCAAAGGCCAGTAGTGTGAGGCACCAAAGCACTGAGCAAGTGGCCTGTGGATGCAAGCTGACTGGAGAAGCCTTTGGCAACTCTACGCAGGCGCTGAGCTGCCCAGCAGCTGAGCTGCCAGGGCTTGCAGTATTGTAGTAACGAATTGGGACTCATACGCAGGATGGTTGCCAAGTGAAAAGGGTGTTGTTTACTGAAGATTTAGGGGCTTTTTATGCCCAGTTACAGAATACATTTCTCAATGGAAATTTACCCCCAGGGTGCCCATATTTGGCATAACCGGATAAGATGGTACTATCCTTGAATACTGTACATTGTTTATACGTACACAGTGGATGTTATACAAATGATATGTGGATGTTATGCCCAATGTTATGACTTCCTTGAGAGAGATATTAGGAAAGTTACAGTGACCCAGGAATGTATCCTTTGGCCTAGTTACTTTAGTATAGCAATATCAGCTTAGCAACTGCTTTAGCTGAGATGGGCAAATTGCACCCCCACACAGTATTGATTTCTAAGCACCTAGACCATTAATGAACCTCATGCCCACGACAAATTGTTCCAAGCTCAGGTAAAAAGGCCTGGAAGAAAGAGGAGCTCTCCTGGGCCACCCTTGCTGCAGTTCCAGCCCATCTGCACCAGAGTAGCTTTGCCCTGCCTCGCTGATGCCCAGGCCTCCGTCGGGAGCTTCTAATAGTGTCTGCGGCCCAAGGGAGCATGAAGTGCATCCGTTGCCAGTGGGCAGGCGTGCACAGCAGCTGGCCATTTTCCCTTAGAAGAAGGTGGGCAAACTCCGGCTCTCCAGCTGCTGAAGGGGCTCAGGGAAGCTGCAAAGTTTGGGCGAGAGAGGACTGAATCTTAACAGCGCACGCCTGCCATACGGACAAGGTGCCTGCTTCAGACAAGGCAAAAAGGAGTAGAGGCCCCAGGTCAACTGTCTTCCGCCTGCCTCTCTTTTCCTGGAAGGGAGAAAGGGCTTTTGTTGCTTCAAGTCTCTCCACCTGAGGCCTGGGTGAAGCGGCCAAGCCTCCCCAGAACAGGTACCTGATTCCCTGCAGCCACCTCGCACAGCAGAGTCTTGGGTTCTGCTGGGGTCAAGCTATCCTTTTAAAGGCCAGAGGGCCCTGCTTCAGAATCAAGGCTTTGCTTTTTAAAAAAGCAGTGTGGCACTTTCTTGAGGCATAATCCTGCAGAGCAGAGGAGCTGCTGAGTTAAGGTTTGCCGCCCCGTGTGACAGCTGATGCTTTTGCCCAGAGGCCCCAATTACTTTCCAGGAGAAATGCCACAACTGCTTGGCTCTGAGAGGGGCCACACAGACTGCCTCCCCCTCTGCTCAGAAGGACAGATGAAGAGCTAAGCGTCAGTGGAAAGGAAGCTTGCAAAGGGTGAGCTGAACAAGGGATTAGCATTAATTCACTCATAACAAAAGATAACAGTAAAAATAAAATTATTTTCAACCCCGTGTGAAGCCATCTTGGAAGAATTTTTCGTTTGCCCTGGGCTCTTGGAAAGTTTGGGAACAGAAGCTAGAAGATGTCAGGGCTCAGCTCTGGCATGCTAAGGCAGATGCGCACCCCTCTGTTGTAGCCCTGGGCAAACTAGCAGAAGTGAAATTGCCCTTAGATTTCAGCCACAGGCAGAGGCGGGGCCACCACTGGGGAGGGCTGCAGGGAGTTTAGACGCCACCCTTCCTGTCAAAGACCATGTGAGATGGCTGGAAAAGAATAAAATGAACCAAAACAAATTTCATATCCCAAACAAATAGAAACCAGCAAGACCAAAGGAAAGTAGCCAACACTGCCGCAAAGGCATCTTCCTGTAAAGTCGTTTGCGGCCATACGGTCCCTTCAAGCAGGTCACAAGTGCTGGGATGACCCTGGCCCAAATGCTGCAGCCGCGCCCTGGTGTGGCCAACGGTCATGGGGCTTTTGACTCCTTTGGAAGGCATTTCGCAGGTCCCTTCTTTTCCAAAGGCTCCACCGAAGGGATAGGATGCAGCTTCAGAAGGGAGTGTCAGAGGGAGGGGAAGGCAGAAGGTGGCGCCCAAGTCAAACCATGGGGCAGCCACAAGGGCCATTAAATCAGAATTTGGGAGCCAAAAATAAATGAGGATTTCTGCAGTCCTCAGCAAGGTTCTCTGCTGCCAAGAGCCCTCCGCCAGCCAGACAATATTCCGTTTTCCTTGTAGATCAATAATAATTTATGTTCTAGCAACCGCCACAGAATCAAGGGCAAAGACACCTTTAATATTTAAGTGGTGTGGAATGTTTGCTCCTACTACAAGGAAGACCAGTCGTTCGGGTTCCCTCGCCCAGTCAAGCGTGTAAGCTCTGCTGCTCCAGACAAGCAAGAGTGCAGGGGAATTTTGGAGGAGGAGGGGTCAGATCAGTGCAGGATTTCAGTTTAAAAAGACAGAAAGCCAGCAGTCCCTCGAGGTTTTGGCCTGGAAGCAGCATTCAGGCATGGCTCCGTGGCTCCTTCGTTTCCCTTTCATCCCTCTCTTCCTCCACACAGATTAATTCCCAGGCAGCCGCTGCTAAAGCCTGGGACTTGCCTGATGCAATTTTGCTGGGCTCGGTCCACTGAAGACAGCAAGGCCATCTATGACAGCCACTGGGGTCCCTTTTGAGGGGTTTTGGAAGCAGGGTGGAGGCATCCAGACAGCTGCACAACTTGCAGAGGGTACCTGGGCTTAGCAAGGAGGGTCTTGCAAACCTGAAGGAAGAGTTCCTCCCTGCGTCTCTAAGCAGGAGGGCTTCTCTGGGCCAGGGCCAATGGCTTTGCTTTTAATTACTGGATGAACGGCTCCAGAGTTTGATCATTTTTTAAAATGCTGTAAATAAATAAAAGCTGCGAGGCTTTGTGGAAGGGAGCTCTGCGGAGATCTTTCCCAGTGAGGCGGCCAGCAACTGGAACATGCCCTTTGGAAGGGTAAACCATCCCTGCCAGACTCCACACAGGAAACCGAGGGCAGCCTGTTTGTGTGATCAGCACCAAGCTGTGCTGCACAGGAGGAAGAAAGAGCGCCACTCCCCCCCTAATTACGACCACTAGAAGATGCCTTGAGTCAGGTGCAGAGAAGTAGAGTGGAGGAGCCATCCCCCTGCCTGACCTCTGCAGCCATCAGTAAGTGGGAGAGACGCAAGCTTCCCGCAGCATCTGGGTCAGGTTTTTCATTTCTCTCTGCAGCTCCATGTGGGCTTCTTAAGAATCCGCCCAGCGATTTGTTCTTGCTGAAGCTCTCGAAGCAAAGCAAAGGGCGCAGGAGAGGCGGCCTTGTCTGCGTTGCAGTAGAGCACACAAGCGGCAGAGAGCCCCCCCCCCCGCCCCTTCCGCAGCATCTTCCAAGAGAAGGCGGGTGGAGGAGCCTTCAAGATCGTTTCATGGGGACACTTTCATCTCCAGCTCCTTGGTTTCCCTTTCATCCCTCTCTTCCTCCACACAGATTAATTCCCAGGCAGCCGCTGCTAAAGTTGCTGATAAATAGGAAGCCTGAACAGTCTGGCTGCAAAAAGGTGCATCAAATGAGAGGGGGGGTAGGCAGCACTGCCCCCTCTACAATGCCAGGGTACCACATTCTTGTTTGCCTCCTTTGGGAAGAAAAGAACACTGGAAAGAAAGCGTGAATAAGCCCCGGTGAAGGCAACCCACCAGGGCACACAGAGCAGCTCTGGCAATTTCTCCTTTTCGTTATCCAAAATAGGAGAAATGAGAATAATAAGTGCCATCATTTAGCCAGCTCAGCAGAGTGGCTAGTAGCCCCAGGCTAGGACAAATCCACTCTCTGCCGTGGAAGGCCCTGCAAGAGGGCCTCCAGCATTAAGCCGGCTGAATAGGACACCCCCCCGCCCCAGTGTTGCCTCACCACACTCTAAGCTTCCTTAGGGGTCGCGGTGCAGCCAAGCAGAGCCTGCAAGCAAAGAACAGAATGCAGAATAGAATGAGGAAGCAAGCCCCTGGTACAAGAAGGCTCCCCTTATCTTTTGCTAAACTCTGCACTTGTGCCACGTAGCCAGAGGGGCAGCGATCGAGAGGGATCCGTCCCGCTGACGGCAGTACTTCCCACATGCAGCCAATGCCTCCCGAAGGGTTTGGGTCACAGCCTGAGCGATGCACTGGTGAGACCCAAGATTCATCCCACCGCTAAAAAAGGCCACTTTCCTGGCTTCCGGAGAACCTCCAGGTGATTCAGGCTCCCAGTCATGCACTGAGCAATGTGGCCAGCCGGTTGCATCCTGCAAACATGGGCAGATTGAGACTCTGACTGTCTTCCTCCAGAGACTGACCTCAGATGGGGGAGGGACAGTCTGCGTGCTTGGGGAACGCTTTTTCCAAACCAACTCAGGGCAGAGATGTCTCTGCGCATTTGATGGCTTATTTTGAAATGCTGCCTGACTCACAGCATTTGCGCAAAGTAAGTGCCAGGCTCCTGGGTCCCTGACTGTCCTTGCTATCCGGAGAGATATACACTGTGCCACCCTCCCCAAGCACCCTCCAGGGGAAGCAGAGGGGGTCTGGTTGCTTTGCCACCACTGCTAGGAGGCAGACAGGACAACTTTCCAACTTGCAGTTTGGGTCTCTTGGCATTTTGTCAAGACTTGGTCAGACTCTCCCTGGCTCCCAAAGCTGAGAAAAAAGGGTGTGAGGGCTGCCTTCCAGAACCACCCCCAAGCTCGCGACATTCACCAGAGTACCGCTGGCTTTTCAAGGGGATGCAACCTGTCCTGCCTCAGCTGGGATGTGGAGCACCTAAGAGAGCAGGAGCCGCACTTTGTTTCTATACGCAATGGATTCTGAAGTTGACCAGGGTACAAGCCCAAAGCTACTCTGGATTCTTGGGAGAAGCCAGCTGATAATACATAAATGGAAGGGCTCAACCCTGAACAGCCGAATCCGGAGTTGCCCGCCGAAGACCTGGCACCAGCCTCTCTGCCCTCAATGGCTGCTGCTTTCTGCAGGAACCAATGTTTCAGTTACAGGCACTATCTACCCACATTGTGACACATGCCACATGGGAGTGCAAGCAAAACCGACACTGTAGCCGTTTCTAAAGCAGTTCGGATCTCACTGCCCTCCCGCTGAGGAGCTCCCAAAAGCTGCTGTCCCCAGGGAAGGGCGACTGCTGTTTCTGCTGAGGCACAGAGGGGTGGAGAGGAGATTCACGGGCACACAAAGCTATCGACAGCCACATCTGAAGTATTCTCCCCTGGGCCAAGGCATCCCTCCTGGATAAACCAAGTTGCTTGGACAGATTTGATGGATGTCTTCAACGTGCACACAAACAAATAAGCTTCCCCAGATAAATTCTTGCTCTCAAGCTGCATTTTCCTGCTACCTAAAATGAATCATTTACCCCTCTTGACTTTATAGAGATCTCCAGATATTTCAAGGCTCTCAATCTGCTTTTGGCACCTCTACCCAAAATAAAAGTATAATATATTTGAGTAGAGGATTGCTATGGCTGCCTCATCGCTTTCAGCTGAGATGGGACAGGTTCCTTCCCACCCCTGCCAGAGATTTCCCAGAAGGCAGCAGCTAACCCACAATTGCTCTGAACCAAGAGTAGGCAGTGGAGCACTAGGACATTCTGGCTCGCCTGCTGCTGAGAGAGCATTCTTCCCAGAGGCTGCCCAGGATGTAAACCAGGCACACAGGTGGGATGGAGAGCAAGGCCAGGGCACCAGGCAAGGGGAGGACACTTGAGGAACGGGGCTCCCACTTCCACGTCCTCGCACAACCCTGCCTTACACGCCACATTTGCAACAGCTACACACATTATATTCAGACCAAGGAACTTGGCCTTCTAGTAAGCGAGTGCCTGCTTCATCTGTTTTAGTGAATTACTATGTATCTGCAAGAGTAAAAGTGAATTTTTAATAGACTCCGGAGGAAAGGCTTACATAGATCAGCTTTAATATTTAAGGACGTAACGGGTCTCGTTCTGACTCACCGCTCAAGGAATTGGCTGCACAGATACTCTTTCCTCATTCCAAATGCTGTCCTAAGGCTCCCATCCCTCACCCTCGTGCTTACACAAATGAGGATTAATTGCACGTCAGCTAAATGCAGGGGGGATTGTTAGTCATAGCCCAGTGCCTTCCAGGCGCAGCATTTCCAGACAAACACATGCAGGCACCCAGCCTCCATCTTGCCCGGAGTCCTCAGCCGGAACGGACCTAGCTCCCAGAGCAAGCAAGGGTTTGCCAAGACCTACTCCCTGAGCTTCTCCACAGGGAAGGCCAGCAGATGCCTGCCTCACAATATGGGCTTAGGGAGAAGCCAGGCGGGCTGGGCTCTCTCTCTTCCCTGCCCAAAAGACACCAGCAGCACCTACAGCTAAAAGCCAGCCAATGGCACGGGAAAGCCATGGCCAGAGAATAACACACACACACACACCCCGTTCTAATCCTCTGCAGCACACAGGCAACTTGTTAGTGCCATCAACAAGCACAGACAACCTGCAAGGTTCCCCCACCCCGGCCCCAAATTCAATTCAAAAACTTCCAGAGGAGCAAAGTCCCTGTTTCCCTGCCACCAGCCAGGAACTTAAACAGCAGCAGATTCCGAAAGAAGGGAAACAGCAGCATTCCAGGGAGGAGCAGGGTGGGGCTTTCCAAGGGCACAAATGCAACCATGGGCATTTGATCCTCCTGCAGCTGCGGCAACATTGGGGGGGGGAGCTCTGTTCCTCTCTGCATCCTATAGCTGCCTGTTTCAGCAGCTTTCAAACACACAGAATCCACAAGAGGCCCACGCGTGTGGATGCATGCAAATATGAAGTGTGCATCGCCCCTGAAAGAAGCCTAACAGGCCAAAAGGAGCAACTGTAATAATTTGAGAACCTGTGCAGAATAAAAATGAGCCCCAAACCTCCCACTTAAGAAACCCTGGCAGAGGGGTCTGCCTCCTCCTCGCTTTCCCAGCCAGCACTGGGGCCACAAAGCCCAAAAGCCTGAATGCCACACTTTGCGTGGCAGAGCCAGCACACAATCTGAGCACGAGAGTCTCCAACACAATGCTTTATTTGGTGTCTCATCCATCTCCCTGAATTGGACTGTGCAGGGTCCTAGACGGGATCCTGATCTGCCACTTTGCAGCAGCTTCCTGAATGCCAGCTCTCGACAGAAAGTGAAGAGCCAATCTGAAGGGCAGCACAGGGGGAAATACATCACTGGATCGAAGAGAAACCTTTTTACATAGAGCTGTAACATGCTGCTGACCAGTCCAAGCTCCAAGCACAGTTTCTAGCAGGTGGTGTCCATCTCAACAGCATCCTGTAGCTGTTGGACCATCTTCTCTTCCAGCTGTTTAGCTTTGCCTTGAAAAGAAATTTAAAATACTTTCACTTACAACAATGCCAGGAGCTCTGCAACAAAGCACCATCCAATAACGCTGAGATCTCTACTATCGTCCCTGCATTCTAGGACCACGGCTTCCACCGTCCCTGCTAATGTGTGTTGGAGTCCAGCAACATGTATGAAGCTGCAGAGATTCCTATTGTTGATCTAAACCCTCCCCCGCCCCCCCATGCAGCCCTTCCTCAGAATGGCTCGTTCTCTTTGGAAACTGAGCGTGAAGAACTGGAGCTGGAGGATCCTGGGCACAGGCAGGTTGGCCTGAAGGGGAAGGCTGGGTTTACCAAATCTGCTTGTGCATGACTCTTCCACATGGTCTTTGCCAAGGGTGACCCAAGCAATGCTCTATAGATGTGTGGAGCTCCCCTCCCACCTGTCCTGACCCTCAGCTTAATGCTGATGGGTGCTGATGGGTGCAGGGACATTTGGGGGATTAGTACTGTTCTCCAGAATGCTCATGAAACCCGAACTTCTGATCCCTTTGATTTTTCTAAAGTGGCAACTGCAAAGTCTCTGTGCCACCATCACCAACCAGTCCAACTAGCTTTTGGATCAGGTTGCTCAGAAAGGGCGTGGCTGTTATATTTTGTTTTAATACATACTGTTATTGTTTTAATAATGTTTGATTTTAGATGTTGTTACCAACCCAGAGACCTTTGAATAAAGGGTGGGATATATAGATACATAGATAAACAAACAAATTGTGGCGGCCCCCCTGGTCTACCTCACCTGCATGTGGAGCCCGGATGAGGTGGATATTCTGCTTGACTTCCTTGATGTCTTGTGCCTTCTGCAGCTCTTTCCCCTTCTTTAATCTGGAGGGAAAGAAAGTTGCTGATTCATCATAACAAAAGCAGATTCAAATGCACGTAAATATACCTGTCACGAACTTGGATACAACCAGAACTGGCAGGAATTAAAAGAAAAACACCATCTTGACAAAATGCACCTCCAATACTGAGCAGTCAGGTGCAAACCCAGGCATTCTGATGCCACAAATCTGAAAAGGGTCTTTCCACTTTTGTTCCTATGAACACACAGAGAAGCAGGAAATGTGTTCTCTGTGTAATTACAGTGACACTGACTGAAAGAATTGGCCTCTCAAAGACTTTTATAAAGTGTTTTTAAGAACATTCTCAAATAGCATACTATGGTTCAGGAGCAAAATGTAAGTTCTCTTTAACTAAGGTCTGAAAAAGGCGAGAAAATCAAACCTGTTCATGATAAACTTGGCTTGACGCTTCTGTTTGATCTCCTCCACTCTTTTCATGGCATCCACTGAAAAACAAACAAATTGTTGCATTAAAGTTAGCTGCAGTTTGGCAGCCTCTCATTCTCAAATCTCTGTTCCTAAAATTGAAGAGAATGACTTCAAAACAGTAAAGCTATACAGAAAAAGTCCCAAGCATATTAAACTGGACTGGAAAGCCTTACAAAACCAACAAATGGAAACAATGTTGTTCCCTTTATAAGACTACAGTACTGTACGAATAACAAATACAGCACATGTTTCCGTCATGATCCTCAAACACACCTTCAGCAAAACAGAGTCCATCCCAGCTCTCTCGTAGCTAGAATGCAGGACGCCAGGGGGGCAGAGGCACCCTGTCCGAGGGGAGCTGGCCCTCTCGAGGGTACACATTTCTTCCCAAACTTTTCTAATGCAACAGAGCAATGCTTCTTTCTTTCACACTGTAGCACAGCCAACCTCTGTGTCTACGACAATTTGCCCTGAACAAACCATAAGCTGAAGCCCCGTCTACTCTTCCTTATTGTACTTTGCTAGGAAAAAGCAAGACGAAAAGCTGGACCAGATATAAAAGTGAACCATCTATTTCTTTGTTTACTCACTGGAGAAGAGGAAAACCCAAGCGATTTATTTTTACCATTTGCAGACATTAACATAAAACTTCAAATTGATTTATGACAGTGTATCTGTTACAGAAACAACTATAGTGTCTTTAAAAATCCTGCTTTTCTCAGTATTAAAACATTCACATACCTGTCTTATTCCAAAGTTCTCGGTGGTATTTCACAGGTTCATTTCTTCGTTTCTCAAACTCAAATGAATTGTCCTGGGAAAGTTAAAAACAGTGGTATTCTGGAATTAATTGGAAATAACCTCTGTTTTCCCATGCTGCGATACTGTGAACCCATTAATATCAATGGGAGAAACTCATTCGGTAATTCTGTCACTCACAGATATTCCAGGGCAGGAGTGGGTGGTTGAGGAGACGTTCTGTGCTGTGACCCACAGGGTGCACGATAGCTTTATCTTTGAGATACAACAAGCATCATGTCAAACCTCTTCAATCACATAAGGAAGTTGTGCCCTGTTTGGTTTGTAAAGTACCTCCTCATACTGTTTTACAGTTTGTGCTTTTTCACGCTTTAAGTAGTTAATTTTCGACAGCTGTATCTTAACCTGTTATGATGGTATGGATCATTTTAGTGACCCTGGGTGAAGGGCAGGCTGAAATGCAGATAATAAACAAGCACAAAGTAGGCTTCCCTCCTCTTCCAGAGCAATTATGCTGTGAGTTGCTCCCAACTGTTATTCGTCTCTAAAAGCCCACTGGGTGACAATATGAAGGCTTCAGCAGCAGCCAGAGGCTCTGTGCAGGTGTCATCCCAAGGACCATGGGGCAGGCGGATGGGGTACAGCTGGACTCATGGAACAGGCCAGCTGGATTAGAACAGCAGGACCTTCACAACTAGATTATTTCCTCTAGCAGCTACCTGTGATGCCTTTGGATACTCATCTCTATGAAGCAAAGTGGTTTAGAGGTGGTAGCGGGCAGATTCTAGTGCTCCCATCCTACCTCTAATCCACATTAAAAGGCCAGAGAGCGCACGCTGGAAATGCATTTTCCGGCACTGACTGCAATTAAGGCATTGGCATGTAGATGCTCCCACCTCCAAGCGGCGTTTCGCCACGTGCAGAGGCAGCTTCAGACTGGGCGTTCAGACTGTGTCAGCGCCCTTGCAGCACAACACCGAGAGCTGCCGGTAGCCACAAACCTCTTCTGTTCAGCGCCTGCAGGGAGGACACGAGTCTTCCCACTATGGGCAGACCGGGGAGGAAGAGATTCCGGCAGCACCAGCGTGGGGCAGGACAGACCTGCAAGGCGTGCAAGCGGCGCCAAGTCAGCTGAGATCACCTTTGCCGGTAATACATTGGGGGCCTCCGGGCCGATGACCCAGAGGCAGCCGAATACGGGCACGGGGGGGCCACTCAGGCAAGGCCCTGGCATTCCGCCCTTACAAACAGCCTCGCTTGGCATCCGGCTGGCCTCGCCTTTCCGAGCCCCCCAAGCGGGAGCAGCGCCGCACCCGGTGGGAAACCCGGCAGCGCCTTCCGCCCGCCTGCCCCGCACACGCCCTGCGCGGCCCCACCGCTGCGCCCGGAGCAGCCCGGAGCCGAGGGCGGGCGGCGCACAGGCAAACGGGCCCCCTCCCCCCACCCCGAGGCCCCCCTCGCCACTCACCACGGCCAGCTCCTTCCCGGCGGCCTTCCGGAAGGCCTTGGTCCAGCGCACCCTCCGCGGGTTGCGCTTCTTCTTGAAGCCCTTGTGGCACTTGGAGCGGCAGAAGCGGAACACCTGCGCGAGAGCGAGCGGGCGGGTCAGAGGGAGGCCGGGGCTGCGGGAGGGCGCGCTCGGCCGCCGCCGCCGCCCCGAATGCCCGCGCTCAGGGAGGGGCGCCGAATGCGGCCTACCTTGCAGTCGTTGCGGACGAAGAGCATCCCGTGCCCCGGGTAGACCGGGCCCGAGCAGAAGTAGCACCTCTCCACGCGCATGGCGGCGCCGGCGGAAGATGCGCGGGGCGGAAGAGAGGGGGGAGATTGGGCGGGGCTCCGCGGCGACTTCCGGTGACAGGCGGGGCTGCGCTCGTGGGAGGTGGGACCTGGGGTCTCATGGGAGCTGTAGTTCGAAGAGAAACAGGCGTGGCCTTTCGGGAGAGGCGCCACAGTGGGCGAGTCGGAGGAGCCTGGACGGAGGTGTTTAATTCCAGAGGTTGTCGTGGGCAAGTGGGCGCGCCTGGCCTCGATAGGAACACAGGAACCTAGAGGAGCCACGCTGGATGAAGCCAGAGTCCATCTAGTCCTGCATGCCCCCTCAGACAGTGGCCACCAGCTGCTTCTGGGCATCTCAAGCAGAAGACGAAGGCAGAACCTCCTCCCGCTCCCTGCAAGGGGCCTTCAGCGGCCTCCTGCCTGTCTCCCCAGCCTGGAGGAGGCACCTGGCATCCATTCTAGTAGCCACTGACACACCTGGCCTCCATGAATTGGTCCAGCCCTTCCTCAAGGCCGTCTAGGCTGGTTCCTCCACCTCTTCTGGCAGCCAGTTCCATAGACCGATGACCCTTTGGGTGGAGAAATACTTCCCCTTGTCGGATCCAACTCTCTTGCCCATAAGCTTCATAGATGCCCCCTGGTTCTAGTATTGTGTGATAGAGAAATTTTCTCTATCCACCTTTTCTGTACCGTGCATGATTTTATATACTTCAATCGGGTCCCCTCTTAAACGCCGTCTTTTCAGACTGAAGAGGCCTAGACGTTGCAGCCTGGTTTCGTAAGGGAGGTGTTCCAGCCCCTTAATCATTCTGGTTGCCCTTTTCTGCACCATTTCCAGTTCCACAATATCCTTTTTGAGGTGTAGTGACCAGAACTGTACACAATATTCCAAATGTGGCCTCACCATAAAGAGGCAAAATGACACTTGCTGACTTGTTTTCTATTCCTTTCCTAATTATTCCTAGCACTGAATTCACTTTTTTGCTGCCGCTGTCCTCTAGGGCCCTGAAGTGAAATGACGCTGGGGAGCCCAGCAGCCAAGGTGCTGTCCAGGGCTGCTGGTTTCCCCTGTGATGAGGTAGGCAGCAAAGTGGCTGCAGAGGATGGAGCATCAGCCCCTCTGCTCTGTGGGTGGGGACTTGGTAGCAGGAGCAGTAGGTGCTGCGGCCACTAGGCGGCAACCCACCGAAATACCAGGAGAGTTTCAAGGAGCTCCCTGTGTTCTCCCCCCACCCCGGGAATCCCCCTTGGTGATGGCAGCCAGCAACCCTGATGCCACTGTTGGGCCTTTTGGGATGGCGCCTTGTCTCTGAGGGTTGTACCTGTCTTCCTGCAGGGGCCTCTGGGAAGGGCCTTAAAAGGGTGTTGGGTGCATTGGCACCCAGGGGCCAGCTGCCCCCATGGCATGCTAGGTTGCCCAGGGGGCCACGCCAGCTAGCCAGTGTAGGAAACCAGGCTGAGGTGGGACCAGGTGGGCCACAGCTGAGACTGCTGCCACCTGGAGTGGGGGTCTCTCTGGGGTCTCCCTCCACCCTATTCAACTGGAGGGCAGTGCCAAAGACCAGTCTAAGCTCTTGCTGACGCTTCACAGGTTCCTTCCTCCCTCCCTCCCTCCCTCAGATGAATTATCTTGGGAAAACTAAGAGCGGTGGAATTCCAGATTAAGCTAGCCACAGCCTCCCTTTTTCCATGTTACCTGAGAGCTCCTGTTAAGGTCAATGGGAGGAGCTGTCCCCTTGATGTGGTCGCCCATGGCTCTTCTGCCCAGCCTGGTTGCCCTCCCAGCTGGGGCCATGCAATGAAGAGGAAGCTGAGGGGGCACAGAGGGTAACCTTGGGTCTGTCCCTGGCAGAGCAGGCAAGGTGGCCAGTAGGACCTTGTGTCTGTGATGGGAATATCCCTTTTGAATGCCACTGCTGTGGCAAATAATTGTGGTATTTGTCAGGACACACGGAGTCCCCTCAGAGCGAGGCTTCACATGAACCTCATCTCCTGCCGCTTGCTGTGGGCCTTTACGGCATGGACAGAGCGCTTGCCTGTGCCACACTCTCCTTCACTGTCTGGCCACCTGCACCCCACAGCCAATTGCTGCTCCACCAATGGCCCTGCCACCTCACCTTGGCCACAGTCCACCCCCTTATTTTAAAATATTTCAAAGGTCTTGAAGGAGAGGCATTATACTGTGAAAGTTAAAAACTGCTGGCTCTCTCCTGCTTCTCTTCCTTACCTCCACTTCACACAAGCACCAAAACAACCTTGCTCACCTTCTCTTGAGGCATTTTCATAGCAGCCAGTGGGCGGAAGGCCCTTCTGCCATCAGTGTTCCACCACCGATGCCACCAGCCAGGCCTGGCACTCACCATCTTCTGCCCCTTGTCCTCCTGGATGCTCTCAGAGGAATCTGGAATGTCTTCAGAATCTCCCAACCCAGGGAGGAGGCTTGGTGAACCTCGTCAGGGCAGAGGATGCTGAGGGGCCACTGGGAGTCCTTTCCCTAAAAGTGTCCTGTGGTCCTTGAGAGTGGCCCAGCACAAGTTCTTAACCTCAACTAGAAATAACGCAAAGACACTGGCAGCTGCTCTAATTCATCTTTAATGGAGAGACTTTTTCATGGCAGTATCAATTTTCCTTTTTGCAGCTCCATAAATGCATAGTGTGCTTAGGCCAGAAAGATGGCGGTTTTAGCCTTTTCTGTCAAATTTAAAAACACTTCTCCAGGCCTTGATGGCTATTCAGCAGCCAAGCTGTGAACAAATTTATTCTTCCAAGAACTGCTTTCGATTTTAGCCTTGGCACACACGTTAAACAAACAGGTGCCAAATTTCCTGGGCATCTTTCAGAGGAGCAAAATTATATTTCTTCACTTAAGAGGCCACTTTGTCATTCTGCCTGTGCTGCCTCTTTTCCTAGCCCTGGCTGCTTCCAGAGGCCCTTGGGATTAATCCGCTGACAGGCAGCTGGCACTGCGCCCATCCAAAGCCAGTGATCCATATTGGCACACACTCTCAGCGGACCCTGTATCGATCAGGGTAGTTATAAAAGGAGCACACCAGGTTCTTGGGAGAGCCAAAAGGTACCTTTAATTCCCTGGAGAGCCTTCTATCAAGCAACACTAACAAAGCAAATAAAAATAAAAAATAGTCCAGGGGTATTCAGAGCTGCCAGTTAACTTCATACCTTCACTTCTGCTAATTTAAAATTACAATTATCAAAAGAAAAATTGAGTATCAGGTTACAAAGAAAAACTTGTCTATCTGGTTCAGAATGTATGTGCTACATCTTCAAAGAAATCAAAACATTTTTGGAAGCTTTGTAAACATCTTGGTGCCCATCCAGCAAAATACATATAAACTCATTAAGACATTCAGTTTATTAGCTGAGATCATGAGGGCTTGGGTGAGGCTTCTACGACCACATACCTGGCATCAAAAGGAGGGTAGTGCGGAAATTTGCCTTGCGTGCGTGGGACCTCTAGACTGAGTTTCAGCTCAAGCAAGCCAGGAAGGCAACCAGTCTCAAGTGACTGGCAAAAATATTTGGTCTGTCAAGTCTTTCCGGCAGGATGCTTAGAAGTATATGAAAATCCAGCTGCTGTGGTATTATAAACTCCTCCTCATTCAGACATACAAAGGAGGCACGGCTGACCAGTTGCAAGTCCATATCAAGATACTGCCTGGTCTGAGAATAGTTATACTGATCTAAGCAACTTGGTTACATTGAATCAAAGGCAAACAAATAGGATCACAGCAAATAAGGTTGGGTTCTACTGGAGAAAACCCTACAGACAGCAGGTGTATGAAACTGGAGCTGCTGATAAACACAGATCTTATCATAGCAGTAAAAACATTTTTGGTTCAACAGGAAAGGGGAAGTTCAAAATGAATGCATGGAACGAATTAACACAAAGCACTAATTTGCTATCTTCCTGTCAGAGCAGTAGTAAGTTAAGGCAGGACACTTGTGCACTGGGATCCCTGAAGATTGCTTCAATATATTTAGGTCGGTTAGAACATCAGTGTTTCAAAAATATTATATTTTAATTCTGGAAAAAGAAAAGACAAGACTTTGGTGCTTTAAAAAGGGACAGACTTGCAGTGTCTTGGGCCACTGAATGTTGCCAAGAGCAAAATGCTTCTACAGCTTTGCAACAAGCCTCTTGAATCTTCTACCCAGCCAAAGCGCACCAAACCCTGATCCATCTTTCGATTATAGTCTCTGAGGCTGCAAAGAGAGAATGTGGACCCTGAGAAAAGGACATTACTGTTGGGCAGCCAGCTCAAACCCTGAGAAACTGGACCAGGCTTGGGTCCTGCCAATCTGTCCACACTGGCCTCTGGCTAGTGATACTGACAAGTGAAAGGGGATTCAAAGCACCCATCTGGGCCATTTGGAGGTGTGCTTCAAGGCTTAAGAGGGACCAATTGCTACCCAGGGCATGTAGGAGGAGCCAGCAATCTGGAAGTGAATCACGTGAAACTTCAACCACATTTACAATCTTAGCTGAACCGAAATGGCGCTGTTAAGTCTTGAGACTGATTCCTCAACAACTACATTTGCTTTTTCCTTTCTCCTCCCTGAGCTGCTCTGTGGAGCTGTGACCATTGGACTGCACTACCCCTTCTGGAATCCAAGACTTGTCCACACACCGTTCCATGCGCTTCATGATGAGATCCAGGAGTGTCTCAATGGCCTTGCCCACATTTGTTCCATTGGCTGCACTCGTCTCAAAATAAGGGATCCTGCAAGAAGACATGAGAGGGCTTTATGTCACTAAGCACAGGGAATGGCAAGCTGTGAGTAACCATGCTGGAGACCTTCAGCAAGCATGGCTTATAACATAGGTTGAAATTCTCTCTTAGGTGCAACCATATAAGGTACAGGAACCCTGATCTGCGTTCCACAGGGCAACAGTAGACATGCTAAAATGATCACAAAGATCAGGAATGCTCAGCTGTGGCCTTCTAGATGTACATTCCATGCTAGACTAAAAGGAGCTAGCAGGCACAGCACTGACCATCTCTGCCCGAGAGGAGCACACACTTGCCTCTCTTGATCTAAGCCAGCTCCTGTGGAACTGAACCCCAAAGTCGCTAAGAACCAGGATGGATGGGGAAACCCTTCCTACTCCCGTGAGTCAGGAGGGAGCTGCCCGAGCCACGGAAACAGTTTCAATTTATTAAAAACCCTTCAGTGTTCCCTCTCATCAAGGGGGAAAAATTCAGCATGCTTTACAACCTCAGAAACAGGCCACATGGAAAACACTGAACAGGCTAGTGTCTCTATCCACAGGGGCTAGGAAGACACCAAGGCTTCCTCCCCTCCCTTCCCTCTGTGGCAGTGGCAGCTCTTATGACCTTTCCCTTGGTCTGCGGCCACACCTTGCTAAAATAGGACAGCCTATTAAGAATTTGAATCGGTCATACTAGGTCGTCCTCAGTTTGGGCTGCCGTGTTCACATCCGTTATGCTACAGTCCCAAGTCACCTGTTCATGCTCTCCAGATCATCACCACCTTTTTTCTGATTGGATACAGTTTTGTCAGTCACCTGTGGGAAGGAGGGGTGCTCGGGAGGGGCACAAGCGTGTGATCTTGCTCCACCCACCCACACTTTCCCTAAGGATTATTTAAAAATAATTCCTGCTTTTGGGCTAAACCACCAGAGAGAGAAATAAGAAATATCCCATGGAGACCACCACTCATTTTCACCAACCAACATATCGTTTGTACAATCTAGTGCAAAAATTGTATATTTTTTTCAAAAGCAAAGGCAGAGTCATGGGTAGCAAGTCAAGGAGGAGTTATCCCCCTCTTATTCGCCAGCAGCAATGGTACAACGATGGAGGCCAGAACTGGCAAAAGCCACATGGCATGAAGGAGGCTGGAGTGTGGAGCCACGCAGCAGCAAGCGGGTCTAAGTCAGATCTACTGTTTTTGCACATTTGTGTAAAATTTATATATATATTTTAAAGAAAATGGCAGTTGGACCAGTCAGCTGCTCCAAGAGAGGCAGAGGGGGGAAGCACTGATGCTACAGCACGCTCTCCTCCCTCCGGTAAAGCGGCTCTGAGGAGGGCACGCACACACACATTTGTGTGTGGCTCACCTACAGCCCAGCCAGTTCACGTCATGATCGGCCGGACTAAGTGCTTGCTGGCGTCCTCCCACTGGCCAGCTGGGCATGAGACTGCCTGCTGCGAGTGCACGGCTGCTAGTACTCAGATCTTAACTTTCTTCATCCTTAGCCACCCTCCTGACCTGGCTGCTGCCACTGCAGACTAGAGCTGGGGCAGCAGAATGCAGGCAGGCAGGCAGGCAAAGCAGCAGCATGTGGTAGAAACTAAGGCAGAAAGGCATCCACTCGGCCCCGACCAGTCGCTCATCCACGATGCAAGAGGTGCATTTTCAAAAGTGGAGGGGAAGGAGGACCTGAGTTGAAATGTGCCGTCAAAAATAGACAGGAGACCTGCAAGGAAGATGACTGATGGCTGTTTTCACGCACGGGGGAGGGTCACAAGTGCAAACGGCTTGGGGTGACGCGCAGAGAGGAGGATGGGTGAGGGGCTTCACTGTGTGTGCCACACACAACCAGGCACTGGGCGGAAGGGAGAACTGCACCCACCCCTCTCAGTTCAGCCTCCTATGATCCTTTCCCCCACACACACCAAAATAGTGAAAACGATCTCAGGTCGACCTGTGAAAAAGAGGACTCCAGAAAGTCCGAAGAAAGGAGAAAAGGTCCACTTATAAGAGAAAAAGCGTGTGAGTGGGAGGAGGAGAGGATGGCCTCAGGCTATCTTAAAGTTAAGGTGTGACCACGGCATTCCTCTGACCTTCTCAAGCATCCAAGGTGATTGGTTTTCCTGTTGCGCTCCTGGGGGAACTTCCTACAGCCAGACCTTGGCGCACAGAAGGCTGACTCTGTAGGAACTGCCACAAGAACAAGGAAGGGGTTACTTGCCCATGTTTCTCAGCCAGTTCCTTTGCATCCTCTTCTTTCACCACCCGCTGCTCTTCCAGGTCACTTTTATTTCCACACAGCACCACATCGGGGTTTTCACAATAAGCATGGGTTTGCAACTGACCTAGCAATAACAGGAAAGGGGAAATTCTCGTTGCAATACTGCAGAAGAAGGCAGTGAGAGCAGCCTCTGCCCTTTGCAAGTTCCCTGGTTCTGAAGATTCCATCTTGGGGGGGGGGGGCACCCTGGAGTCTGCTTCTGCATCCAGCAAAAACGCAGATCCACACGGCCTTTGTCCACACAACATCTGCCCACGTTCCTTCTGGAGATGGATCTTCTGGTCATTGCTCTACCTCCACCCCCAAGGTCACCCCCACCATCTGAAACAGCTCCCTAAGCACCATCCCGATGCTGTGCGAAAGCCCACACCTCTCTCCAAGCCTCTAGGGACCAACGGTGTGCCCCTGGAAGACCCTTGCTCTCAGTGACCTCTGCCTTCTGCTGGTCAGATTGCACCAGAGCCTTCTCTCCGGCTCTCTGCCAGAAGTCATGAAGACAGGCAATGCTTCCTAATCAATCTTACTGGTGTGTTCTGCAATTTACCATGCAAGATGGTAGAGGTGTGCCAGATAGGCATTTGGCCTGGATCTGGGCTTGTAAAGAAGGATTCTGTTCTGCATCATGTAGATCCTAGGCTGGGGAAAGCTGGCTTGCAGAGGCTATGCTTAAAGGCAAGGTCTAGATAAAGAGTCCCCTCTGGTTCTAGGCACAATGATGAGGAAAGTCAGGAAGCTAAAACAGATAGCAGGGCTTTGGAGGAGAGACAGAGGACACGACTCACTCATCCAGTTCCGGACATTGAGGAAGCTTTGCTCGCTGGTCAGATCAAAGAGCAGGAGAAAGCCCATCGCGTCCCGGAAGAAAGCTGTGGTCAGGCTGCGAAACCTGAGGAAGAAAAAAGCCAAGCCAAGCTTTGGTCACTCCTCTGCCCCATGTTGTCAGGACCAATTCTGCCTCAGGCTTGTTTCTGTTTAATCAAAAAAGCAGAATGGCACCCCATTTCGACAGCCCCCCGGACCAGCTCCCACCTTCTCTTTATTTATTTAGAAAATTTATATCCCGCCCATCACCGAACACTCCCGGGTAATTTATTTTGGAAGAAGAGCTGACCCTAATCGGAGGTGGGAACTCAGCAACGGAAAGAGGGGGTATGGGGCTCTGGCCTTTCAGGGTGGGGGCAGCAGCCATCTGCTTTGGCATGAAGAAAGGGATAGACAGGGAGCTCCAGCTTTCCCTTCTTAAATGCCCCCACCCCCACCCCAGGACCTAGAACCGGCAGGGCTCAGTTGTGCAAATCCAAGCCCTGTAGCCTGGGATTTTGCCCCAGGGTCCATTCACAGGAACAGACCTGTCTGGCACCCAAAAGGAGATTTACCAGCAGTGCCCCAAGTTTCCTTCCAGGTCCAGAAACGGGGGCTCAGATGGTTTGCTGCTGGAACTGTTTCAGAGGAGGGCAGAAGTGAGCCAGTTTGACTCCAAGCTAGCAGGCACTCACTCCGGCTCAGCTCGGCTCAGCTGAACTGCTTAGAAATTGGCCCACAGGAAGGAAAAGGAAGGAAACCTTTTGCTGCAGAGGGGGAAGCTGCAAGCCTGGCAGGGGAAGGGAAACAGCCACAGTATCCACCAGAGCAGATCTGCCTCATCCCCGTGCCTGTCAGGCTGAATGATAAAAGGGGCGGGCGGGGGTAAAATGGTTGCCTTTCCCTTGGGCTCTTTGCAGGAAAGGTGGATAAAAGCTCTTACCTCTCTTGCCCAGCAGTATCCCACAGCTGCAGGTGAATCCTTTGCCCACGACTGCTGGCGCCATCTGGCCCATTTGGCCTGTAGACCTGTTTCAAAAAGGTGTGCATGACATCAGGGCAGGGGGTCTCCAACTTGCCCCCATGTAAGCACGGGCAAAGGGTGTCTTGTTTTTAGGCTCTCAGACCCCCGGGAAGCTGAGATGGCCCTGCAAAATCATCTTTCCATGAGAGTTCTACTGCTGCTACTGCTGAGCTACTGGTCTCCAGGCACTATTCTGTTTGTTTTTAGTAAGTACCCTGAATTATTTAGGAAGCGCTGCAAAATGGCTGAATTTTATTAATTCTGTCAGGCCTCCTGTGGAGTCCAAAAGGCCAAACATAAATCTAAGCAGGAAAATCCTCATTATGATCACCCCTCTCACTTCCCCTGCAAGGCTGAGCCTCCTCGTGCTTACTCAGATCCACTCTTCCAAGGTTCCTGCAACTTCCAGCACATAACCCATCATGCTTCCAGGCCATACAATGATCAGTCGAACAGAACCTTATTTGTTTAGTTATATCCCTATTCCACTCCATTACCTGAGCTCCTTAAAACAATAGATAACAGTTTCTTCACCACATGCCTGAATACATACAACGACAAGTGTAGAAGTACTTCAGATGAGAGGTCTTTCCACAGCCTGGGGGCTACCACAGAGAAGTAGCCTCATCTCATGTGTCCTTGCACCTTTAACTGCTAGTAGTGGTGGCAGACCTTAACTGATGGGAAGGTCTACGTGGGAGGAGACATTCCTTGAGATATTTGGGGCTCTGATTGTTTAGGGCTTCACAAGTCAATGTGACTCTTGATTTGGACTTGGTAGTAATTGTCAATGAATGCACTTCTTTAAGACCTGTCTGATGTGTGTCCAGCCTGCAGGCACCTTGCTGCTGTGTTGTGCACCATCTTCAAGGGCCGCCCCAGATAAAGAATATTGCAGTAGTCCAGCCTGAATGTCACCAGATTGTGTAAAAGTGCAGACATGCTATTTTTATCCAGAAGGGCATGAGTTGGAAGCAGGCATGCCTGGCCATCAGCGCCACCTGAACCTCCAGCAACAGGAATAAGACCAGGTATATTCCCAAAGGACATACCCATTCCTTCAAGAGTGTAAAACCTCCTCAGGGACAGGATATCTCTCCACTTTGTGGATCGATATCCAATACCTCAGTGTATTTATTCCCATCCAGGTCCTTGCTGCCTCCAGGTGGTAGTCAAGCTCCTGGTTCACATTCTGTGCTTCTGCACCGAAGGCAAGGAGGCCCCCTGAGTGCAGGCGTGAGAGTTCAAGATGGCGGCTTGGAGGCATCGGTGGAGTTAAACTCCTCCTGAGGTTGCATGAAACCGGGAGCGACCTCAGGTAAGCTCAGTCCTGCACTGGTGGAGGTACAGGTCCCATGTTCTCAGAATACAATGCCCACGTTAATCAAGGCATGACTGTAAGGACAACTTTCAAAAGGCTCACAAACCTGTTTGCAATCACCCATTTATGCCCAAAGAATCCACACATCTCCAGAACTAACTTGCAACCAGATTTCAAGGACTTACCACCCTCTTTTCCCGAAAATCAATACCAACGGTGGTTATGAATTTGGAATTGAATTTGCCATCCGTATACTGGTAAAGAAAGCTTGTCTTTCCTACACCAGAGTCACCCAAGGCCAGGAACTTGATGAGGTAGTCGTAGTCTCCATCAGACATAGTGAGAAGCTCAGTGACAGCCTGAAATGGAAGGAAGAAGAAAGGGGGAAAGTTTCATTGACTTTTCTTTTTCAAGGCTGCCAGATTTTGCATTATTTTCGGTGTCTCCGGAGTATTTTTCCATTGAAATCCTGTCCAAACCCTGTCCCCGCTACCTACAGAGATGAGGCGGGTTTCAGTTCCGAATTTCTGGGGAGCAGCAATCAAGCCAGAATGCTCCAAGTTTTCCAGATGTGCTTCTGCACTCAGCAGTTTATTTTGTGGCCCAACATCATCCACAAAGGCTCCAAAGGCAGGCTTTCGGCATGGGGCCAAATCCCCTTTCAACCAGTAAACCTCCTGACCTTGTAGCACCAAGGTACACCCAGTTCAGGATGCCATTCTGCCCCTTCTCCACATCTTTCCAGAAGCAGTGAGGAAGAAACATGAAGCGTAGAAAGCAGCAGCACCCTTTGGAGCTAATTGGGAGCTCAGAGTTTTGAGGGGAAAGACTTAAGAGGGTCCCTGCACCCAAGGAGAACTCCTTCTGTCTCTAGGGCTTGGTGCTTCAGACTGGTTTGGGAGACAGGAAGGCATCAGCCAGGGATGGGGAAGAAATGGCACCACGTCCCTCTGGGCGCACAGAGGCTTGCTGCAGCTGGCACTGCGCTCTCTCTGTCACGCACACAAGGCTTCTCCACCATAGGCTCTCACGTTCAAGAGTGAAATCTCTTCAGCCCTCTCCTGCCCCCTGCCTCAGGCCAGGCGCTCAAGGTGACTCACAGCACAGTCCCTAGTAGCCCAAAGGATAGGAACAATACCAAACTAGCTGCATTCTCTACATGGGAAGGGTGAAGTTGGGAATTGGGGGGCAAGAAATGGGGCAGGGACGGGTGGACCGCAAGGAGCCTGCAAGGAAGGTACAGAAACAGAGGCAGCGAGGTTTTGCTGAAGGACTCCGCTTCGCCCTCTTCCCTGCACAAATGTCAAGCAAGTCGCCTCACCCTGCACTCGCCGAGGATACAGTTGAGCAGACCAGGAACAGGGACGATTTCAAGGGTCTCGATGACCACGGAGCACCTAATGGAAATGTAAGACCTGCTTGGACATCCATCAGTGGAGTTTTCCAAGATACAAGCCGTGTGCAGGACCACTCAGCTGCCCGGCAGATGCTGGCACGAGGGCTGGCGGTATCGCCAAGGGACCTGCTGAGGAGCAGGTTGCTCATGCTAGGCTGGCCCACAATAAGGATAGGGTTAGGGTTAGGATAGAATTTAGCAACTGTTTCGGCTCAGAAGCAGTCACTCCAGTCCAGAGCATCCCGTCCTCCTGGTGGCCACTCATCTGTGAGGCCTGCGTTCGCCCGCTCTCGGTCTCTAGTGCTCCATAACCCCAGTGCCCTTTTCACACTTCCCCAACAGTGCCCTGTCTCTTGAGAGCTGCTTCACCCATCCCTGGAGAGCCGCTGCTGCAAACTGGCCAGGATCTCTGGCCAATATAATTGAGCACCTATAACTGAGATCTAGGGCACTGGTCCCACTTTGGGCTTACAACTGCGTGCAAAGAGCACTGTGGTTCTGGCTGGCAGGATGCCCAGAACACAAAGGCTCTCTCTTGAGCTGTCAGGAGCCGAGGGGAAGATGCTGCTCCCTACAGCGCAAGTGCAAAGGAGGCCCACGGATTAAAAGGCACTGGCTTCCCAGGCCTCTCTCTCCTCTTTCCCAGCTAGACACCGGTCCAGGGGCTGTCGGTACCATCAGTGGAAACCGCTCCCGCTCTCCCGGAAATGGCAGACACTTACCTCTCTGCTGCCCAGGGCGACAAAAGGAGCTGCCTGGGCAGAGGCACGTTCTCCGTAGCCCCTGGCACAGCTCCACCTGCTTCGTACACAGCTCAGACAGCAGCTTACGTGTCACCTGTTTGCTCTCAGGGTGTTGACAGATGCAAGGTGTGCCTCCCTGCCTGCCTGCCTGCCTCCCTGCAAGGGAAGGCCTCGCCATGCTGTGCAGCCCCCTCCCCACCCCTGGGACCTCCAAAGTGAACAGGTGCCCTGAAGAAAAAGGGGGGGCGCTGCCTCATAGCCTGGGTGGCTGAGGGCCCCCCTGCTCCCTGGCCCAGGGAGAGATTCCTACCAGAATGAAGCCGATGTGTCTGACCCTTTGCCTCCTGGCTGCTGGTTGCCAGCAGTCCCTTCTCTTTTCTTTTGTGGTTTCATCTTCTCTGTGGATTATTTCCACGGCCCCTGCCTGAGCTCCTCGCAAGTCTCTGCCTGCAAGAGTTTTACATCTGCACTCTATCCAATCTTCTATCCCTTGCAACAACTTGCGATTGGTTGTACGTGGCCCTGAAAACCTGGCAGAAACTGAAGAGCTTAACTTGAGGGTTTTTTAAATCCTCACTGTAGACTGAATATGCATTTATATGTTTCCCTCCCCTAATGTGTTCCCTGCTGCAAATTCAGCAAAAAGTGAGAAATCAGTGTTGCCCCAGGAGCTCAAGCGTTGCACCTCCCTTGGGAGACTGAGGCTGTCGAAGGCCGAATGAGAAGGGCACCCTTTCTCATCAAGAGGGCCCCACCTGTCCTTCCCCAGCTGCCAGTATAATACAGAGGCTGCAGTCTCAGCAGCCTGTGTTGGCATTCACAATTGGTCATGGAAGTTGGCTGGCTGGCATCTCACAGCCTTGCTAACCTCTCGGGGCTGGTGTGAGGACAAAATGGAGGGAAGAGGCTGTGGCTCTTTGGTCACAAGTCAGAACAGGGACGCCACCTCTCCATCAATCAGTCAGTTCATTCACTCCAAGGTGCTGTGGTATAATTCACACGAGGTGTGAGCAGCAAGCGGCAGGCCCATGGCAGCTGGCAGATGCTTGAAGCCTGGAGCCTCGAGGATGGAGGAGGCAGCTGGCAGCTCCCCTTCCTGTCTTCCCAACAGACTACAAGGAACAAACCAGGCCCAGGCAGCAGTGGCTCTTTGCTCTCTTTCTCAGGGCCCCGAGGGGCTGGCATGGTTCCTTGAGGGAACAGGGCTCTTAGGTTTCTGGCTAGCAGTGGGCGCCCCCTGGCCATTGTGGGAAGGAGCAGCATAGTCAGGGTGTGCCAGGGCCTGATCCAGCAGAGGGCTTACTGATCGCTGCCCTCGGTCCTTCTAGACAGCCTTATCCATTTGTCCTTCCATCTGGCCTCATTGCAAGTGCTCAGTCCTTCCCCTTGTGTTAGCAAAGCTCCTTCCTGCTTCCTCATGGCATTCCTGAATGCATCATTCCTTCCGCTAAATCTTCACTCTAGAAGAATGGGTGGAGGAGAAACCGTTTCATCTTTGCAGAGAGGCTGCTTTTGACACTGGCTGAAGATTTCTAGTTCACAATGAGAAAATCTTGCTTCTGCCATTGCTGCTCTTCCTCCAGGCGGAAGAGCAGGAAGTGGGAGGGAGGCAGGGCGCTGCCAGGACCATCTGGGCTGCCCCCTCCTCTCTCTCTCCTTGACATTCCTCTGGTTCTGCTGGTGCTGATAAGAAATCTAAAACAAAAATCACCCCAATGGCCTCCACACCCTCCCCCATTCTCCTGCCCAGCTTGCTCAACTGTATGTGCACCTTCAGCCTGTTCTGGGTCCCGGTCCCCTCCCTTGAAATTACATCCCGCTTTCCTGGCCCTGCTGGGCCTCCAGAACCCAGGGCCGCCTCCCCCTGCTGCCCATCCAGCAAGGATCAGAGCAGAAGAGCAGAGTTGGCGGGGGGGCGGGGGCGAATGAGAAAGCAAGATAGGCGCCAGTCCAGCACAACACAGACTGAGGCCAAAACCAGTCACAGAACCCACGGGTAAACAAAGCGCCAGTGGGGCAGCCAGCCAGGAGAGATGCTTCCACAATCACCAGCTCTTCGCCTGCCAATGTGCCAGTTGCAACAGGGCCTGAGACCCAGTGCAGTTCAAGCTCAGCAAAGCGGAAATGCCATCTGTTTTTGGACCACACCCCAAGTCCCTCCTGGTGGGGCCGGAGATCTGCTGAGCCTTTCCACTCTTCCGCTGGTCCTGCCAGTTCACCCAGACGTCAGGTTAATTCCGCCTGCTAACTTATCTTAACAGATGCCAAACCAGCTGCTTAATGATCCCAGTCAAAGGCCCACCTATACCCTATTTTTGGATGAAATGCAAACAACGTGCCTCGGGCGGCACTGGGGAGAACGGCATAAGTTCTGCATTGTGCCTTTAAAAGGTAATGAAAGTAACACCAGCTAAGACGTCTACGGGAAAAGAAATGCTCAGTCTTGACGAGAGGACTCATCCAGCAGCAACAGAGGGCAGAAGGTGTGACTGCACTCAGGAGGCAGGAACTGCCCCAACTGCTGTGTCTCACCTGCCCCCCATGGGCTTTATCTGACCTCAGAAGCTGAGCAGGATCAGGCCCCCCCTCCCCAGTTTCCTTCTGGCTCTCTATGGACGGCAACGACTCAGACAGCTGGGTTTGCCCCACAAGGCACTTTGCAGGAGCCGAATCACAATGTTGTTCACGGCCCCCCTGTGTGTGGGACGCGCATAGGCCTGGCCCCATCATCCTGCGGCCCCTCAGACCCACAGCCCATGAGGTTGCCTGCTGCCCTGGCCTGAAAGGAACCTTCAGGCTGTCCTCTGGCAAGCTGCACTCCTCTCAGCCTGGCACCTGATTTCACCCAACAGTCTTGTGCCCCCAGAAGCCCTTCTCGCATCTGTTGGCTTGAACCCCAGCAGGTACAGACAGCTTTTCCTAATTATTCGCCTGCTGCCCTGTTGCAAAATCTGTTAGCTGAAACTAACCACCTCCTTCCTCTATAGAGAAACCCGTCTTGCACCACTCGATTGGAAAAGAGAAAGCAGACAACCGGCATTTCATAGATGAGCAGCTGGGGACGGTTTCACTAAAACAAGGGAGGCCAATATATGGCACACAGGTATGGCTGGACTGCAACCTGCATCGGCCCCAGGGCCTTGCGGGCAGCTGCAGACCAGCAACACTGACGTTCAGAAGTAGGGAAAGCCAAGCATGCAGCATCGGGCACTGAGGTGAGCCAGGGGTCCTAACTGGAACTCAACGTGCCTCAGACCCTCTGCATCAGGAGTGAAAGCAAAAGCTTAGAGGCACTCCACACACATTCCTAGCCTCAGTCTCAGTGGGGGGCTGCCTTAGACTCCCCAGCGAAAGCCTGAAGGACTTCAGGTACAGGGACAAACCACGTGCAGTGGTCTGCTGGACTCCTGGGTCCGTCGAGCTACAAGTGAACAGGTGAAGGAATGAGTCCTCCTGGTCTAGCCCCCACGGCCCCTGGCTCAGCAGTACTGCACCCCACGGAGACAGCCACTAGCCCCTGGGAGCTGAGAGGGCTGTTTCCTAGTTTCTCTCCCAAGTCTCTTCTTCAAGAAGACAAAGAGGCCCTTGCTCATGGGCAGGACAATCCTCTGCATCCTGCCTGAGTGACCAGGCCAAACTGCCCTTCCCTCCGGAGTCCTGAACTGCTGTCTGTAGAAAGAATCCTGGCAGACGGGAATCCCTGCAAGGGTGTTCAAAGGATGAGACCTTGCTCTTGCAACTGGGGGTGGGGGAGCAGATAGGAGGAAATGGAACCTAGAAGGAGATTTGCTCACCTGGGTGGCAACTTCTGGCAAGAACCATCCGTGGCCCCTTGAAGGGAGGGAGAGAGGGAGGGAGGAACTCCCCTCAAGAACCAGCTTGAACTGAACAGGATTTGCCTACAGCTGCTCTTTCCTGATCTCCTTTGCTTTTTTTACCTGTAAAGGCAAAGAGGAAAACCCAGCCTGGGCAACAAGCCTCTACAAGAAGTGGCGCCATCCAGTGCTGATCAGGCCCTGTGCTAAGAAGCCGAGACTTTTCTGGGCAAATCAGTTTGATTTTACAGCTTGGGGCATTTTCTTTAGCTTTTGTCTCCTAGAATCAGTGGAGTAGTCTTAAGGGAACAGGTGGCAAAGAGACCGCAGTACTTGGTTTCCAGTCCAGCCAGGTGTAGAGACAAAGCCTCAGACCTGCCAGTCTTCGTGGGGGCTGGTGGGAAGGGAATGCTCCAGGCCACCTGGCTGCATCCTGGCCTCTGGTCCTCCCTGCAGGCTGCAGTGCAGACAGCTGTTTGGGGAAAACTTCTGGCCTCCAGCGGGGCTCATGTCAGTGCACACCAGCCTGCCTCCCAGCCCAGGCTCCTAAAGCACAGAGTCGCCTGCAGCCTGAGAGCCCGACCTGTGACAGCAGCCACTGACTTCACAGCAAGCGGCTTTCCCTCAACAGACCCATTCCAGCCACCTCCAAAGCAGCCATGGCCTCGGCTGGCCCCTCAGAAGGGCATCCACGTCAACATCCCAGGATGCTCCAGCCACACACACCCAAGCCAACCAGCCTGCTGTCTTTTAACTAGCAGCTGCAAGCCTGCAAATCTGCAGCTCACCCAAATAACTGTGAAATTGAAGCCCAGTTTGCATCATATGACCTCTTAGTAAAGAATTGCTTCTTTTAGTGTTGTGGAAACAGGACACAACAACAAAGTAGCTTTTGATTTTTGCTTTAATTAGGAGCATTATGACTCTCACAGAAAGGGCTGGTAAGGAATGTTCGAGGAGAAATCAGGACAATAACAGGGTTGCCACCTGCAGAAACCCCACAAGCCGGGAGGCCCCCGTGACCCATGGGGAGCAAAGAGCTTGGTCCAGCAGGGGCTCTTCTGCCCTGGGCAAAACGTGTGGACACTCTTAGGCAGGAGAACCCCTGGCCACGACCGAGACACCAAAGGAAGCCAAGGGGTGAAACAGTCTGAGCAAGTGGCTGAAGAAGTGCAAGACGGCGCTTGAGAACAGAAAAGGTGCTTGGGATCCAGCAATGTGTCGGACCTAAATCTTTGGGAATAACCAAGAGGAGCTCTGGAGGAGCGCACGCACACTGTCCTTCCAGGCGCCCATTTCAAAACTAGTCCAACACCCACCTCTGTCTGCCATCACAAAACCTCAGCGTGCAGCATCCACTGGCAGGTCCTACTCTCTCCCTTGCCTCCTCTATTTCCTGAAAGTGCTTAAGAGCTGAATAAATTTTCACGCAGAGCTCAGGCAGGCACTGAGGCCAAGAGGGAGGTTTTCTTGCTGAAAAGGCATCTCAGCTTCTCAGGATTGTCCCTTGCAACAATCTCTTCTACTTTCTGCATTCTTGCCAACCCACTCTTTCCCCAACATGGTTCACGGCCACAGAATCAAGGCCCAGATTCCACGTCTGCCTGGAATCAGAGTGTCTTTGTGTGCAGAAATAATGGCAGGAACATGCCGTAAGACTCCGATTTTCTATAACTTATTTTTCTGATGTCAAGGCCAGCAGCTTCAGTATGACTTTGTGAAACCTTTACAGGACTTCAGCTATAGAAACTGTTTACATGACAAGGAGAAAGTTCAGAGATGCACAAAGTGGGTGAGAAGTCCTTTTGATCCTGGTGCCAGTTGTTCAAACTGCCAGCCAGAGCCGACGTAGCTTTTAGAGCTAAACTAATTCAGAAATCTGTGCCCTGCATAGTCTCTGAGGCATGCATGTACACTGACTCCAAAGTAAATCCTTATCAGCCCATCTGAGTTTGTTCCATTCATGAGTCACCCTGCCTGCCCAAGGCTCTAGGCAACTTGCAGTGAAACTAAATAAGAGTCAAAGAGAAAGCTCACCAGGTCAGAATTACACGCCCTCAGAAAGCAGAGAATAATTGCACTTGGGCACCCTCCCCCTTTAGAGCAACCTTGCCAAAGTTGCACCTGACCTCCTGACGGAGCACTTCTTTGCTTCCATGGACAGCAGGCAATGCACTAATGACGGAGGCATCACTTTGGAGCTGGGAAACGAGGAAAAGTTCTCCTACCTGATTGGAGCTGCAGAACGCCCGTCTCCTTCCCAGGACAAGAATCCCAGTGGAGACAGCAGTTCCACACAGAGCAGAGCCGCGTCCAAGCAGCACAAAGCAAACCAGAGGCTGAGCTAGCCCAGGGGTGACAGCAGGAAGGAGGAGTGACTGCCCCCAGGCCCCCCTCTTCTTGCCCGCTTCTTGTACACCCGGAGCTGCTTCCCTCCCAGGGGGCCCCTAATGACACTCAGCTGCTTGTCATGTGGCTTGGCTGGCTGATCAAGTGATAACTGCTCGGCCTCCTTTCCCAAGGGGAGGAAACAGCAAGCAGCCCTCCTGCCTAAGGAAGCCAAAAAGGATCCACACGGCCTTTGTGATTCTGCAGCCTTCTGCAGTCCAGAACTCTGCCAGCCATGAAGACTGGGGGCGGGGCGGGGCTCTAGGAGTGGGTGGTGGAAAAAGGCAAGGCCCTGAGGCAGAGCCTGACTTGGAACAGCAGCAGCACTGCCGCTCAGGCACTCACCTGTGGACTTCCTTGCTGGAAACTCCCTCCTGCTGCAGGTGTGCAGGGCAGAAATTTATGAGTTTCTTGGTCCTACTGCTGCTGGTTCTCGACTGCGCTGGGAAATGAGTAGCAGCCTCACAGCCAGGGGCAGGGGGCCCCAAGCACACCCACCTGTCCATCCCAGGGCTCTTCCTCCCCCCCCCCCGCCCATAGATGTGAATCTCCAGGGCAGTTTGCAGAGGAGAATAAAAACAGCAAGAGGAGGGAAGGTAAGGACAGCAGGTCTCAAGTAGCCTTGAAAAGATGCTTTTCAATGGGCTGTGAAACACTTTGAGAGGCACTTGCCTTATTAACTAGCTCGTTTTGTGCATTTTTATCCCAGAGCCGTCCACATGGGTTGCAGGCAACATCCCTTCCCCAATTAACGTAAAGGGAGGAACTCCTTATGAAAGAGGAACTCAGTGTGAAAAAGATCAACGTGTACTTGAGCAGTTTCGCCACAAACAACAAAGGTGTATTTGTTTTTAAGGAGAAAGAGAAGCATCCCCAAAACCAAACAACCCAGCTGCTGTATCTTCCCCATTATTTAAATTTGCCAAAGCCCAATGCACTTTCAGCCTCATCCTTTCCTGGAGTATTCGGCCAACGGCCAGTGAAAGAACCAGAATCTCTTGGGCAATGGATCAAACTGGCTCAGGAGATGAAACCCCTTCAAGACACTTCCAGAAATCAAGAGCAAAGTCCCTCAGAACCATCCAAATTCACAGGGATTGGAGAGAGCCTGGAGCAGGGCAAACATGGAGGTCTTTGCACAAGGGAGCCACTGCCTCAGCACCTCACAGTAAAGATCCACAGTAAAAATCCTGGGGCCAAAATGTGTACACAGCCTGAGAAATGGAGAGTCTGGCATGTTTAGCCAAACTTCCCAAAAAGAGCATCCCAGGGCCTATATTACCCCCTGCCTCGATTGTCTTTTGACTCCCCATCCCAGCATTCTCCTTGGCTAGGGATAAGGGTGGCCAAACTGAGGTTTGGAGAACCAGGGTAGTCAAGGGCCAGACACTGGCCTTTTTCATTTGGCCTCCTGGGCACCATTTCACAGACAGCCTGGCAGCAGACCCAGAAATGGACAACCAAGCCCACTGGAGAAGAGGCTTCCCAGTCGCAAAAACAAAGGCGTCAGCCTGGCATGAGATCCAAGTGATGCCCCCTGCCACTCCCCTGGTGAGAAAGAAACAGGAGAGGCTCAGCCACAGCCTAGACCAAAAGAGCACAAACAGGACCGAGCCGCTGCCCTTTCCATCTTCACATGACAGGGCCAGGAACAAAGGGGCCCAGGCCCTTGGATGATTCCTGTGGCTCCTGGCTTTTAAAAATGGGAGTGGGGCCATGATTTGCCTACACGGAGGGAATACCCACACCCCTCAGCCCTTCAGCTGCCCTGGCAAAAGGCGCCTGTCCTCACTATTTCATCCATTGCAGGTCTCTTCTGGGCTTGGGATTAAGGGCTCCACAGGCGCTGTAACAGGCAGCCTGACGGTCCCCTCCTGACATCAAGCAGAGACAGGGAAGCTCTTTTAACCCCCCCTTGCAGAAACCTCGAGTGTTTCGTCTTTCAGAGAAGCAACGGCGACGCTGTTTGTTTTTCCTTCTAATTCCATTATTTTAATCGCTGCCATGATACAAGGAAGCTCGATTCCTGTGGAGGCCCACAAACGGGAGGGACCGCGGCCTTTTGGACCGGGATTCGGCTCTTTGCTTGAGCGGGACCGATCCTGCCCAGGTCAGTTGCGTGTCTTCCTCCGGCCGTCCCCACGTGCACCGCCGTCTCGCTCCTCCTCCGACTGCTGCTGGGCCGGAGCGTCTGGGCGGAAAAGAGGCAGGTAGATGTAGATTCCCCCGGACACGCCGAGCAGCGAGGCCAGGAGCAGCTGCCCGAGGCTGAAGCGGCGGACGCGCAGCATAGCGCCACTCGGAGCCAAGCCAGCCAGTAGTTCCGCCGCCCGGCGGCCTGCAAGAACGAGGAAGGTTCAACGGGGGCCGCGAGGGCGCAGCTACTGCGCCTCCCCCTCCCACCGGAACAAGAACCCTGACTAGGATCCCGCCGGGCCGCTTTTCTGCCCATGCAACTTACTCACGAGTAACCCTGAGCTCGCGCCGCATGCAGGGCCTTTGCAGCCACGGCTCCTGCGGAAAGCCAAAGCCCTTCCGCCGACCCACTCAGGGCGCCTGCGCGCCCCGCGACGCGCACCCGCGCGCGGCCATCTCGCCCCCCCCGTTCACAAGAGAAGGCGGGGCCAGGAGCTGACGACGCACGAGCCGCGGGGCGCCCACTTCCGCGTTGGCTTCCCAGCGTGAAAGCAACCAGATCTCGCGAGAAGACCCCGCGCCTCCTCCCTTTCTCTTCACGTCAAGTCTCGCGAGGCTCTCGGAACCTACGTGAACAAGAACCCGGAAGTGGGCGAGAACAGCCGCCTTGCGCACAGGGACAAGGAAGTTGTAGTCTTCCTGCAGGCCGCACTGTAGCCACATCCGTGCGCGCGAGGGCCCCAGGAGGTTCCTGCCAAGCCTTGGGGGGGGAGGGGATTCGCCCGTTTTCAAGATTAAAAAAACCCGTTTATCCCGGCGGCGCAGGCGGCAGACTCTGAAGGCAATGCGGTTCCACCCGCGTCCCAGAGTGCGCAGCCCGTCCAGGCCCCGTCCGGCCCAAAGGCGGGCTTCCTGGGTCGGACAGAAAGAGGCCGAAGGCTCCGGCTGCCCTCACGGCCCGGCCCATCACGGCTCCCGGGCCGCCGCCGAGCCCCGGAGCGGCAAAGGGTCCTCCGCGCGGGGAGGAGGCGGAGATGGAGGCGCCTTCGCTTCGCGGCCGCTTCACACTCAGCCACTCCTCCGCGGGCCGCCGCCTCCTGCGCCTCCCACGCGCGTCATGCGAGCTCCGCCTCAGCTCCGCGACATGTTTTTTCGCGCGCGCTCACGCCACGTCACGTGTTTTCTAATACTCCCGAGGCGGGCACTGAGCTGCGGCGGCGGGTGCGCGGGGAGTGTGCGCGTGCGCACCAGGAGGGGTTTCGTCCAAAAGGGAGGGGCCTTTTAATAGCTTGCCGGAAATGCGCATGCGCTCGCCAGACCGGAGGGCGGAAGCGGCGGCGAGTTGAGCCCCCTCCTCCCCGTCGCCATGGAGCCCGTGCGAAACCCCCAGACGCGGCTGCGGAAGCGGAAGTCGGTGCTCTACGGGCCCGCCCCCAATGGGGGGCTCGCCGCCGGACAGGGGTTGGCGGGTGAGAGGGGGTGCAACGCAGGACCCGAGGGGCGGGGCGGGGATCCTGCGGGAGGAGACCGAGGGCGCTTCGGCGCGGGAAGCCCTCCTGCGCGGGAGGGGCTGGGTGACCCCGGCCCCCCTCCCCGCTCCCGTGTTGGGGGCGCCTCCGCGGTCACTCACGCCGCCGTGTGGCTCCGTTGCAGCGGCGCTGGCCGGGGAGAAGCTTCGCGTGTGCGGCGCCTCGGTGGCGGCGAGGCTGCTGAACTGCCTCCTGGTGCGGACCAGCTTCGTGCCCGACGAGTACTGGCAGTGCCTGGAAGTGGCGCACCGCGCGGTCTTCGGATATCCTCCCTCCCTCGCTGGCCGCGGGCACGGGGCGGGAGGGGCCTCGGCCGGGAGGGGCAGCGGAGCGAGGGGCCCCGGGGGGGACGGGCAGAGGGGCCTGGCCGGGCCCCAAGGCAGCGGCTCTCCCTTTCTGGCAGGGAGGAAGGGGCTCGAGGCGGCTTTGCCACGGGGGGGGGGCAGCAGCACCTGATCCAGCCGGGGCCCGGCGGGCGGGCTGCGGCCAAGGGGCTCGGGTCGGGTTCACCTGGGCTGCTGCTGCTGCCGCTTCTAATGGGCGCCGGCGGGGCAGTTTGGCCGCGAGCAGGGCCGCCCCCCTCCCAAGCTTAGCGCGCTGCCCCCTTCGGGGTCCCCTTGAGCGCTCTGGACAAGCCTGGGGTGCGAGTTGGGGAAGCGGTTCGGCTGTGCAAAGGGCCCAGGGCAGACATCCTCCGCCTGTAATCTCCTTAACACTGGTAATTATGGCCACTTGACCTGGGAATGGACTGAAGGTTTGCGAAGCCATCTCTACCCGCTGCTGTTTGCGAGCATCTATAAAGCCTTGCATCTGCTTGGAAAGGATCACGTCCAGCTCTTGGTGAGCATTAGCACATCAGTTGCCAGAAATGCCGCCATCCCTCCTAGAATGTTGTGGCTTCGCTCCCAAAACCACAGCAAAGTGCAGAAGCGTGTTATGAAAGGACTGTGCGTTAAGGGAGTCTGTGAGTGGGGTGTGGGTGCGGGTGGCCCCCTGGCTGTCATTGGGCCAAGCCAGTCATGCTGGAGAGAGGCAGTCCATTAATAGGTCAGTGAGGCTCTTGTGAGGAGACCGTCTTCCGGCAAGCCTTAGTAGCTCCTCAAAAGCCAGAGTACATTACTGAAAGTTTCCCAGTTTGCTTTAATTGCGAGTTGTTTTTAACCAGCTCTGAAAGCAAAACAGCGCTGAGAGGAGAGTTGCATTTCAAAGGCCGGTCGGGAAGCGTCTGTAAACGTTGAGTTCAGTTTGCAGATGGATGGGATCTTTTAAATCTGTTCAGGCTGTGGGTAATTTGTGGCTCTCTTTATGGAGTGGGCAGAGCTTGTGCCACAATCCTTCTATTCCTGCCCAACAGATCTGGTTGCCTAGGGTTTTACAAGCCCTCCTGGCCGCTCTAGGAGATGTGAAGTTATACTTCTTTGTGAAACGACTGGATAACGCCGAGACGGCGAGATGGGTGGTGAGCGTGAGGCCCTCTTTCCCTTCCATGGGCCCTCTTGGGCAACTCAGTATGCCATGGGCCAGCAGGGGCACAAGCGATACCTTGCCACAGTCTCATTAGGCTACCCTAAAGCTGCTCTTCTGCATTCTTTCCAGTACTTCTGCCAGTTGTGTTCTTGGTTCTCTTGGTACTGCTGCACCCGGACGCTGACAAACACCATGGAAACCGTTCTCACCACCATGGCTCTTTGCTACTATCCCCTGGAAGGCTCAAAGAGGAGCAGGTGGGGGCACAGAAGGGCACAGCAGAGAATGGTTTGGGAAGGCAAGCAAGGGGCCTGGCAAAATTGTCTGGCAGGGGGATGCGGAAGTGCTGTTTCCCTTTCTAAGCAGGGTAGCAGCTCAGCCTGGGCAGCATTTGTGCCCAGTATTCCAGGGTGGCCTGTTTGCAAGGAGCCTACCGTGGTTCAGGCTTCCTTTGCTACTCCATGCAAACGGTCAGTGGCGAGGTTGGTTTGACTTGGCAGCCTCAAACCCGGGTGATTTGTCCTTCCCCTTATCAGCATGATCCTTCAGCTTCTTCTAGTACACAAGACTTTTTCCTTCCCAACATGCTAAAAGGGCTATTTCAAAGGTCACACATCATCTCTCTGGGTGGACCGGTGGCCTTTCTTCCAGTCCAGCTCCAGATGTCGCTAGGGTCCCAAGCTGCCATGGGCAGGGATAAGTTATAGTCGGGACTGACCAGAAGAAGTGCCCCATGTTCACACAGGAGCAGCTCCTCCCCCCGACACCAGGACTTTGCTAAAGCTATGCTGGGCGTCTGTCTGCATTCTGTCTCCCCTCCAGCCTCCGCTACCTGACCCTGGCAGCTGTTTCTTTTGTTATCCGCCCGACAGCTGCTATCCTGTGGGCTCCGCTGCTGCTCAGACATTTTTGGGTGGAGGAGGAAAAACGGAAACTTGTCCTGTACACCTGCATCCCCGTGGGGTGAGCTTCCCCTTTCTGATTCTGTGGAGTGCTGAAGTGGCCATGGCTGGGGGGCGAAAGGCACTGCACACTGGTGTTGCTCCCTGGGTGGGTCAGGGCAGGGGAAGAGCCACGCCTGCTAGATGGGGGGCACGTTGCCGTTCAGCCCAGGAGGGAAGCTGAAGGCAGGGTGGGGTGGGGGTGAGAGCGAGTGAGTGTCGTCCGTTTCATGCAGTTTGTTCCTTTCCCCAGTTTCCTCACTTTAGGAGGGTCTGTGTTGATCGACCGCCTATTTTATGGCAAAGTAAGTTGACCGTGGCTTTGCGCCTGCAATCAGCCTGTGCCCCATGGTTCCTCTGTGGGTGTTTAGGGGACCTGCAGGGAATTTAAGTAACAACCTCATGTTTACTGGAGCAGTCGAGGAGTTCTCTCTGGGGGAAATGTGCCCTTGCCCCTCTCAGATTTTTCCCATGGGGAATGTGAGGGCAGCAAAGGCACAAATGAAACATAATGCAGGTTAGGTTTGGAATCTGCTGGATCCCAGATCATTTTGTTCCAGGACATGTGCCCTCCACGAGGGAAAGTCCATCAGCCTTATGGCTGCTCTTTTGAGGCTTACATTCTCCTGCCCTGTCTTTCCTTCCTCTGCCAGTGAAAATAGTGTATTTTGGGTCCAGAGCACAATCAGGAATTCCTATAAGTTGTCAGTTCTTTTGGGAGGGATTGTGGGAGTTTATAGAGGGCTTCACCTTCCTTGGTCTGCTCATGTTGTTTTTGCTCTTGCAGTGGGTTCTGGTTCACCTGAACTTTGTGAAGTTTAATGTGCTTCAGAACCTGGCCTCCTTCTATGGCTCCCACCCCTGGCACTGGTACATCACTCAGGGTTTGCCTGTTGTCTTAGGGGCTCACCTCCCCTTCTTCATTCATGGCTGCTTCCAGGCACCCAAGCGATATCATGTGCTCCTGGCTGTGGTTCTTTGGACAACAGTGGTGTACAGGTACGTTTCCCTCAAGATTGTGGCCCAGTATGCCCTGTATATTTCATGAGCATAGGCCTAATTTTTGAGACCTGCAGGGTTGTTGGTTACCCTGTTTTTCCATTGCAGCTGCGGCTGCCAACAGTTTTTCTGTATTTGCAGTTAGGATGCCAAAGGGAGCAGTCATGAGTTTTCACCTGATGCCAAAGCGTGTCCTGGTGAGGGAGAGTTCTGGGAAGACTCCTGGAGCCCAATGGCTGTGGCTGCAGCCAGACCAAATGAGGGTCACCTGGAGGCTTGTCACGCACATGCAGCCAGACAGTTTGGTTCTTCTAGTGGAGACCTAGCAGCCACCAAGTGCCAGGGAAACGCCAGTTTCCAGAGTCCCTGGTTCTGACTGCCAGGCTCGCTCTGCTCTTGCCACCGCTGGTGGAGCTGGGAACTGGGCATCCGGCCCTCCTTTTCCCTGATGGTGTTTTGGTATGTTGTGCAGTTGCCCCCTTGTGCCTGTCAAGGGGCCTGTAGGTGTGTTTGAGAAACACAAAAGCAGAAACCCTGCTGCAATAAAAAGGGAAGGGCCAAGCTTTGCTTGCCCTTCGGCACACCCTGTGTCAGCTCTCCCAGGGACCTTGGGGAATGGGGCCCCATTATCTGTGTGCCTTCCCAGAGGGGGAGAGGCAGAACTAGGGACTGGGACCACACTTGGCTCTTTCCTTTTTATTTTGTTGCAGCACCTTGAGCCACAAAGAGTTCCGGTTCCTTTATCCACTGCTGCCATTGTGCATGGTGTTTTGTGGTAAGCAGTTTGATTTCAAATATTCCCAGCAAATTTGGTGCCTCTGTTAGCGTTTCCATTTTTGATCACACAAAAGAGGAAACTGGCTGTTCCTGTGGAGTTTTTGTGTGTGTGTGTGTGTGTTGCTAGATCTGTTTGTTCTCATCCTGCCCTGTTACCCATGAAGCATTTGGCCAGTGTGGCCTTTGCTTCTGAGTCCCCACAATGGTCTCTCCTCCTCCCCCCCCCCCCCCCGGCCAGGACACTCGCTGAAGCACCTCAGACGCTGGCGGAAAGCAGCTGTTTCCTTCCTGCTGGTGGCCAATGGGATCCCAGCCCTCTACACCGGCCTGGTCCATCAGCGTGGAGCCCTGGATGTCATGAACCACCTGCAGGAGCTCTGCAGCCCTTCCCCAGCCCAGAGGCTGCAGCCATCTGTCCTCATGCTCATGCCCTGCCATTCAACGCCTTTGTACAGGTGAGGGGAAGGGGGCTGAGCAGGTTGTTTACAAGCAGAGCCCTTCAAGAGATGGGGTAAATGAGGCCTGAGGGTGGCTGGGCAGGAGGGGAGGAAGCTTAAATGCTCCAGTGGGCAGGAAAAGCAGTGTGCCCAAATTGGGGGAGCAAGGGTGATCCCCTGACACCCCAGCAGTGGATTTCCTGAGTCATTTAGTTGCAGGGCCCCTGGAACCTCCTCCAGGACCTTTGGTTTTTATCCTACATGGCTTTGCATGATGCTGCCAAGAGCCTTGGCTTTCTCGTGGCAGCTGCTTTATCATGCATTTTCTGTTGCCCCAGTGGGCACAACCATAAGAAGCAGGAGGTGATGGGGAAACTTCCCATGGCACCTCTTCATGGGAGCATTTTCTCCCCTGTTCATTTCCCTGAATGCCAGATTCTGGCTGGAGCATACCTGTGCGCAACACCCTCGTGAATGCTTTTTATTGCTGTTCTTTGTAACCTTTTTCTCAGAAATCTCGCTTTCCAGGTCAGCCTTGGTGGCTTTAAGGCTTCTACTCTGCTGCTCAAAATATGTTTCCCCCTCTGTAGATGCACCAACAGAGGCTGGGGGGAACTGCGGCTGCTCCCAACTGGGAACCCACCCACCCCCAAAGCTGGGGCGGGAGTTGGCAGGCCAAGGGTTGGCCCAAGGTCATTGGCCCCTTTCACTCCTGAGAACCTGGAGCCTGCCCTGCAAACTCCAGCAGCCAACTGCTGCCTTTAAAGCCTTGGGTTTATGGGGACTGAGCCCAAGAGCAGCCCTCTGCCCCTTTGCACCCATGTTGCCCATGATGGATGAACACCTCCCTCCCAAAGTCAGCGTGGTTGCCCGGGAGGGTTGTGAACCATCCTTTGCTCTTTTCTGTTCAGCCACATTCATTGCTCCCTTCAGCTGAGGTTCCTTCAGTGTCCTCCAGATTTAACAGGACAGAAGGATTACCTAGATGAAGCCGACCTGTTCTACACAGACCCTCTTGGCTGGCTCCACAAAGAGTTCTCCAACACCACGCTGCTTCCCACCCACCTGGTCTTCTTCAGTGTCCTGGAGCAGGTAGGGCCAGTGTACCCCCCCCACACACACACACTTTGCACCTCTTGCTAGTGGTGGGGGCAAGTTGTGAACTTCTGGGCCAGGAATAGAAGGCAAACCCTGCAACCTGTGGAGAAGATGAGGCCGCTCTTTCAGGTGGCCAGAACAAAGGGTCTGGGGGCATTGAGGTGCTTCTTTTCCTTAGACAGTGGTCAGGGGAGGTCAGAAACTCTTAAGGACACTAAGAATACTGTAGAAGCCTGTTAACCCCCTCTTCCCACTGATGGATTGGAGAATGAGTAAAGGGAGAGCTTTGCTCGCTCTCTGGGTGCGCGACTAGCATCACTGTGGTCCAAATCACTTGCCCTCAGGAGGTAGGGCCTTTGGCCCAGCCAGGTCATGAGGATGGAAAGACAACAGGGAGTTCTGTTCCGTGATCTAATGTATAGTTTCCAACAATCCTGAGCACTAGATGCGCAAAACGAATAGCAGATAAATAGAGGCAATTCTACGTCGGGCATCAGCCAAGTACAGGAAACTTTTCGGCATATTTTTTGTTCCTTAGGGTCATGATGATTGCTCAGAAAACAATTTATGGGCCTGTTTGTACTTACCAGTCAGGTAAAGACCCAGCACAGCAGTGGCCATCCACACCTCAGGTGCTAGTAAAGCTCTGTATTGGGCCAGCAGCACTTGAAGTGCGGATGGGCAGGGCAGGCTGGAATGCCATGACAATGCTTGCAGCAACATCTGGTGCATGCACAGACATTGCCATGGTAATCTGGATGTGGTGCATAATTGTGTGGCTGCAGTTGCACCACTGCACCCACTTGGAGTACCACCCTGAAAACGTGTGGACCCTGCTTTCCAGAAGGCATTTAGCCTCTCCTGGTCAAGCTGCAAATTGTGGCAATATACAGGGGCACCTGCACGTAGGCTGCTGCTCCCTAGCTGGCAAGTGTGACCAGGCCCTATGTAAAAATGCTTTTTGTTTTTTCTAGGATATATCAGCCTTTCTCGTGTCTAACAGCTATGAAAGAAGTGCCACATTCTTTCACACGCATCTCCCTCAAGGACGAAGTGGAACGTTCATTTATGTTTATAAGAGAAGCCAAAAGAGGCTTTGAAGATGTTCTTAGAAAGGCCTTTGGGAGCAGCTCTGGGGAGGTGAGACACGGCTCCACAGAGACACCTGGTCCTGGTAGGTTTACCTGGCAGTAAAGAAACCTGGTGCCGCTGAAGCAACAAGGCTGTAATCTCAAACGCGCACATTCACACACACAGAGGGGCCTTGTAAACTTTTGTAAATAAATACTTTTTCCATCCAAGTCTTTTATTTTTCTTCCATAATTTGCAGATGTGCAAGCAATTCCAAATGCAAATCAACAAATCAACTGATAAAGAGCACAGAGAATGTCGGCTGGTTTCCCACCACCACCTAGAGCACAAGACAGGCGTAAAACAGGCAAACTTCTGTGCAGCATGAGATGAAATTAGCTCTTAGAATATTACATTAAGTCTGGTTCAAACTGAGTCTAATATCCATCTAAAGAAGCATGCACACCACACACACGAAAACATTGCTTACCCTGCTCATTTATTGCAATAGTAGAACTACACCCAAATTAATGTGGCTTGAGGAGGCCAATGAAAGGAACAGAGCTGCAGGGGTATAAGCTGAGCTGGGGGGTTTTGAGGTGGGAAGAAACCTCTGCGCCAGAGAAATGCTGCCCTTGACGTACCTCTGAAAGCCTCAGCCAGCCTGCTAGTTCCTCTGCTGATCTTCCTGGCTGGGCTCTGCACAGGGAGACTGGTTTAGTACTTTGGGTCAAAGGGCAACTGGCCCAGTTCTATCTCCAGGTTTGCCATATGTCTTCCGGTGGCATGGCCTTGCTTCTGCCACCTGCCTTCTTTCTTGGAGCGCTCTTGGGGCTTTGGTGTATGTTGCCCCTGCTGGGGATTTGGGGTGTGTGTGAAGGGCACTCTCCTGGCAGCGTGCCTGAAAGGGAAGGAGAGCAGAGTGGTTAATGCTCTTGACGTGGTAGAGCCTGGAGTATAGTGTCACCTGCAGGGAAATTTGCCAGGGAGTGCACACCCTTATTCTGGGAAGCCCTGGCCCTAACCTTCCCTCTCTGAAGCAGAAACCAGCTGTCCTGGGCGAATCACCCACAGCCTGCTGAGCCCTCTGCTAATTCAAGCAAACATGTGAGGAATCAGACACCTTCCAGCACTAACCTGCCTCTGTCCTGAGGTGAGCGATCGTAGTGGAAGAAGTACTGGTAGATGTATTTATCCAAATCTTCAAATGCGTCATCCTGGTCTTTCTGGTACTCTTCCATGTCTTCAAGGTAATCCTTTACGTCGTTAACAAAGTCTGTGAACAGCATCTGGTCGTGGATGAAGACACCGTTGTGGAAGAACTGACCGATGAACACATCTAGCTCTTGCCAGTGATGAAAGCTGCCCACTTCCTGCTGCAGATACCTGTGCAGCAACTGACTGAATTCATCTGCACGGATCGGGTCCAGCGCCTTGTGGAAGAGGCTGTCAAACTCCTGGTGGGCACAGTCAAAGATGCCGGTGCAGCCCTTCAGCACCCTGCGCTCTCTCCTGTGGCACTGGGGGGGCCCTCTGGGGCACTCCTGGGATGAGGCATCCCTGGGGAAGGGCTGCAGGGGTTGACCCTCCCTGGAACGCCTGCTGTCCTTGAACTCTCTCCGCTCACCGGGCGCCCTGTAGGGCATCTGCCTGTGAGGCCCCTTGTAGAAACTCTCTGCTTTCCTTTGCTTGTTTGGCTCCTGCCTTTTGTTAGTGAATTTCTTCCCTCTTTCATCAAATATATTTTTTGTTGTGTCCTTGAAGTGCCGGAATGTGGACTTTACCGAATCTGAGAATTTCCTCAAGTTCTCCTTCACCGCCTCTTTGGCCTGTTTAATCTTCTCTTTATGGTGCCTCACGAACTCTTTTGTAGAGTTTTTCATCGCATCAAACGTTTCCTTAACAGAACCAAAGAAAGTTGCTTTGGGCTGCTTCTTGCTTTTGCTTCCTCCTTTCCCAGCCACCTTCTCTTTCTCCACATGATCCTTGACTTCCACATACAGCTTTTCCCACAGATCTGAGCGCTGCTGCTCAAAGCTCAACTTCTTCTCCAGCTCGGCCAGTCGTCCCTGCAAAGCTGCTATCTCCTGCTTCTCTGCTGTGGCACCAGGAGCTGCGGAAATGTGCTCAGAACTGATTTTTTCCAGTTCATCCCGGAGGGCCATTGTCAGCTGGCGTTCTTTGTCCAGCTCTCTTCGCAGCATCTGGGCCTCGGCCAACAATGTCTCCTTTTGCTTCACAAAGCTTTGTGTTCTGTGCTTTTCCTCCTCCAGGTGAGCTTTCAGTTTCTGATTTTCAGTGAGAACCAACTCTGGGCCAGGACCTTTGTTCTCCAGGTGCCTCAGCTGTTCTCTCAGCTTCCGGAGTTCTTCCTGGAGCAACGCCAAAGCCTTCTCCTCTCTTTCCAACGATTCCCTCAAGCGCTGGTTTTCTGATGCAAGGTGAAACTTCTGAGATTCAAAAGATTTCTTTTCCATCTCCGTTGTCAGCAAACAGGTTGTGAGGCCTTCCTTGAGAGACTGTTCAGAAGGGGGGGGGAGGCAAGTGTGAACATCAATGTTTTTATAGTGCCAAATGTTTTTTGGGGGGAGAAACAGAGCAGAGAAAACATTTTAAGTACCAAAACAGAGGCGAGGGTGGAAAGCAGCTGAAGGGATTCCTGTGCTTTCCATCAAAAAAGACCCCAGGCTGGTGCTGCGCCAGAGAAGTGAGACCAAAGCAGGCGAGGCTATGTGCACAATCATGCAGGGGGGCTGGAGATGCGATGCAAAGAGCAGCACCTTCCTCTACCCTCAGCACTGCTGGTTTTATCATGTGCATCAAAGACAGGCAGAGACCTCAGCCACTGAACCCGCCCTGCCCAGCTTCCTCTGAGAGTGCGGGAAGCCTGGACTCAAAGAGAGGCACTGGTGTTACACTGGCACACCTTGCTGGCAGGAGTGAGAAGCAAAATGAGGGAAGATCAGGGATGCAGGAAACTGCCGAAGGCAAAGGACATGGAAGGCTAAGAAGTACCAGTTCTCACCTTACACATGGCTTTAGTTCCTTGTTCTTGCTGACACTGAACAAGAGTATCCTTCATGTCCTTCAATTCGTCTTCGTGAGTTTTCTCAACCAGCTGCTGCTGTTTTTGGATCTGAACTGTACCTTGAAAAAGAACATTTTGTTTTTTATCTGGCAAGACAAATGGGAATGTTGGCAGCTTACCAGAGGGCTCCGCAATGTGCTTTTTTTTTTTTTTTGCCCTTATGCTGACCAAGGGGCCTGACTTCCACCTATCCTGAAGGGGTCCACTTGGAATGGCCTGAAATAGCCTAGCAGGTACACTGGCCTGTACAGGTGAGGCACCAGATGGGGCGCAATTCAGCTTATTTGGGAATGCCCAGACTTGGGACAAATCCTTCTCAGCTAAGAACTGTGAACTCAAGAGCAGCAGTGCTTCAGCTCATACTTGATGCTTCTATGACAAGCAGACATACAGCCACTCCATGCAAATTTGGCATCGTGCACTTTCAGGGAAGGAAGGTGAAGAGGCAACCAAACAAGAGAGTTTCGCTCTCTATTCCCATCCATTGCTTTTCAGGGAGGAGGCTTACAGGATGGGCTGCGTGGCAGCTGTCTGCTCCAGCGCCTCTGGCAACATGCCAGTGAGTAACAAGGAGTTGCTGCCTTGCCGGCAGTATGGCAATAAAGCTTCCAAAAATCTTTTGTCAAAGTCACAAAGGTTGAGGGCAGCAGGCAGAGAGAGTGCCAAAAGCCCTGGGAGCCCCACTCAGAAGGTAACTCGTGCAGTTCTACCTTGGACACGGCAGGAGACCTGGCACTGTGGACCAAGGAGCCTCTCCGTACTAACCGAGCCGCAACGTTAAGAAACCGGAAGACAAGGAAGAAACGCTTTTCCAGTGTGTTGTGTGTGTGTTCCACTGCCTCATCCAAACCTTAAGGGCCCGAAGGAAGGAAACTGTTCCAGCAGGAGAATGGGTGCATAAGCTACTCTAGTCACGGACACAGCAACATGCAGAATCAGGAAACAGATTACAATCCGTTTCACAACACATGCCAGCAAAGCGTCTTACCTCTGAATTGCCCTAAGAACAAAATTAAAAGAACAATTTAAGTTTTGCTCAGAGGTCACCAAATTAATGCTTTGTAACTCCAAACCAAAGACAGAAATTACCATTAAAATCCAACCTCTTTCTTATATACTGTTATTCAAACACAGTTCCATCTATGGTCTGAGGCCACTCTGCACCCTCAGCAAACTTTTGGAATGGTTCAGGGGTCTTCCACCCAAAGTGCTTCTCTGAGTGCAGGCTAAATGTGATCGCCTCTGTACTAGAGGCCATGGCATCACTGTGGCAAGGCGCATGCGCGGCACTACTGCCACGGCAACGGGACACGGAGCACAACCACCCTGCCCTGCCCAAGGCAACACTGGCCGAGAAGAGGTGCAAATGGAGCATGCCGGGCTGTCCTGGCCTGCCAATAGGATAGCTGCAGAGAACCTTTTAGTGCGTGTGGAAGACGCCCTGCCACATGCAGAACTGCTTCTAGGGTAGATGTGGCTCCACACAGCGTGAACGCCTTGTGCCGCGACATTCTGGGGCTCCTTTTTATGAAAAGGACCCAAATTCCTAGCTAAAAAAAATTTCTTGGAGAACTTAAGAGAAATAAGTTTGACCCACAAAAGACACAGTGGAATCAGAAAAAGCTTACAAAGAAGGGTCGCTTAGATAGTAATGGGGTTAGAGGGACTCTCTTACAAGGAAAGGACAAAAGAAAAAAAGGAACATGGCTGAGGCATGTAAAAATATGCAGTGTGGTCAGAGTGGAAGAGGAGACATTTTTCTCTTCTTCTCAAAACACTGTAACTAAGGGTTGCCCAGTAAAACTAATTCTTAAAGAATCAGGAGAAAGACACACACACACCCTGCCCTGGCATGTAGTTCGCTCACAACTGCAGGACAGGATGGGTCCACGCCAGGCAGGCCCGACCTTGGTTGCTAGCTCTGATGGTCATGTGCCTTCAGGGAAGCATGCAGATGGGAGGCCAAGCCCTTGCTGGAAGATTGCGGCTGCAGCAGGGACTATCCCTATGCCCTGCTTTTAGGCTTCCAGATGGAGTTGCTGGGCCCGACGGGCCACTGGGTCAAGGGGTCCCTTGCATTCCTATACCACCTGCCTCAGGTGCTTTTTACACAGACCTCAAGGACGAACTCCTTTAAGGACCCCCAGTCAGGCTCAGTTTTAAGCGCATCCTTCAGCATGATGCTTCTGGTGTGCACTCACCATAAAAATGTCCAAAGCCCATGCTGACTGCGATCACCAAGGCAAGGACGATGCATCGATTCAGGCTGCTACTGAACTGGTGCTTGCACGGCCGGTCTTTGGCTGGTTCCGATTCCTGCTCCAGAGGCGGCGCATCCTCTGGTTCAGAGCTCGAGAGAAGCCTCTTCTTTGCACGCCGTCTCCTCAGGGCAGGGCTGGAACAGTTGCTGGTTTCATCACTGCTTGATTCTGCAGCCCTGGCCTGGGCGGTGAAGACTGAAAGGCAAAAACAAGGCTTCAGCAAACGCAGGCGTACAGCAGCTCCTTCACCCTCATCTTGGGGAGCAGATTAAGAACAAGCCGAGGAACAGCGGTGGAAGGGCAGGCAGTGTTGTCTCCGTCCCCGTGGTCCACCACCACCACCACCACCCCGAAAAGGGCGGTTCGAGATAAGCAAGGTCAGGAGCATCACACTGAAATGGCAGGTAACCAATGATCTTCTTGCGGAAGCTCTTGCTCCTCCAGTGACAGCAGCTGGAATTTCAGATCTATGAAGTAGCAAGAGCAACTAGCCCTGGTACCCGAATGGTCAGATTCAGGAAACAACACTGAGAAGCAAGAGAACTTCCTTTGCTGAAAGGCAAGCAGAGGGAACCAGCCTCTTCCCACTCACAGAAAGGTCTTCCAGGGACCAGTGGGCCCCAGGGGGGAGCTTTGGGGGGGGGGGGAGATGGGCCCCAACCTCTAGCACTGCAAGTCAGTCACAAAAACAAGGCCAAACACGGAGTAGTGAGTCACACCAAGGCCGCTGTGCAGATTCCTGCCAGGTTAGAGGCACATCACATATGCACATTATGAGTTAGTATGTTATCGCCATGCTGGCTCCTTCCAGGCTCAAAGTGCTTTGGGCCTTTGAAATCTGTGCCCTCCACAGACATCTGCCCACTAAGGGGCAAACCCTTCATTCTTGTCCCTGCCCCCTCCCTGCTTCTTCACTTAGATCTAAAAGCACCAAGAAGAGCCTTGGCCTGCAAACCCCATCCACACAGCAGGGATTAGTCCATCCCACTGGCCCTTGGAAGCCGCTTACCACGTCCACTGAGACAGCCTGGGATCCTCCAGAGATTCTCCCACCAACTGGCTTTGGTATATGAAACAAAGGAAGAGATTTTACCCTTTGTCCATGAAGGACGCACACCAAGGATGGCAAGGCCAGCTGGGGAGCCATTCACCTGCCATGCCTTTTCTGCTAAATTGGACAAGGGGAAGGATGTCTTCACCCAGAGGGTCACTGGTCTTGGAATTTGCTGCCGGAAGAGGTGGAAACAGCAACCAGCCTAGATGGCTTTAAGGAAGGATGAGACAAATTTTTATGAAGGACAGATGTATCAATGGCTACAAGAATGGATGCCTAAGTACATCTTTCAAGCTGGGGTGACAAGCAGGAGGCCTCTAAGGCCGTTTGCTGGGACTCAAGAGCAGGAGGAGGTTTGGCCTTGTCTCTGCTTGAGATGCCCATGGGCAATTGGTGGACCACTGTGTGAGACAGGATGCTGGACTGGATGGGCTGTGCAGGGCTCCTCTTAGGTTCTTATGTACCTGGATTACCAAAACAAGGCAAGACTCAAGGGTTTCCTTGGACTTCAAAGGGATTTTGGGATCAGAGACTGGCAGTTCTGCAAACCAGGCCCAGGTGACTGTAATGCCCACTGGGGGAGGGGTCCTTCAGTGCTCTCTGATGCCTCCTGCCTGCCTTTCATTGGACTCTGATTCTCCATCTGTCAGCAGGTGTTGCAGAAAGCACGTGGCCAAAGTGTGCAAACACAAAGAAGACCGCTGTCTCCATCCACTACACTTGGTCAGTAAAAAAGGAGACCAGGCCTTTCCTCAACTTTTATGAGGGAAAACCAACTGCTGCACCACCCAATTCACCTGAAGCATCAAGGTACTTCAGTCAGAGGAAACCCAAGACTTTGGGCAAAAGAGCAAGAAACCATGGGTGGCCAGCTCAATGTTTAGACAAGGGCATTCCATCAAACAGAAGGCATTTTATTTTAAAGCATTTGACTTCTAAACATGACCTCATGGGAAGAAGATACGTAAGCCAGAAAAGCACACGTGAGCTCATTAGGTAAGATAACACTGAGGACCTCAGCTCTTGTTCCACCACCATCACCTCCCTCTTGGATCTGCACAGAGACAGAGATCTTTTCATACCTGGCCCACTGGGACCAACCCATGTGCATTCACACACTGCAGAGCCGCTTCCATCCCAGAGCGTATGTGGCCATCCTCACCCTTTGGAGGATGTTGAGCCCTAAAACCTGCTCCACAGCTTTGCTAGAGGCACCTACCCCGCTCCTAGTACAGACCCATGTGGAACATTCACACGGGCATGACCACAGCTGAAGTGAGGCAGACACTCCTGGACGGGAGCATTCATGCTCAGCCCACTGCAAGTTAAGTTCCAGATAGGTTTGGGATGGGCCAGTGTTAAAGATCATCCCTGATCTTAACTTCCGCGGGACACTGTCCCACAGATGTTAAATACCAAAGAGCCCAGAAGGAAAGAATGTGCCTTCCTTTCTCTTCAACACTGAATCTAAGGGGCATTTCTTGGCTTCATGGGAAGGCAGTGATGCCCCTGGTGTCCAGGGCCACATTCTGCAACACTCAAAGGTGGCCTCTCCCTGGCAGGAAGAGGGCAAAGAGCAAATGTGCCTTCCAGGCTCCTGACTCGCAACCAGCCAGAGAACTAAGGCAGGAGAGCACAAAAGTGGTTTCTCAGCTGTGCGCTTGAGGCCACCAGCCCTGGCGTGTCTGAAGGAATGAAATTCAGGCATCTGAAGAGAACCATCACACCGCCTGTTTTCTTAGGCAGAACATGACCGGAGAGAGTGTTAAAAGCGTGGCAAACACCTTGAAGGCAACCAGTCCAAAGGCACCAATGGTGGTTCTGACAGGTCCCTTCCTGACCAAAACTAGAAGCAGCACACATGGGCACACCTGTTTCTGGCTGACAAAACGTGTACTGGCTGCTTGTGGAAGAGCCCAGGTTGTAGTCCTCTGGGTCACGGACCTTCTCATCTGCTGGGGCAGCGTCCTCCTGGCTCCCCATTTCTTCTACCTTTGGTGCTTCGAGCGTTACGATGTCAGAATCATCGCTGACGGTGCCCACACACAGGCCTTCGTCTTGCAGTTTCGCCTTCTCATCCTTGGATGCAATGAAACAAAAACAGGGCTGTGGCACCACACACCGTTTGAAAAACAAACCCCATGGCCAGACACAAGCTGCCCAGGGGAGGACGGCGGAGGGGCACAGAACATGGGCAGGACAGCAAAGACCCGGGGACGGGAGCAAAGGGGTGCCTGGCAAGAGGGACAGGGCAAAACAGCTGCCAGTTCATGTGGCGCCAGGCAGCAACTAACAGCAGCAACAGCCTAAGCATGATACAGTCCCCAGAAATTCAACCTTCCTCTGGAATCAAGTTGCTCTTATTCATGTACCTTTGCCCCTGGGCAAACTATGCTTACCTCTGGGATTGGCCTGGAGGTCTCCAAGGTGGAATGACTTTGGTCTACCACAGATAACACATCGCCTTGGCCAAATTCAGCTATAAAAGCAAAAAGTGAATCTGTATCAGGCAAATACACAATTCCACACAGGTTAATCAGGTCTGTTGCACCATGCAGGCACTGGGGGCTTGAATGGGGAGGGGGGGGCAGAGGGCTTTTTCACACGGCCACACAGAGCATATATACTACGCAAAACTGCTTCCATCCCAGAAGCAGACTGTCCCCCAGCTGGACAGCAGCAGATCAATACAAAGTGTTCCACTGCTACAACAGCCACTGGCTAGTACAAGCCAGCAGGGATTCATTTGCACCTTTTCGGGGCTTTGGGGCTTTGATGCAGGTGAAGCAGCCACAGTTGTGTGCCGTGCTGCCCAGCTGCTGTGGTGAGGCGATCTCACTTAACTGGCTTTTAGTGAAACGCTGGAGTCGCAAAGGGCAGACACCCATCCTACCCACCATCTTCATTTCCCTGGTACGATTTCCCAGGGAAATGAAGGTGTGGATTCACCCAGAGTATCTTGCAGATGTCTTCATTTTCATCTCATGCTTGACTGCAAGACAGCACAGAAAGTCAAAGTACATAAAATCTCCCAGTTGGCAGCAACAGCGGGACCTAGGAGGCAAAACCAGACTGGCTCACTAACCCCCCCCCCTCCCGTCTTGTCACACCTTTGAGTTTTCCTCTAATGCTTTAAAAATTAACATCCAAAAGGACCAATGGGGCCTCTGGTGCGCCACCATTCTGGCCATTCCAGATTCCTCTTGCCCTTGTCCAACCCCTCTTTTCATGCTGGGGGGGCAGGGGGCTGTGCCTGGATGAGGCCTCTGTGTTGACGCTCAGCATCTCCAGGAATGCCTGGGAGCAGAATCTTCTTGGAGTGCCAGGAAGCCATTATTGCCTTTCAGTGCCTGAACAGCTGCTGGCAAACGGTTGCCACCGACCCTACTATGGCTTCCTGGCACTCAGATTTGTCCTCCTTAGCATGAGTGCCCACTACCTTGCCAGGCCCAGCAGGGCCTTCCTCTCTGCCCAGGGCCTGAGGTGCCCAGTTCTACCTTGCAAGTCAACTGATGGCTCCTGCTGCTCCTTGGCTTGAAGGAGGGTTGGAGGTTCTTCCAAAGTGGTCCCCACAAAACCACAGGCACCCTCATATTCTGAGCCCGCTGCCTCTACATCAGAGCCCTGAGAAAAAAGGAAAAAGTTGGAGATTCTCCCCAGGGATACAGCCAAGGTGACAGATCCTGACCTGCCCACCAGTAACCACTGCAGCTGACAAATGCTCGAAGGGACTAAACGAATCCAGGACCTTTGAGTGCACACACCCCAGCAAAGATGTTGTCCACCAGGGCCGCGGAACAGTTCTTGCTCTAGCTCTTGCTTTGTAGCCCCAGTGCTGGGATTTGGGGAGGAGAGGGCAGCAACAGCTCCCTCAGCCCCCCCTAACTGCAGTGGATTCAGAAACAAGTGCAGGTTTCTCCCCACCAAAGCAGCTGCTGTCTCTCTCACCTGAGCAAGGAGCAGCTTCTTCTGTTGGCCGCTGCAACTAGAAGCATCCCGGTCCTCACTTTGTCTGGCCTGCCCTGGCTGCTTGACCTCTTGGCCAGGTGAAAAAGCATCCTGACACATGGAAACTGGCTCGCCCATGCTAAGCCTTGGCCAGGGGGCCCAGAACCTATGAAAATGGTCAGCAGCAGCAGGTTGGGGAAAGAAGCCACATCCTGGGAGCTTCCTTGCCCCTCCTTTCAGCTTTCTCAGCAGAGTTCCACAGAAGACACACCAGTTTCCCTTCCCACGAGCTCCCTGGAAGGCATCACGAATCAGGGGCGCAGCAGGTCCCTCCAGGCAGCACCCCTGCTGTAGGGACTGTGTGGATCTGACATTGAGCGGGGGGGGGGGATGACTAGGGGAGGAGGGGGTCAATTTCTAAGGGCCCACTTGCAGCTCAATCACCTCCATCTGCAGAGTCGGAAAAACTAAAACACATTCTGGGGAGGGAAACAAGTATGATTCAGGGGACAGGAAACCAAATCCCAGGATAAGAAAGAGGGAAAGTGGAGGGCAGCTCTCCCAGTGACTGAACAACAGACATTCACAGCCTATTCTTTACCATTCCAAACTGCAGGATGTGAAAGAACAGGCTGAAGCTGTAAGGCAGATAAACTTCAGGAAAAAAGTCCCTCAGAGAAAAAGGCAGAGAAGCCAGTTCCCTGGAGAGGAGGCAACATCTTCCCACTGGTCACATTTCAGCAAAGGCTGACAGCTATCAGCTGAAGTTGCCTCAGTCTCAATTTCTGCATGGCGTGAATGGCCCTTTTAATCCTGGGGTTCCACGAAACAGATTACCACAAGCAGCCTGTGACACGCAGCCGTCACAGGTCCGGCCAACCGATAGCTTTGCCCCTTTTTAAAGCCCTCTGGACTGGCAACCCTCTCTGCATCTTGCAGTGGGAAACTGCAAAGCTGAACTCTGAGACATATAATGAAACGCTTATTTTACTTCTTCTGTATCTTCCGACATTCATCATCACCGTTTGAGCCCTCTGGGTTCTATTACATTACATGAGAAAAAAAAGCTCCCATTTCACTTTCCCCGCAGGTTAGTTTTTACAATTTTTTCATGCCATCACTTTATTCCTTTAAAAATAATAACAATTCCAAGAGTAAAAAGAACCCAATACTGTATTATTATTATTATTTGTAATTACTTGAGCTGTTTCTATTTCTGCCCTTCTCCATCTCCATAATATTTTCTTTGTGTTTTCATTCAATAAACTGCCACAATTTCACTGAACAACTCTAAGGGCAGCTTACAACACTTAACCGGAAAAAGAGATACACATAAACAATATACCACACCAAGCCTGATGACCAAGAGCATTTGAAAACGAGCGCTACAAAGTAGCGCGGTAGTGGAGTCCACAGAACACCTAATTCAAAGGAAAACCCTATTCCCTCCAACGACACCTACTTCGTGATTGATGACCGTCCAGCCGCAAGACGATTCGCTGTCGCTGGAATTTTCGGACATCTTGCAGGACACTGAGAACCAAACAAGATCAAGTCAGGGAGCGTCGCGTCGCGTCCAGGCCGAGGCGCGGCTGCTCAAGGCGGCTTGCGGGGTCCTCCCGGCCCTGCGCGTCTCTGCATCTGGGCCAGTCGCGCCCAAAGCGGCCTCGCTCGGGGAAGCGGGCAGCTGATCAGTCAGCCGAGCGCGGCGCCCCGCTACGCCTCGTCCGTCCCGTCCCGTCTTCGGCGGCCAGAGGAAACGCCGGACGCCTTCACGAGCCACGCGGCGCTTCCAGCGGCCAAAGGGTTCCCGCCGAAGCACGTTCCTGCCCCGAAGGCCTTCTCCCCCTCCTCCCCCCAGGGGCCAGGGAGACGCACGCTGTCCCCGGTCAGAGCGTCCAGAGCGGGGGAGGTGCGCCGGGTGGCTCCTGCGGAGAAAGGGGCGGCAGCCTCCGCTCTGAGGCTCCCGTCCCGGGGTTTGTCACGCGCCCCACGAGTGCCGCCGCCGCCGCCGCCGCCGGCCAGCGGCCGCGGGGGAGTCGATGACCGGCCCGGGCCCGAGACGCCGCCGCCGCCGCGATCCCCCACAGGAGAGGCAGCCGCCGCGCCGCGGGAGACACTTCCGCCCGCTCCGCCCGACTGCGGCGGCAGCAGGCCGGGCCGGCTGGCCGGGAGAGGGAAGCGGCGGCTCGGTCCGAGCGGGGCGGGTTCCGCTCGGGGCCTCCCGCGGGCCTACCTGGACATGCGGCAGGAGAGGAACGGATGGGGCGAGAGCCGAGCTGGCCGGGCCTGGGGCGCCGCCGCCGCCTCGTCTTCCCGGCCGCTCCTGCTGACGCTCAGGTGATGATGACCAAAACAACAAACAAGCGAGCGGCCGGACTGGGCGGAGACGGGCGCCTGCTTCCGGGGCACCCTGGGAAGCGTAGTCCGCCTCCGCTTGACGCTGCGGCAGGTCGTGACCGCGCGGACTACAAGACCCAGAAGGGGGCGGGCGTCACGGGGCGGGTGACGCGACAGCGCCGCGTCAACAAAGGACGGGGGCAGGCGGGCGCCCGATGGTTGCTACGGCGACGCAGGGAGGGCGGAGGCGACGCTGCCGGACAACGGTGGGAGGGGGTGGAGGGTTCCGGCCGAGGGGCGCGGCTTAGAGCCGGAGGGGAGGCGGCCGGATGGCGGCGGCCAAGGCCGAGGAAGGGGCGGCGGCGCGGCCGCAGAGTCCAACGCGGGTTGGCCCCGCGCGGGCCCCGTGCGCCAATCCGGGCAACCCGGTGTTCTCCTGCATGCTGGACGCGAGGGGCCTCACCGTCGGGCCCCCGATGGCGCCGCCGCGGCTGCTGCTCTACAAGACCAGCTCGGGCGAGTACGGCGCGCTGCCGCCCACCTGGCCCACGGCGCCCTGCCGCTTCTTCCCGCGGGACAACGCCTTCACCGACCGCGCCTTCGCCTGCGGGCCCCTGCGCTACAACTGCATCAACACCGGCCTCGACAGGCCCCGCGCCGGCGACCCCTCCGACCTCTGCAACACCCTGTAGGCCGCGGCGAAGGGAGCCTCGTGGCCAGGCGCGAGGAGGGCTCGGGCTCTTCGGGAGGCCTCGGCAGCGAAGCCAGTAAAGCCGCGCCTGGTCTTCTTGCCGGGGACTCCGGGGCTTCGTCCACACGGGAGCCCCGGGCGTGCGTCCGGCTGCGGGGAGGAGGACGACGCAGGGGTGAGCCTGAAGGCCAGGTTTCCCGAGCGCCGTCGGGCAACGGAGCTGGATTCTTCAGACCCCTCTGCCCGCCGTGAATGGGGAAGGAAGGAAGGAGGGGCTGCAGACCGGCAGCAAAGCGTTTGTGGCCGGTGCAGAGGTGGAGCCGCGCCCAAATGGCTCCGGCCACCCCCTGCAGCCGGTGTGAGGACACTTGCCTGTGCACCCGTGCTGCTGCTCTGCCTGATGAGTGCTTCACAGAACTGTAATGCTCTGTTCACAAAGTCCAGATATTCACGCCAGGGTCACATTCACACTTCCAGGGGACAGCAAAGGTGAACTTGCCTGCGCGTGGACCAGCATTAGCGAATGCTAGTACAAGCCAATAGGCTCCCCTATGCATCCAGGCACTGACCTTGGTGTGGACGCATGTCCAGGCACCGCCATCTTCGCTCCTGATGCCAGCGCATGTGGGCCAGCACCAGAACGGTGACACGCCACACAAGCATCCTGTCTTCTGTGCTCCGCCGTGCACCATTGAGGTGCAGATGGCTTGCCGGAGCACAGGACTGTTCAAGTTCAGTATACCGAAGGGGCCATTTCTGAGCTGGAAACAGCCCTCGCAGTGCAGATGCTCCATCTGAGAGAGAGAAAAGTGCCTGGCTGTAGCAGAGAAACAGACGAAGGTGGATGGAGCATCCGGACTTTGGAGTGCCTGCTCCATCCCAAACTTACCCAGCACTTCACGGCATGCCGGGTAAGTGCAAATGCCACTGAACTGGTGGTGATTGCCTTGCCACAGTGCCGGCCATTACTGTGGCAACCTGACAACAATGGTGCACAACTGGCTGCACCATGCCACTCTACGCACCTTTTGCCTGGCTAGTATAGCTGTGTGGCAGCCTCCCCAGTGGGCCAGGTGCAAAAATCGCTTCAGTCTTCAGCTGTTTTTTCTTGTACAATCCTATCTGAAGGTAACTACTTGTGGTGCTTTGAGTAGCATAGTTTCCGCTCTTCCCCACTAGCTCCATTGATATTCATAGCACTTCACTATTCTTACAAAAGGGCAAGAAGCTTTCAACATTTTGTTATCAAACATCTTTACAGAGATTTGCATTTTCGGACCTGGTAAATATTTGTAACCCTTCCATTTATCAACCTCACAAAACTACAAGGCCAACATAATACTCATGAGTTTTGTACGTACAAAATTTTTGGGGAGATCTATAAAGTTTTATTATCACAGCTTGTCGATTTGCAGACTACTGTCTTTCACAGTCATGAAAACCCATAGCTTTGAGCACTGCCCTGCCCTGCTGCTTCCTCTTCCCTCCAGAAGCTAAACAATATGGAGAAATTGGTTTATTTTCCTGGTTTTTAAGTTACAGACTGGGTGAGAAAGGAGGGAACAGCACAAAGGCCTCCAGGGCACTTTTTAACCTATTCAGTCCTTGTCTTCTTCCTTCTCTCATATGAGAAAACAATGGAAATCTCTTGCAAAAAAAAGGTGCTTTTCTAAAAAAAAAGTGCTTCCCTAAACCTCCTCTTCTCACAGGAATATTTGAAGATCTATAAAGATTAGGAACTACTTGGTTACAAATTAAGTTGTAATTATTTTTATTAAAGATAGAAACATAATTCTTATTTTAAAAAAGTTTAGCTCTGTGGTTGACAACGACTGAATTACAGTTGGACCCCCGTATCCACTGATTCAGTAACTACAGTTACCAGATCAACACCCACCCCACTCCACACGGGCACCATAAGGGAAAAGCACCCAGAACAGGAAGGCCTATTTTGGCCTCTTAAGAGCTTTGGAATAGGCACGTGAGACCACCACAGCCCATCCCAAAATGTAAGGGAGTGCGTGGGAGGTGGGCGGGAGGCGTCCGGTGGCATTACACGCCTATTCCAACACTCTCTGGAGGCCGAAATAAGCCTTCCAGAGGCCAGAAAAGCACTTCAGTTCTGGGGTTGTGCGACCCCAGAGCTGGAAGGCCTGTTCGCAGTTATCCACTGTTTCAGGTAACCACCGTAGGCGCCAGAACGTATCCCAATCGGATACGGGAGTATGACTGTATTTTATCCCCAAGTGAACATTTAACTCAGCCTTCATCTGTTCACAAGCAAAGATAGCCTAGTGGTCGCTGTCACTTCAAAATAGCCTATTTGAATTACCGATTAAATTTCTAAATTTCAAAGCAAAACTAAGTGTCAGTTAAGTGTTTCTCTTTTTATTGAACACGGTAAAGGGATATGAAAATATTCTTATAAAGGAAGTGTTTCCAGTGAATCCTGTATTCAGACTAAGGATAGATTGTGACCATTTAGACAGTAAAGTCATCAAATTTCTTCCAGGGAGGGAAAGGTCAACGTGGCAGGAATGGGCACTATGTTACCAACATTTTATCGCCAAGTGTGCAGGTTTCTGTGAATCATTCATGTCCTTGAATAATGAGTCGAATCTTCTCAGCATCATCTTCAACATCTTTATTGGTAGGAGCTATCTTGAGGGCTGCGATATAATCCTGAAGACCTAGAATGAAATCAGCATACAGTTTATTACTTACTCATTGTACTTCTGTCCTTCCCCAGGGGGCTTGGAGCAGTAGGCAGAAGCACACATTTATAAAGTACACCTATAACCCTTCAACTTCAAAACTGGAAGCAGAACAGTAGAGTTGAGCCATCCTGCTTTCCGCCCCTTGCTCCCCCTTTCCTTCTTCTCATCCAGTCATGAAGCCTTGCTCAGGACATGAGCTGACAACAACAGGGTCCTAGCCCTTGCACTTCAAAACACATATTGCCACTCAGGAAGATCTGCAGAAAATGTCAACCCAAAAATATCAGTTGCTTGAAACATTGGGAGTTTTCTCGTTTTGAAACAGGTGAGTAAAGGTTTGGAATGTTTTTATCCATATCATAAAATATTGAAATTTGATGATTGTTAGGAAATTCTGCACAAACCAAATGAAGTGTTTCTTTGTTAAACTGCAGACAACAGGGAATTGAGGAATACAGTAAGGCAGCACAGGCAGAAAGAAAGTGTTGGCACGGGGAAGTCTTGCGTGATCCCGCAGGAAAAAAGCATCAGCTGTTCCCTGGGGGGCTGTTTCCTCACCTTCTGCATAGAGTTCCAGTTCGCAAAACGCAGCCCCACGCCTGATGTGAGCTTTCACTCTGGCTTTGGCGTTGTCTGGTACAGGGGGAGCCAGCAGATCCAGAGCCTGAAAAAGGTCATTATATAAGGCCAAGGGATCTTTCAAGGACACTGCGAGACTCACACAGAAGTTGCCAGTAACCTTTGGTTGAGCGGGGGGGCAGGGGGACACCTCTCCCACATTAATTAAGAGAGTCCATTAAGCACCTTTTAAAGCTTCTGTTCACCAGCAGAAGTGTGCTTCTGGAATCTCAAAAGAGAATAGAAGAGAAAAACAAAGGAAATACTTTATCGTTGAGGGCATTTTGATTTGGGTCAGTGAGTTCCTGGCCTGTACTTCAGTTTGGCAAGGGAATGTGATGCAGTGAAACATCTGATACAAACATTACCTTAGAGGCATCTTCAATGGCCTTGTGTAGGTTTCTCAGCTTAAGGTGACAGGCAGCCCGATTCAAATATAGTTCAGGAATCTTACTATTGATACGGATTGCCAGGTTGTAGGCATTGACAGCTGCCAGGAAGTTTCCTGTGGCAAACATTTTACTAGAAAAATAAAAATACACAATTTAAACAAGAAATTGAACCCAAAGGCCTTTTCTACTTTGTTGGGCTTACCCAAGAACTCTTAAAGCTGTAAGAGCTTAATCCTCTTTCCTCCTTCGGTTACTATTACTGAAATACATTTCAAGGCACATGACCTTGTTAGACTCGTGCAGCAAAAATGAACTGAAAAACACAGAAAGCACCTGAAAGGGCAAGAAGCCTGTTATGGTACAGGAAGTTCCAGAGCACGGCAACATCCAATGCATGAAATGCGAGGATGTTACTCGAGGCAATGCTTTTCTTCTCTAATAATTTCCTTAACATCTAAGCAGAAAGTGGGCTTGTTTGTGTGCGAGAGAAACCACTAACTTTCCACATAAACAGCCTCAAGCTCACTTTCCCTTGTCTTTCAACCAATCTGGGTTCTTCTCCTCTTCATTTAAATCTTCTAGCTCAGCCATATCAGCGTGAAGGATCCGGCGAGCTTCCGCTTGCTTACTCAACCACTGTAAATAAAGGATATAAGCAGTATTATTTTGTGCCTAACATAGTCCGAGCAAATAAACAAGACAAGTAAATAAGGTGACATCATTTGTCTTCCTTCACTTTGGGGGCCAGGATGAAGGGGTGCGCTGCCAGGTTCCATTCCTTCGTCCCCACAGCAGAGGATGACCAAGTCCCTCAGCCCTGGCAGAACACACTCCACCACAAAACCAGGAAAGCTCTGTTCTGTTGCCCTGGCCCAGAACTATTGACAGGGCCATTCCCTTGTGCCTTTGGTGAGGAAAAACAGACTTCTCAGAGAAGCACCAATGAAGTTTTTCTGTGGTGTTTTGGCACGACATTAGCTCACAGTCAGAATGCCTTTTAACAGACAGAAGACCTTTGTTTTGAGGAAATGTGATCAGCATGTTAGCCCTGTGTGCTCACAAGTCCATCATGCTGAAACACTTCCCAGAGCCCCCACTCCTGCCCTGGCTGGTTTTAACACCTTCTCTTCCACTAACAACTTTGTAACGCCTCTTGAGGCCATCAATTTATGGCACAGTAAATGTGTAATTGTCCCTGAATGTGTACCTTCTCTTGTAGTGCTAATTCACTTTTCTGGCATTATACTGACACAGAATGCAATTTTCCCTCCCTTGGAGGAATGTTCTGTTATTATAGGGATTTTTGTTTCAGATGAAGCTTCTACCTTGTCCTGTCTCCAACCAAAACTCAAGGGGCCTTACAAAACAGGTGAGACCACAGTGAGGTGTCAGCAGCAGTTGCCCCAATATGCTGCTCTTATCCACCCATGTCTTCCCTCTGCCCTTGCAGAGCGAATGGGGCTGGTGCTTCATGGAGGGATATGTATGGCCCAGGCAAGCTGCAGCTGCCTACCTCCTCTTCTTCCGGGACCCTGGATTCTCTGAGAGCCGTCGGGAAGGCACGGGGAGTAAAGCTTATCTCAATGTTACCAGCAGGCCGAGGTGCAGGGATAGATTCTTCGTTTAAGTTCTCCGAAAATATATTCCTAGAACTGGTAACTGCAGTGTGGTAATTAAAACAAGTTAGCTACGTTAGTTTCAGTGTTCACAATAAAAGGGTATATTTTTGTTAACATGCTTCTCACCCTTTGCTCACCCCCACCCCAAAGCAGCCACAGTTCTTATATCTGCTGAGGCGCACATGGTAGAGACAAGCAAAGAAGGTCTTCTGCCAGCATCCCTAAAAGCGCTGGGCCATCATGCCATCATGCTCCAGTCATCAACTAGGCCTGTCATGTTCACAGACAGAAAATGGCCAAGTGTGGCCTCTTTAGCATAGGGGAAAACATCATCCCTCATGCAAGCTGAAAAAAAGCAAAAAACCTGAGGTTATTAAGGAAGGTGGTGAAATAAATTAAGAGATATGAAATACATGTTGGCTTTCATACCCAGCTGGTTGGCCACTGTCAGAACAAGCTGGTGGGCTAGATGGGCTGCTGGTCTTGTGCTCATGCTTTTTGGAGATCTCTAGCTCTGACTACAGGCAAACTGTGCCTACCACAGTCTTATTTCTTGAAACACCCTAGATCAGTGGTTCTCAACCTGGGGGTCAGGACCCCTTTGGGGGTCGAATTACCCTTTCAGAGGGGTTGCGACGAGCCTCCCGCCGCCCTTCCCTCCCACCCCCCAGCTGCTCCGCCCCCGTGGTTCGGGGCCCCCACAACATGAGGAACTCCATTAAGGGGTCGCAGCATTAGGAAGGTTGAGAACTGCTGCCCTAGATCGTGTTAGAAAAGTTATCCTGTACTTCACAGTACAATGATTTGAGAAGAAGACATTATTCTACTCTGGTTTGCTTTCTGCCATCTGAGGAGGGCAGAGTCTGGCTTTCCCTATTCCTCCACCAGGGCAGCTGTCATGTGGTAGAAGTTCTTTGTATTCCTACTCTGAACTTCAACAGATGCAGTCAACAGATCTAGTAGCTGAAATCAAAGCTAAGGAAACATACTGACCCTGGATACCAGTTAGAATGTATGGGAAACCCCATTGGAGAAGCTCGTTTTCAGCACAGAAGATGCATTTGCTATTCATCATTGTACCTGACTTAGAGGGTCCTTTAACACAAAGCTGCTTCTGCTTGCTGTCTTGTTTGCTTTTATGTAGTGTTTTGACAGCTTGCTGATGGAATTGGGACTTCAGCTGAATCTGCTTTTTCCTTTCATTCTCTGCTTTCCACTTCTCAATCTCTTCAGTGGCTTTTTCCCGTTCCTCCTCTTTTTGCTTTTCTATTCTCTTCCTTTCAGCATCCTCTAGCTGTTTAAATTATGGAGGAATCAATGCCATTCTACAGTTATTCCTTGTAACTTCTAAGAAAGAAACAGTGGGGCAGTGGCTTCAATTTGTGAGGAGATGAATAGAGAGGATCGGCTCATAAACGTGCAGAAGTGGGGTGGGAAGTGAACTTTGCTACCCTTTGGCACGGAGCTGAGAATTGGAGCCTTCAGCTATTCGGTTGTACTCTGTGGTCATTCTGCCTTTAGAGCCGGCCTTGAGACCGATGCACCTGGCGCAGTCCTCTTAGGGTGCGCCTGCGACTTGGGGGGAGTGTGTCAGAGGCCCGAGTTCTGCAGAGGCAGCTGCTCCCAGCTCACCTTAATGGTGGCGTCCAGGGACAACTTCTGGCGTTCCCGTTTCTGCACAGCCTGGGCTTCGACTCCAGCCCTGGCAGCCTCTTGCGCCTCGAGCACCGCCTCCTCCCTCAGCCGCTGCATCGCCGCCTTGTCCCCTGAGAAGAAAGCGCGCTAGGCGGGCCGGAAGGCCCTGGGCTGGCCGCTGGGGGAAAGGGGCCCGGGGCCGCGAGGGGGAAAGGAGGACGGGGCCTTCCGCTTACCGGTCTCCACCACGAGGGACTCCCACAGCGCCGCCTCCTTCTTGTGCAGCGTGAAGAGCACCGCGCCGTCCTCGATCCTCGCCGAGCTGCGCGCCGCGTCGATGGGAGCGTAGAGGAAGGCCTCGAAGAAGAACGGCGGCGCGCTGACCTGCGCGGGGCGGGAGGGACCGGCAGGCGTCGGCAGGCGTCGGGACCTTCGCGCGGCCCGGGAAGACCCCCCGCCCAGTCCCCTCGCCGCTCTCACCTTGAGGTACCGCTCGGTGCAGAAGACGCCGCGAGGCGAGAGGCGGGCGGCCCGCAGGGACACTGCCACGAAGGCGGCCTCGGCTGTCTGCTCCCAGCTGTAGTCGCGCACCCATACCGGCATGTCGCTGCGGCGGGCGGCCAGGCGCACTCCCGGCAGCGTCGCCGTCGCTACGACGCCTCTGCCTGTTGCCAGGAAGTGAGTCTACGGGAGGGGCGGGAACTTCCGGTGCAGGTGGGCGCCTGTCGAAAGCGGGCGCAGGAAGCGTCCAGCGGCGTCGCCCTCCTGGGGGATGCTGGGAACTGTAGTCCAGCTCCGTCCCAGGGAGAAAAGATGGATGGAGCGCTGCAGCTGCGGGCGGTGGCGGGACTCGGTCGTCTCCGGCAGGATCCAGCACTTCTCCTTAATTTGCATTTCTTCACGCCCTATATAAGCCCGAAGCCCTCGGCGGTTAAAATCAACCACATATTAAAACTACAACAGTGCCTGTAAAGCGGGAAGAGACAGTACAGCCCCCATTTGGCCAAAGGCTCGGGCAAAGGGGCGTCTTCACTGCAAAGGGGCCTGATGCACCTCAAGGGGGAGACTGTTCCATAGCCTGGGGCCCACCACTGAGAAGGCCCCCTCCTGTATGCCCACCCTTTTTACTACTGAAGGCCTGGCCTCCGTATCACGGGCAGGTTGATATGGAAGGAGGCGTCCCTTAGATATTTGGAGCCCAGGTCATTTAGGGCCTCGTAAGTCGAAGTTAACACCTTGAATTGGTAGCAAATCGGCGGCCAATGCAACTCTTTTAAGACCGGTGTGGTCTGCGTCCGGCCAGCTGTCCCTGTCAGTGGTCTAGCAGCTGCGTTCTGCAGCGGCTGAAGCTTCCGATCCGTCTTCAAGGGCAGCCCCATACAGAGCACCGATTTTGGTGGTGTGGCTCCTTATCTCACTTGCCAGCTGAAAGGTGAATCCCTGCCCTGACGAGGCTTGCAGCATGTGACACACCCACACCCACACCCACACCCACCCCGGGCCAAAAGAACATCACTGCCCCTTCCTTCTCACAAGGCTGTTTAGGTACGACACGAGTCAGGGATGCCTCTGGCTTCCACCTTTATACCCTGCAGGCAGCAAGCGGGAGGAAGCCCACTTCGCCACTGGGCACAGTTTTGACCAACGGCCTTTGTGGGCATTCTGGGAGAAAAAGGGCCGCCCACCAGCTTAAAAACTTGGCAGCGAAGCACCACATAACTAGTGTCCCGGATCCAGGCTGCCCCTACCATTACAGAACTGCTAGAGAAGCACCAAACATAAAAATCCTTGCATATAAAAGGGCAATAACAAAGAAAGAAGCAGTCCCACTGGTACTCACCTTCTACAGTTTGGATACTGCTGCTCCCAGAGCATCTTCTAAATTCTTACAGGATACACCCCTTTCTTCCTGAAGTGGGTTTATTGGGGTTTCTCTTTCCCCATTAATTTATCTAACGATTACGCTTCTCTCGCACAAAGAAAACAGGGCAAGGTCTTCTCTGTACCATGACAAGACTTTATTTTTTTCATTTTGCAAGCTCTAAATTCTGTCAGTCTTCAACTTTAAAAAAGGAAAGTAAGATATGAACAAATGCAAGAATGGATTAAAATTCAGTTTGAGCCCTCGTATTTTTAAAAGGTATACATCCTGAAGAGGAACTACAGTTTTAAATATAGGATTGTCTTTGATAAATACAATCAAATGGGCATCCATTTAGCATCACATACAGAAACATCAAAGCACTTACCCTGGACACAAATTCTGTGCAGCTGAAAGATAACATGTCAGTTCACTAATTTGCTCTCCCCTGCTACAACTCGGCTTCTAGCCTCAGACCAGATCGCTATCCAGACACATAAACAGGGTTCCTACATTTCATAGAGTAGCTTAACACACCATGATATGAAATATTTTGTATTACATAGTAATTTAATTTCTTGCTAAGGGAATAATAGACAAAGTCTAGGAGCTTGCTTCCAATTTGAATTACATACATCAACTTTGCCATACAACACAGTACTAATGCATGTATTATTTCAGACATGCACTATTTTTATTTTTAAAAAAGTTGTTGCAAAAATAAATGTCACCAATGTGGAACACATTTGAAATTGTATAAAAGTACTGAACTAATATCCCAAAAACAGGTATATGTAAGCAGTACATAAGGAAAGACTAGTTTTAATATGAAACAGTCATTAAGTCACAAACAACATAAAAGACACATGGGCAACTATGTATAAAATGTTACACACATCTCTTACAAGCAAGCAAGGCTATTTATATATAAAGGAGCAGTACAGGTATTCTAAGTACGATATGATCTTGTTACTATTAAAGTGAAACAAAACGGAAAGTGTCAGATTTTAAGATGACTCAGTGTCTTAAAAAATAAATGTAAACACACATTCAGCTAAGACATCATATGAGCAAATAAAAGGATAAGGTGGGTGTAACAGAATTCTCCATTTGACTAAAATCATCTCACAAGTCCCAGGCTGCTGTCTCTGGGCAAAAGATCCCGGTGCCCCCAGGGGAGGACGCAGCAACTCCAAGGAAGAATTCTCCGGGGGTGGGGGGTGGGGAGGGAGGTGTCATTTTCTGATAATCTTGTCAAACGAAAGCTGGGCTGCTCTCTACCTGCAGGGCAACACCCTCTCCTCAGCTGTTCTGTTGTGCAATTTCAGCACAGGGCTCATGGCTGGGAGGTTGATGCATGAAAACCCCAGGACGCGGGCTGCCTTAGCTCTGCTCAGAGTTAGAGATACTCTTACCCACAAGGAAGATTTCTGCATTGCACCAGGATGCCCACTTGTCCATCCACAGGACTAAACATTAAGACTACAACAGTGGAATTCCACTCCAGACCAGCGTAAAGGATGCCAGAGCAATTTTCTGTGCAAGATTTCTAAAGTTCAGGTCAATTCCTCAAAGCCTCTACAGCAAAGCTCCACAAATGTTCATACTGAATTTGCCCTTTGCCAAAATTTGGTATTATTGCTATGAATTATTTGAAAAACGTACATTAGGGTCACAGTAGTCCACAAAATGGTCCAACAATCCACAGCTGCTTTTGGGTCCTAATCATATTGAACCTGCCTAGGATCTCCCTGGAAATGGAAGAGGAAAATTCTGGCCTTCCATCTCTGCCAGACAGTCTCTGGGCATTTTCACCCCATAGCACAGCTGTAGCTAATGCTGTGCCTCCCTGTATTGATTACTATCACGACCCAGCCAGTGCGGGCAGCAGAAAGGAGTTTGAAAGAGGCTGGTAGGGGCTTTTTCCCAAGGCTGGGCAGCTGGGAAGCAAAACGTTTTCCAAGTCAAGTCAAGAGCACAAGTAGCCTCAAAACAGAAGCAGTAGAGATGTGAAGAAGATAGCTAAGAGCGAGTAACCTAGTAGGGGAAAATGCAAGCCGGCCCAGCTGAATGCTGGGAACATCAAGGCAACGGACTGAAACTATTCCAACCAAATAGCCACAGACAGGGCTGAGAGGAGGAAGGGAGTGAGCAAAAGACAGAGGCCTGTTCCATTTTTGTCCTCTGGTCAGAGGAGCAGGCTTGATTCATTTATGGCCAGAGTCCTCGAGCAAATCCTAAACACAGCTATGCATGCTAGAGAAATACCTGGGCTCATTAACCTGTGCACATTCATCAGCCCTGGCAAAAGCCCTGGGAGGGGTCCATTCCTCTAAACAGGTCCCCCAGCAGGGATCAAGAGCCACTTACAGACCATCACACCTGGCATCCTCAGGGCACCACTGCAAAACTCTGCCATGGTGGAGCGCGGATGGGAAACCGAGGAAGCAGCACCAGTTGAACCCTTTAAAAACACACACAAGCAAATGTAGGCTGGAGGTTTTAGGCACTTAAGCCCTACTTGCTGATTTCTCACAGAAGGCAGTGAGCCCTGCTGCCAGGTAAACATGTTTAGAAAGAACCTCATCAAATCCCTACAGAGAGAATCAGAACCCACTAAACTCAGAGACGTTCGTGATAAAGATACTCGTGGCTGACTAACACGCTCCATAAAAATACTGAAGGTCTGAACTAAAGCTAAACACCAGACAGTTATTACTTGATGATTTTGACTACCTGTAAGAATACTCTGACATTCCTGGTGATCGATTTAAAATAAATATTGCTTGTTTTTAATCCCTGTTTCCCACTCTTCATCTGTAGAACTTAAGAAAAGCTCCAAAACAGAGGAATGAATTCACTTCCGAGCCGACAAAAACAAACCCCAGAATTTGTAGTTCTTCCAGCAGGCTGAACATCCCCAGTTGACATCTACTCATGAGGGAAGATTCCCACCCAAATCCTAGGTAAAACTGGGCTTGCAGTCAAGCAGTTGAACACGTTCTAAGAGGGTTTCTCTGATGAAAACGTAATGCACTTTGGCATAAAACAGAATACAAAGACAAGTTGGTAAAAATGAAGAGCACAAACCCCACTCACAACTGAGAGCGGCCTCTGACGAGCAGGTGGTACTGGAGTGTCCGGCACAGACCTTACGCATCTGCATTCAATGTCGGCGGCCCGACTGTTTCTCTGGTGCGCATGAGCTGAACATCCTTATCAGCCATGCACGTATCACAGCCCCACACGGCGGAGGCTTCTGCCGTGAGCAGCCCGTACGCCGACTCAGTCATTCCTGTACAGATCCGGTGGAACCATTTTTGGCAAGAAGCTTCGCACAAGATGGCGTCCTGGTCGTCGTTGACTTCGTGCGTACAAATCCCACAAGGGTAAACAGGTTCGGTGGACGTGTGGCCATGCTGGCTGGGATGAAGAGGCACTTTGCTCCCCTTATCCACATTGCCTCCCTCAGCCGTACCTCTGGGTAAGCAGGGCTTGTTCGGAGTCCCATTGGCATGACTGCTGTTCAGGTTTTCAACATTTTTTGAAGGGACTGTCTCTTGATTTGCTGGGATATTTCGATTCACAGCTTTTATGTCCGTGTTTCCTGAGCTTGCAGCATCCTCTGCGACATGGGGGGGATGCTGTGCAGCTGGTGGGCCACTGTGTTTGTTCACGCTTTGCTTTTGCGCTGGTTTTCCCTGGTTATAGCTGTTTGGCAAGGAAACATAAAGATGGTTTGAGTCCATCTGGGGACTGCTAAAATTTGGAGTGTTGCCGGGTCCAAACTGCAATGGCACATCATGGTGTGACATCTGAGTTGTGGTCTGTGAAGGAATGTGACCAAAATTCTCCCCCGGGTTTGGCCTGAGGTGCTGGCTAGGCATACTGATATTAGGATTCATGTTATTGTTATAGGACGGCTGGTTTCCAAAGCCTGCACTTTCAGGGGGCCCGAAGTTCGTCCCCTGAGGCCGACTGAATACCATCCCGACTGGATTCTGAGGAAACGGGTGCGGCTGGTTCCGGAGGGGATAGGTTGCGCCGTAGGGCGAGGACATTCTGGTGAGCGTATGAGGCGGCATTCTGAACGTCCCATAGCCCCCAAAGGTAGGGTAGCTGGGGTTAGCAAAATAGGGAGTTCCAGGTGGCAGGGGCTTATAAGAAACCACGTTGTAGTTGTCATCAAATGGATTGGCAGCTACCAGGTGATCCGAGCTGGGATTTGGTGGTGGAGCATATTCAGATGGTGGGGGAAATGATGAACCCTGGAAATGATAAAGGAGCATCATTTTGAATACAAGGATGGAACAGACAACGCAGAAAACATTCACTGTCTTGCTCATCTTTTCAACCACTCACACTACCAACTGCACCCCCGGGGGGGGGGGGGAGGGCTCTACCTGCTTCAGAGTTTCAGAGCAAGACCCGGTTCTTCCCTTCTTCACAGCACCTCTGCTCTCTCCCCTGAGTAGGAGACTCGTGCCAAGCCCCATGAGACTGACCAGGACAAGCCAGCATCCTCTGCCTCCAAAAGGCAGCCAACCGTCTCAGGCTACAGCCAATGCACGAAAAGAGCAACATTCCCAAACTAGGGGTCAGTTTTTGCCTGCCTCCCCCCCTCTTCCCCCAGGTCACTCTAGATCAGTGGTTCTCAACCTTCCTAATGCCACGACCCTTTAATACAGTTCCTCATGTTGTGGTGAGCCCCAACCTAACCCTAACCCCCAACCCTAAACTTATTTTCGTTGCTACTTCATAACTGTAATTTTGCTACTGTTATGAATTGCAACGTAAATACCTGATATGCAGGATGTATTTTTGCCATTACAAACTGAACATAATTACAGCATAGTATTCGCATCCACCACAGCTGAATATAAAGGTGTCGTTTTACCTCCAATACTGCTGCTTTCTACACAGTAGCTGCTCTCTACTGTATTTGTATGGGGTGTATGTGACGGGCTTGGCGCGATGATGTCATTACGCCATGTGTTCGTATGTGGGCCTATCTGCATGTGGGCAGACCGCCTGGAGACAGATAGAGGAGCACGAGGTGTCTCGGTTCCTATGTGTTTTTCCATGGTCTTAGCCATCGACCCACAGGTTGAGAACCACTGCTCTAGAGGCCCCACCAGCTCTGGAGAAATCCAAAGTCACATCCACACATTTAAACAGCCCAGATGCTAGAACTTCAATTTCATTTCTAGTCCCCATTAAAGGCAGGAGATGCTTTCTGGGAAGTGCCTTTTCCGGTCTCCAGGGCACAAGCACGCAGCTGGAGTCCGGCTTCCAGGCTGGATTTCGCACGAAAGAACAGCAAGGCAGAGAGCCGCTTGCCTGAGCGTTGGACTTCCGCTTCTTCTTATCCGGGCTTCCAAGCTGCACTCCTGGGGCTCCCAACGCCTCCAACGCGCCGTCACCACCTGCAAGATTCCAAAGGAGACGCCGCTGCATCTGTGGCCGAGCACGGACAGAGGCCTGGCGCTGCCTGGCGCAAGGGCTCTCCTACTACCGGACTGACCGGGAGGGAGGGAGGGAGGGAGAGACGCGCCGGGGGACTTCATCAGCGCTCGGTACCGCCTGCCGCTGCGCCTCCGCTCTGCCTTCCCCGGAGGGGCGGGGGGGTGCAGTCGGAGACTCTCCCTCAGGCCCCCAAGACCACGCGGCAGGCGAGACGGACGCTCGGACTCGGCCGGCCTGAGGCTCCTCCGCACCCCCGTCCCAAGGAGACCCACCGGCGGCCCCGCGGCGAGGGGCGTCCCACGGCCGTCCGAGAGGGGAAGCAACAGCCGCCCCGGGCACTCATCGGGCGCTCCGGCCGCCCTGGACCCCCCATACGAACACGGAGAACGAGGCTCTCGGCAGGGAGCGGGACCGGCGGCCTGACCGTGCCTCCCGAGCCGCCCCAGGCCCGACGGCTGGGCGCGCCGCGCGTCCACCCGGCCAGCGGCCTCCCCCTCCGGCCTCCTTCGCGCCGCCGACGCCGACGCCGCCTTTGTTCCCGGACAGAGCTGCGCCGCCCTCCCGCCCCTGCCGCCCTCTCGGCCCTGCCCGCACCCGCCCGCCCGCCCGCCCGCCGGGCCCGGAGTCAGGGCCGCCGCGCCGGGCTGGGCCGCTGTGCGCCTCGGGGCGCGAGGAGGCGGCGGCCTGCTCACCTCGGGGCCTCTTGAGCGCCGCGCCGCCGCCGCCGCCGCCGCCGCCGCCCGGGTCCTTCTCGTGTTCCGCGGACATCACCGGCGCACCATCGCTCCGGGCCCCGCGGGCGGGCAGGCGGCGCGGCACGGCACGGCGTGGCGGGGAGGAAGGGGCGCCGCCGCCGCCGCCGCCGCCGCAGGAGCAGGGCGGGGACGAGGCCGCGCCCGCTCCGCCTCAGGGCGGCGCCGCCGCTGCCAGCCGGATGCCTGCTGCTTGGCTGCTGGCGGGGGGTGGGCCAGGGACGGGCGGGGCGCGAGGGGTGGGCAACGAGGGAGCCCGGCCGGGATCGGCTCCCCGGGGCCGTCGAGGAGGAGAGCGCCCGGCGCCGCCTAACGCGGTCGGGGGCCCGTCTGGATGATCTCCGGGCGCGTCCACGCTCTCTCGGAAGGCCGGTACCGTCGCCAAAGCGCGCGCCCTCCGGGACGGCCCCTCCTGAGTGGAGCGAAGCCCCTCGGGCGCCGCATCCGTCGGGTCATTCCTGGATGGAGCGAAGGAGACGGGGCGCGAGGACCGCCTGTCCGCTGACCCCCACCCCCGGCGCTGGGGAAGAGGGTCGCCGCCCTCCGCACTTGGGCGGCTCACACGCTGCTCCCGCCTCGAGACCCTTAAGGCCCCACTTATAGCCCCGCTTTACGACGGGGTTTTCGCCGCCCGCAAGCCGGAGCGAGGAAGGGGGGAGTCCCCGACCCTCCCTCCTGTCCCGCGTCTCTAAGTGGCTTCGAGGCTCAGCGTGCGGCGGCGACGCCCGAGGGGCTCCTAGGCCAGAAAGCGGCACCCACTCCCGAAGACCAGAGGCCCGTCCGCACCGGGGGCCCCGGAACGCGAGTAGGGCGCCCCGGGTGCAGCGTAGGCTTTGCTGGGCCGGCGGACCCGTTCGGACCCCTCCTGGGGCAGCCTGCGCACGAGATGGAGCTCTGCGTCGGCCCAGAGCATTTGCAGCAGTCCCACGGCGGCAGGGGGTGCGGGGAGAGCATTTGCAGTCCCCGGGCCAGGCAGCTGCGGGCCCCGCCCCCCGCTGCCGCTCTTGGGCCGAAATTGGCCCAACATCTGGCAGGCCCACGCAATCAACTTACCTTGCCGGGCCTGGGGAGCGATCTGCGCAGGTGCACGCACTCCGATAGACTGAACCCATGCTGACCCGCCAGGTGAATGTGGGGTGGAACGCGCGAGCCTACGGATTGTGGCATGTGGACCCTGGGACTGGCAAAGTAAGGGAACATCACACACCTGGGGGGGGGGAACCCTTGGGTTCCGCCGGGCATCCAGGGGTTCACTGCCATCTGCTGCAGTCCGATCGAGACTGTGGCAGATCGAACCCACGGTTCGGTCTCCCCCCACCCCTCTCAAGTGGGCCCTGCCTACCATCTTGCGTGCGCCCATTCCAATGCGCCGACAGTGTGGGCCCGGTCTAGCACGCAAAGCAGCACATCTGCCAGTGCACCGAGGTGGATCTTCAGCCTCGGCGGGGTTCAGCCACCTACATCTAGGCGCCTGAAGGTCACAGACGCCCTCCAGGACCACCCCCCACCCAGGGACACGCATGCGCGAGGGACTTACCTCCTCACTGCCATCGTCCTGACTGGGGGGGTCTGGTCAGTGGCACTCTGCATCGGTATGCGCCATTGTGCACTACAGATGTTCAGCTGTTGTGCAAAAAGGCCTCTGCTCCCTTGCGCGAGGGCAGGCGGGCGGTGGCATCATGCACAGGGCCTTGCAGCAAGGGTCATGGGCTAGGCGGGAGCCAGCTGTTTCCGGGGTGCTAGAGTGACTTCCAGCAGCCACCCTCAGAACTGATGGGCTGCACCAGTGTCGATGCGGGCTGAGCCCACTTTGCCAGGCCCACTTTTCATACCTGAGGCCCTGGAGAGAAACGACCAGCAGAGGAACCAGGCAGAAAGCCAGCAAGAGTTTACTAAAGGAATTTTTTATTTAAACTGTGCAATCCATTCGTTTTAGACAGCAGGATTATAAACATTTTGGCATTTAAATTTCTACTCATTTTTGGCATGACATTTGTGCTACTATAAGAACACACCTGGGCAGGTGGGGGAAGACAAGAAAACACACAGGTTAACATTTACTATAGTCCTATAAAAAGAATATTTTTTTAATAAAAAAATCCACGTTATTAAACAAACATTGAAAAAGGTACATTCATTATCAAGGCAAACTGCAGCCGGCCTCGGGCAACGGAACTGGCAGAGCTGATCCCCTGAGACAAAATATAAACTTAATATAATTCAGCCCTGTCGCCCCTCGCCGAGTTGGCTGTGGCTGCCCTTAAAGGAAAAACAGTGGCACGACCCAGAGCACCCCTGGCAGAAGAAGAAATGCAGCCGGCCTCGCATACTCGCCGCGCCATTCACGTCTTTAAAATACAACAAAGAGAAGGAACAGAAACAGTGGCCAAGCTGCGCACAGGCAGGCGTAAGGAGAAGTGTGCAGTTCGAGTAACTGGGCACTGAACCACACAAGCGGTTGGTGCGGGAAGAGCCCTAGTTTACCTCAGGGCACCAAAGCTCCCTTGTCGGATCTGCAGAGCCGCCACCTTCTTCAGCTGTGGCCTTCTGAAACCTCTGAAGGCCCCAAACGCTGCTTCCGCCACGCGTTAATAAGAGGCAGCTTCCGAGACGGTACCAGAGAACGGCTCTCGCTCCAAGAGTGGCTCCACTGCCCCTAACGTAGAACGTGGCTATGCGTGCAAGAGATAAACAGCACACACCACTGCCAGAAGGCACAGTACCTGGGGAACCAAAGCTGAGCAAGCTAACTGGCAACTATCCTTACCGCTGGGCCAAATGCAGGCTTTCAGAGCATGCTGGCTTTCTCTGCGAAGTCAGGTGGCCGAGGGCTGCACACAATCAGGCACATACCAGGTGGGCAGGGCTTCTGCAGGGGCGTGCACGAATATTCGAAGGTGTTCAAAATTCGACCGAATTCATCTAAATTTTGTAATTTGAATCGAATGTCCATAAATTCAAATTTAAACATTCAAATGAATTTCGGATCTGTTTCTTTGAATTGTGTGGACGTTCGCACGTGTACAGGGTCGTACAGGATGCCTATTTGCGCATGCGCATCTTTCTCGCATCCATGCACGTTTGTACAGATCCATACGGGACAAAATGGGTTGCATACAGGTGCATACGGGCACGTGCGAATGTTGCTGACATTCATGGGTGCAATTTCAAATTGAAAATTCAAAGTTGACTCAAATTTGGTTAAGTTTGAATTTTAAAGGTTCAGATCAAATCAAATTTTAGGATATTCGAATTGAATCCCGGAAATTGCCTTTGTGCAGATGCCTAGGCTTCTGAGCTCTGGAGTTTTCTCCAGTCACACTACTTTTTCCAAAAAACGTGTACACTGCAATTACATACACTCCTTATACCTGCTCTGACTTTCTGGCTGGCACTGCAGCAAAAATTGCAACCTGGGCCTATACTTGTTCTATAGTACATCTTTGGGAGACTCAGCCATTGCACAAGGCAGGTAACATTTCCACCTCTGTAACCGTGGACTTGTGAACACTCCATGGGGTGAACTCTTGAATTCTCTGCCTGCCAGGTTTTGCTTATAAATACCAGAGGCAAAATGACAAACAAGCCACACACACCTTGGCTGTCCTTGCAACATGAAAAATGCAATGACCTGAAATCAGGATCTTGAGGCAAGGAAGGTGGAACAAAGGTGCAACTGAAGACCTTGCTTTTGCCCCCCCCCCATACCCCTCCAAACAGGAACATGACAGCAAAATGGACCAGACACCAGCAGGTCCCTTCCTCAGACCACAGCCCAAACAGATCCATCGGCTACAACTACCTGGTTGTAGGGTTAGAGCCTGGGACAAAGAGCTGCTTCCCTGAGGTTTGTTCTCTCACTCTCCCACCACAAAAATTGGTGAGATCACAACTCCCAGGTACGTGGGGTGCATCGTTCCCACTAGACTAAAGAAAAATGTCCCGTGAGAAAGGAACAACTGAAGGCCTGTCTGCTTTCTTTGGTCAGTTGCTGAGAAGCATTCAGGCCTGTCCCATGTCATGTCCCAGGAGAGCAGCCTCTGTGGGGTGTGCCTTTGGAAAGCATGGCTACAGCGTTGCTCCAAGCCTTTTCCTTCCTGGACTCGAGGGAAGCAGGATCCCACGAGGCTGCTCCATGCCTGGGCAAACATTCCAGAGGCCACAGTGAAGCCACGCAAAGCCAGGCGCTGCCTGGATGCAGGCTTGAAGTGGGGGTGCAATAGAACAAGCGGACACAAACAAAAAAGGCAAAGAGACCGACCGACCTACCTAACACATGCCTCTAAGCTGAGGTAACCTTAAATATCTTTGGTTTTTTTCGTTTGCTGTTAAGAAGTACCGGGGGGGGGGGGGGCGAGGGAGGCAGCTCTGAGCATCGCCCTGTAGGAGATGGCCACATTCTTCCTTGGTGGCACTGAGTGTTTGGGCCAAACAACCTGAGGAAGTGGCACCTGCCTAGAGCAGCAGCCGGGGCCAGGCTGAAGTGGGACGCAAGGTTCCCAGAAGCAAGCTCACTGCCTTGCCCTACCTGTGTCGAGCGGACCCCTCATGGTCTCTTCCCACCGGAACGGCCCAGAGTCGCTGGCGGGACTAGGAGATGTTCTGGCGGGCGATAATCAACAGCAAATGACTCTTTGGAGAAGAAAATGGTTACCTTGACACATCAGCCCTCGTCCCTGGCGGCAGTAGTGCCTCCCTAAATGTTGGCCCAAGCCTGGAGATGCTCGTGGGTGAACACCACCACACGGCAGGCTTTGTCCAATGAGGGCAAAACAAAGTACAAAGACCCACAAACACTAAATCTTTGGTGAGGCAAATTTCATTTTCTTCAGCAAGTAGATTTTCTTTTATTTAAAAATATTATATCTAATACTGAACTATCAAAGAGCTAATTGCTGAAGAAAATGAACACAAAATTACACTTGGCAGTCTTTGGAGATTTACGTGCTGAGATCTTATTTTGACTTTCTTTAGACGTCCTTGTGACGAGAAGGTAGTTAATGCGGTAGAGCTAATCTAGCCAATCCACTACTAGTGGCTGCCACAACGTGGTTCTCTTCTTCTGGTTAGTAACTATGGATGCGATAAAGCCTATGCAAACCTAGAGGTTTAACTAACTCCGTTATCATTATTCTTTTGGAAAATAAGCTTTTCTCTCTCTTTTCTACAGAAAATTCTTTGGTACAAGATTCTTATCTTTAAAGCTTTGTGTTCAGGGAAGGTGGGAAGGGCTGGGTGAGTCCTGTCGGCAGACAAACGCCCGCTGGCTGAACCGACTGATTCATGGAAGCCGAAGGGGAAAGCAAGGAAGGGGGGCAGCAGAAACTCCCCGCCCCTCTTCCTCCCCAGGAAGTCGTTGGCTTCCATCTTGGTTCGGTCACAAAAAGCTTCCCTGCCACTTTTTGTCTCCAGCCCACCGACGGGGCCTCCGCCCGGGGAAGGGGAAACAACTGGCTCCCAGCATCGGTGAAGGCATCCCTCTCACACACACGCTCGCACTCAGGCCAAACTTAAAAACAAAACAAAACACGATACCCTGTCAGTTTGCCTCACACTGCTGAGAGGCGGCTTAAACCTAACCAACTGCGCCCTGAGTACAGGAAAACAATAATACTAGCATAACGTTAAAAGGAGGTAGTATAAAACAGGCGTTGTGCGGGTGCGAGGGCCCTGCTCAAGCTCCTCACAGGAGGCCGCTCAGCCCCGTCCGGGCACCATCATTCCGCACACAGCCGAAGCAGGAGGCTGGCAGGTGCTGGGAATGGGCGAGCGCTGGCCCACTGGTGTCATGCTCAGGAAAGCCCCTAGGGGAAACCAACCCAAGATCCCTGCGCCCCCCAGCACCCGAGGTCCCTTTGTGCCCCCAGCCTGCAGAGCACATTTAAGGCATGGTTCTGTACTCTGAAGCGAGTCCAGGAACACTTGCATCGAGCTAAGGCAAAACCGTGGCTCCACGCTGTGCGCAGAGGAGGGAAGGCACGCTGCTCGGGAGGGCGGGGAAGGCTTCCGCCGTCCACACCTGCCTGCCCGATCTGGCCCAGCTGGGGGGCAGGGGGGACAAGCCAAGGTCCAGGAAGGGGCTGCTGAGAATGAGCAGATACCACACAGGACGCCGGCTTGAAGGAACCCAAGGAGAAGGCACTGTCTCAGGTGGGCGGCAGGCGGGGGCAACTAGGAGGTGTGGCCCTCGAAGTGCAGAAGGGGGGCAATGGGAGGGGCTTTCCTGAGCTCCTGTGGGGCGACCGCCCTGGAGGCAAAGTATCTTAAGGTGGCTGCCTTTAGGAGGGGGGCGTGGCAGGTGCGGTGGCACCACCCCATGCCCCCCATTCCAGATGAACAGCTGGCCTCCAGCTTCCCGTACCCAAACAAATTGAGCGGCTGAGGGACAGGGCCGCTCCCTTCCCTACACAACTCCTTTGGTCACACTCACACAGACACACACTTACACAAACACACTCTTGCACTCTACAGATTGATGGAGAAAAAACACGTGGGACTATTAGGAAGTCTCTCTCAGGTAGGCGACTGAGATCAACTCTCAGCTCAAAATTATGAGGTAATGAAGTTGCTCTTCTGAGTTCACCACCCGGCAAACTGAGGTAGATATCCAAGCAAAAGGACGACTCCCCTCGCTCCAGTGATAGATATATAGATACAGTATATAGATATATAAAAACTTTCTTCTTTGCTCGGCTCTGAAATCTGTGCTCTTCTTTCACACTGCCGAGCGCTGAACATTCACAGTGAAGACGATGCTAAGGACAAAACTGGCTGGTGGAAGGATCTGCTGGTGGTCTCTGGTGCTCCTTAAAGCTCCAGCTCCCCACTCTTCATCCTCCGAACGAGACATATTCCTACGCTGGCTCAAGACTCAGTGTTGTCTCACGTGTGGCAGCTGGCAAGGCGCTCAGGGTGGGACATGGAAGAGTTGCCCGCATGTCGCTGCCAGCACGGGAGCCGGACCCGGTTGGGGTAGCAACGCCGCCGCCTCCGGGAAGATGAAGCTCCTCACTGGACTCATGGGAGAACCTCCCGGAATCGCCCGTCTCGTGGCTCCCCTCGCTGTTTGCAGAATGCTCTGTGTCGGCAACCGTGCAATATGCCACTTGATAATCTGCTTGCTGGTCCGCAGAGGCCTCTTTGCCAATGAGAACGGCTGTGCCCGACTGGTACACGCATGCGCCCTTGGCAAATCTTCTCTGGGTCTGGAGAAAATACAAGAAGGAAAAGGCCCAAATCGTCAGCATGCAGGAAACACAAGGGACCAGCAGCAGAGTGCAAAAGGGCGAGAGCAAGAATAACACAGAGGAAAGTATTTCCCATCACCTACAGTCTTCAATCTTTTCTTTATGGCCTGGGGGGGAAGGAAAGCAGGAAGGAAACCAGAAGCCTTGAAACAGTCGGCTAAGGAATTCAAGCTTCCGAGTGAGGGAAGAAAACCACCCCCACCCCAATGCACACGCCTATTGCCAGGATCCAACCCCCCTCACAGTGGTTTGGCTGGAGCAAAGCAAAGGGACCCGCAGATGAGGGTCAAGGCCAAACTGCCCCTGGGGCTTAGGGCGGGGAGAATAAATGCAATAGAGTATGGACCACTTGCATTGCAAATAAAATATTTATGGGCATTTGAACAAAAAAGCCTGTTATATCTGCTTTCTCAGGACCTTAGAAGCCACGCTTACCGCACCCTCTTCCCCCTCTAAAAGGAGGTCAGCGTGGCAAAGAATCTGCGTTTTGCTCCGGACAGCCGACTCGTCTCTTCCCAGGATCAAAGGCTGGGAAAACACATTTCTGAACAATTGCAAGGGGGAGCAGCTGTGCATGGAAACCTGTTTTCCAAAACGTCAAGTCAAGGCTTATCTTTTGAAAGGGTGAACATCAGAAAGGCAACAAGAGCTCCCTTCTGCCTGCCTACCTGCCAGTGTAGCTGCAAAGATACAAGGAAAATCAGCTGGCCAACTAGCTGGCCACAGTGACCCTCCTTCTTTACAGCTGCACCTAGAAGAGTTTGAGGTTTCCCCCCAGAAGAGGGGCATATCTGACCCTCCACCCCCAGGAGCGTCCGTATTATGCTTTTCAGAGCATGCCAAGATGTGGCTGGATGCTGTGGGAAGGCCGCTGCTCCGTGGCGAAAGGCTGCCAACTCCCAAATCGTCTGCTACCCCGGAGAAGCGTCACCAGCTCTCTTACCTCTCCCACCATCCCCTTCTTGGATTCTCGAAAGAACAGCCATTTCTTCTTCCCGTTGTCCTTTGTGATTGGGCCCAAACTGTTTATGACCAGATCTGTACCACCCTAAGGCACGCAAATGCATCTTTGGTTACTCAGAGAAAAAGGACTTGTGTGGTGCTGAGAGGAGCCCCATCCCACCCCATGTTAAAGCAGGCCTGCAGCTTCTAAGTTTTCTGTTTCGGGTCAGTCCTAAGCATCTTCACAAGCAAGACCTACAAAACATGGTGGAGCCTAATTCTGGGTCTCTTCTGCTCAGTAGCACTAAGTTTTGCCGATAGTCACAAGCAAACTGTTCTTGTTAAGCAGACCTCGTTTCTGCCAAAAGGTCATTACCTACCCCATCGCCACCAGTAAAGGTTAGTTATAATTTTGCGGGGCTGCTGAAATCCTCACTCACTTACAACTCCTCCTGTCTGGAAGTTGTTTTTTGTTAGGCTTTTCTCAGTTCCTTGTTCCCAGCATGTCTTGAAAGGCTTACTCTACCTGGGACAGGAAGGCCTAGCCTAGCCACCTGTCAGAAGTCACACATCAGGCATAGATCCATGTTTGTCCTGCACACAAATACTTTTTATTTGCAGAACCACTGTAGGCTCTCCTTACTGCTACAATCAGGTTGCTCTATGCTTAGCTTAATAGAGATTTGCTGCCTGAGGAGCGCAAATACAGCAGAAAGGGGAAAGCGTTCTAAAGAAAGAACGAGCGTGGAACGAACAGGCTGTTCTACCTTGGCGTCCAGGAAACTGCTTCCCTCCGTCACTGGCAACAAAGGTTCCTCCTTCTTGCCCGTCTCTCCGGCGTGTGCAGAGGAGAGGTGGTCCTGTGGAGCCTCCTCAGAGCCCCTGTGGATGCTTTTGGGGGCTGAGGTTTTCCTGCACAAAGTGAAGCCAGAGCACAGGTCACCTTTGCGTAAGCTCCTCAGGCATGAGGACCCTGGAGGTCCCTTCCAACTCCATGATTCTATTCAGTGGAATAGAACGTCACACGGGGTATTCAAGCAGAGGCTGGGATGGTTTAGGAAACTCTGCATTGAGCGGGGGGTTGGACCAGATGACCTTGGAGGTCCCTTCCAACTCTATGATTCTATGGGCTTCTCCACATGCACTCAGTTTTCTTCGGGTTGGATTCAGGATATTCCCAGTACGGAGTCTAGTTCAAACTGACCCGTGCCCATGCGACTGATGAAAGCGCGGGCTCAAGTCGAAGTGACCTGTCCCCATGCAAACCGCACCAGACCCCTGCATCGGGAAACCACGTCTTTTTCTCTCCACCCCTTCTCTCCTGATAGGAACGAGAGGAGGGAAATCCCACCCAATGTCCTTTCCCCGATCGCAACTGCTGGGCATTAAGCAGTGATCAAACAGAAACCAGCCTCTTCTCTCTGCGTTCTGATCTCCAGGCAAACTTAAGATGCAGCGATGAGGGGGGTCACCTGGCCCTTGCTGTCCCACAACCTCTTCCTGCAACCCTTATTCCTCCCCCGCTCCCCACTTCTTGGCAAGCAGCTTCTGAAGTTAGAGGCAGTTTAGCAGAGAATCAGAACCGCTTCTCTGCTAAACTGCCTCTAAACACTGTAGCAGCCTTGGTAAACCTATTCCACCCCCACTGCCAGACAAGCCGCTTCTGAAATTTGCCAGCTAAAAAGCTAACAAAAGCCACTACAATGTTCAGAAGAAGTTAAACTTTGGTAAACTTCAGAAGCTGTTTGCCTGTCAGCTAAAAAGCTAACCAAAGCAGCTACAATGTTTAGAGGCAGTTTAGCAGAGAAGCATGGGACACTGGCCATCCCTTAATCCAAATGCATGTCAAAGATGTGCGGATTTTGCATATGCAGCAATGCATGAGACCCAAAACAGTCACCTACCTCCATTGCGATACACAAGATGGACAGAAGCGCAGGAGTCAAGGTACCCAGTCAGAATGCAGGTGGAGGGTGGGGCAAAGTGTTCCCCACTCCCCCAGGACAGCCATCATTCCCTCCCATGCCATCTTTTCTCTCCAAGAAAAACTACTGGCAGACTCAAACCTGCAATCTAGCAACACTGGATGCTCCAGAACTGGTATACTGAGGGTCTTCCCTGAAGGAACGAACAGCAACTTTTTAAAAAATGGTGCCCCTTCCCCACGCCAGCACAAAAGAGGCCAGCAGAAAGGCCCAGAGAGCAGCCGGCCTTCAGGGCTTTTATAAGCTCTCGTTGTATCTATCCTGTTCTTCCAGCATGGGGCCAACGCAGCCTGTGCTGGCGTAAGGAAGAATACAACGGACACCCGCACCCCAAAAAACCTGCTTTCAGATCTGCTGGGGGAAAGGTTGGCAGAGACCCAACCCTTAGATGAGGCCAGCCTCTGCAAAGCTCTGTGAGATCTGGAAAATACTTGGTGGCTATATTATCAGGAAATGGTGCTTAATACAAAAAGGCAAAATGTAAACCACTGAAGATACTGGAAATCCAGGGTTAGGGCCAACTGGCTGAAGAGAAGGCGCAAGCATGAATGTGGGTGAGCTTCCCCAGAGGTCCTCTCAGGCTCCACATAAGTGGGAGAGAAGAAGAAGAGTCAGCTTTTCTAGTTGGCCTCATGGAGGAAGAAGCCCGCTTTTCTCACCCATTTAAGGGGACTCAAAGTGGCTGATAAACCTTCTGTTCTTCTCCCCACAACAGACACCCTGTGAGGGAGGTGGGGCTGTGAGAGATCAGAAGAGAGCTGTGACTAGCCCAAGGTCCCCCAGCTGGCTTCATGGGGGAGGGTGGAATCAAACCCAGTATTCCCAGATAAGAGTCCGGGTCCCTAACCACGAGACCAAACTAGAGGAAGCGGACAGAGGAGGCAGCCATGAGAGCACGGAGAAAGCAGAAGCCTTAAAAGCAGAGGCACAAAGAAGGGCCTCTCTGGCAGTGAAGACCTTTCTTGGTTTCCGCTGTTGGCGCCTGTTCCTTTCCACCCTTTCATAACAGGCATCAGGGAGGCAACTCAGAGAGGTCTGCAGCAGGCCAGCAGCCTTCTCCGTGTCTCTGTCTTTTTGTCCACACAGCAACTGCCTGCTCTGCTCTTCCCTCTGCATTTTGCTAAAGGAGGTGTGACTGCCGGGGCAGCTGCCCGGCTCTGCAACTGTCCTCCTTAAGGCTTCAGCAGCTTGCCCAGCAGAGACCAACTCCCCACCCCACAAGGCTCACCTGGCTTTGCTGCGATAGATCAGAATGAGGATACAAATGAGGATGCAGGCCAGAGCGATGCAGACGCCTGCAATCATGCCGGTCATCGACTTCTGGTCCAGCTGGTAGTAGCCAGAATAAGCTGCAACCATGAAAGAGAAGAAGACGAGTTGACTTTCCTATCCCGCTTTTCTCCCTCATTTAAGGGGATTCAAAACAGCCGACAAACCTGCTGTTCTCCCCACCACAGACACCGTGAGGTAGGGGGGTTGTGATAGCTCAGAAGAGGGTTGTGACTAGCCCAAGGTCAGGCAGCTGGCTTTGTGGAAGAGTGCAGAATCAATCTCGGTATTCCCAGATAAGAATCCGGCTCCTTAGCCACTAGAGCAAACTGGCTCATGGGCATCTTTTTTCTGTTATCTTTAGAATGCCTCTTCCAGGCACAAAAAGCATCCAGCCTGGGCGTGAGCGAGGTAAATTCTGATCACCTCATATAGCACTGAGCCCTTTCTGAACTTACCTCATCAGTCTGCTGTGAACCAGGGCTGGACTATTCGCATTTACCGGGAGGGACGCTTCCCCACATCATCCCTTACTAGCCAGAAATGCAAATGGCCCTCTGTTGACCAAAAGTCCCCCTGCCTCAATCAGCCGCTGCCAGCCGCGTCACACACTTCATGATGCGCCAGCAGGCCAGTGCAGAGGGGCGGGACTGATCCCAGCGATATGTTGGGGGGGGCATGCCCCACTGCCCCCTGGATCGGTCCCCGGCCAGCCTGTCACTGTGGCGCTGGCCCACGGGGACCTGCATGATCGCAGCAGCGGCTGGCAAGTGGGGAACGCAGCCACATCTGGGCAGACGACACGCTCCCTGCCCACAGACATGCGAACGGTCGCGCTGCTGGGCTCCGCAGGTGAGCCCTCAGTAAAGATCGGCAAAGGTGTGCTGCACACCTAATCGGCCATTAGAGCACCTCTATTGAGGGCCGGCACGCTTTTAGGCTGCAGCAGCCTAGTGGGCACACGTATGTTCTTCACCAGAGCTGCATTCATTGCTTACCGGAGGCCCACGTGTGAGCCGGCCTCTGGTCTTCCGCCACACTTGAGCTATGGCTTCCCAAAAGGCAGCAAAAAGGAGGAAAGTTATAATTCCCTATGTGACAGCATATGCACTTCTTGGAGGAGATCTCCAGTCTGCAGTGCAGTCGCCACGCGTGTGTGGACACTGGAATTGGCACTGCATGGTTAATAAGGTGGGATGGAGAATGACCAGCTGCCCCCGGCTCCTCTCCTGCAGTTCGTTTCCCTTCTAAAATAGACTGCATGAAGGTTAATCTCCCTACGTACGAGGGATGCCCACAGGAGTGCCCCGATGCCCCCCACCAAAAGGTTGCAGCACGAAGGGCTCACAGGTGTCTGTGGAGTCTGCGGAGTCCAGCCGTTTGGGCCTTTGGTTTGACTCTGACCCTTCCCTCGGCAGGACGGTGAGTTCCACGGCGCTGGAGAAAGGGCCTTCTCCCACTTCGTTGGACGCTGCTATTTGCACAAGGTAGACGTTTCCTGGTGTGAGATTCTCCAGCAAAGCCATTGTTATAGTTCCTGGGGAGACAGGGAAAGCCAGGTTGCTCACGCCCACTGCAGAGTTCTGCTGGTCGCCTCTGGAGAACCAACTCCCGGCTTACTCTGGTTTTTCCCAGCACCTGGTTGCACCCAGAACTCAGTAGGGGCCGACCACACAGGAGCGCCCAAAAGGGAACAGGGAGGCAGGACGAGACACAGCCAGCTCCCCACCAGCCTCTCACCTCCCCTGCCAGACTCCTTAACCTGCCATAAAGCTTCTAGCCAGTCCTGTTTGCGTCGAGCACCCTGAGACCGGAATTCCCAACCTTGGCACCACAGGTCAGGGCCGGTGGTGCAAATGCAACCCATTTTGCTGGCTATGTCTGTGGAACAGCAACACAGCTGCAAAAAGCTGCAAGCTGGAACGAGATGCAGCATTTCCATCCTCTCTCTAGAGGCCCCTTGGACTCCTTCACTGCTTCCGGCACGTTAAAACCTCTTTCTCCCCTGCTGTCACCGAAAGGCAGGCAGGCACTGAACAGGCTGCAGCGCCCTCTGCTGGGCCTACGCTGGAAACACAGGACCTGGCTGAGGTCAGCTGCCTCTGGAGCAAAGGGCACTTCAGGCAGCATAGGACAAATGGAGACCCAGGATTCTACCTTGCTAGGATCCCCAAGAGTACCCCACCACTTTAAGGCGATTGGGGCAGCTGAGAAGATGTTCTTGAGAGCACAAGGCCATGGGCATTTTGTTCTGGAACAGGACTGCCCCTCCCCATCTGCCCCTGGCAACCTCACTCACCCTCCCGGTGCAGAATCTGCCACTCGCCAGCAATCCAGGCCTTTCTAGATGCGTAGAGGATGGTATAGCGCGAAACAGCCGTTCCTGCTCCCTCTGGAGGCTTCCAGGAGACCAAGGCCGTGTCCTCCTCAATCAGGGTCACCTTCACCCCCAGAGGGGGGCTGGTGGGAGCTGTGGGGACAGGCAGGAGGGATAGTTGGGACACTAATGGCAACCGCAAGCTATCAAGAAAGACCAGCAAGCTGCCAAGTTGGTTTGCGCAGGGGATGCCCATGCCAGGCACGCCATCTGCCCTCAGGAAACCCTTGGAATGGGATCTCCTATCGTTTTCCCCTTTGAGGCCTATACCCCCTTTATCCCACTCAGAATCTGACACTAAGCACCTAGAGCTCTGCGGATCTTGCCGTCCAGCTGCAAGGAAATGCCTCACCACCAGGCAGCCAGAGTGGCACAGCCTGTCATGAGGGGGGAGCAGCTGGAACAGCTGGCCTGTTGGGGGGTAGGGCAGCAGCACCCCGCCCCACCCCCTCCCAGAGCTCAGAACCCAGTTGGCCCTAGGAATTCAGCAGGACTCAGTTTCCTGGGACTCAGTTTCCTCAGCAGCGTTTTCCCTTCCTTTTGCTCTCCCTGTTCCGATCACTGGGGCCCTCTTCACCCCCCTGGCCACCCCTAATACCAGCAGAGGGTCACACCTGGGGACAAGGCACCCATGCACGCAGCAGATGATCAGTGGATGGGAACAGGGCTTTGCATGGCAGTCTCACCTTCTGGAAGAGTCGTGTGATAAACCACTGGACTCCAAGGGCTCGAGAGCTGATCCACATGCAGCCGGACCGCAAACTCGTACTTGGTTCTTGGCTCCAGTCCCTGCACCAGCATTTGGGTCTCTGATCTGCAAAGGTGAGCACAAGCAGGAAGCCAACATGACCCTCTGCTTTGCAGCCATCCTCACAGGCTGCAGAACAAACTGCGCATTGCAAGGGCTGATTCAGGGCTGAACTGTCACCTTGGAAATGCCACCCTTAGAACCTGCGCACCCCTACACGGTTTCAAGAGAAAAGGGGTTCAGCTCGGCCACAGTGGAGCAGATGCTAATTTTAGGGAACCTGAAAACTCTGAGTGGTCTTGTCCTTATACAGAGGCCCACTGAACTGCCCTTTCCAAAGAGCCCCCGGTATTCTGCATGTAGCTGCACCTTGGACTTCCATCAGGCCCGGTTCTACCGGCCGTGCTCGCTTAGCCCTACCTGTGGTCTTGTCTGCTGGCAGAAGATGCCCTGCCTTGTTTCATGTATCAATGCTTTTTGGGTGGGCCTGGCTTTTTCAAGGGCTTTGGGGGCCTGAGACAGCTTCCACACTCACCAGGCAAGAAACATAATGCCATGGAACTGAGGGGCAGCGGCACAAGACTGTTTCGCCGTGAGTTTTATTCCAAAAGTATATTTATTTCCCTCAACGAACACCACCTTAAACTTGCCCGCTTTAACCTGGGCTTGCTATTTTGACGGCCAGGCACCCAGTGTGATGAAATCCCTGTATTCATGTTCTTCTGTTTTGCCTAAGTCCTAATCTTTCTAGCATGTAAACACAGCACCAAAGCCCCGCGAGTCTTGCAGTTGGTTGTACAGATGCAGATGGTATTTTCCAGATCTAAAGCAATCTGGGGTGCCTGTCCTCTCGTGCCAGATTTGAGGCTTATCTCCACACATTTCCTGGTCCCCCGATGATCCACCCCCTTAACCAGCAGCCTAGACTTCCACAGAGGCACCCCTGTGAAGTGCAAGAGACGCACAAATTGCCATTGCAGCAGGGATTTTGGGGACAGAAACACAGGCAAAGCAGCAGTATTCAAAAGAATGAAACATACGTTTGAAGATAGAGGACCAGCGAAGCATTCTGCAGCCCCACAGGGTTACAGCGGACGGTGTAGTTAATGACTTGAGCCGAAGTGAACGCTGGCCGCCCCCAGCGCAGGTAGATGGAAGATGAAGAGTTTGCTTTGGCATAGAGATGGTGAGGAGGCGGAGGAGGCGGGACCATGCGGTCGCGGACAGCTGTTCAAGAAGAAAAGGCGCAGCATTTATAGCTCAGTGAGGGCTACAAAGGGGCAGAATAACAGACCGGTGCCGCCACACCTAGGGTCTCAGCCTGCTTTTTCCAAAGACAGAGGACAGTCAGAGAGCTCAGACTCGGTTCTATTCCATGTTTGTGGTGCGTTTCAAAGGCACCAATTTTACAGAGGTGACCTATGTGAACATGGCTGACTTCACCCAAGTGACTCAACACTTACAGACACACCCGGGCGTGCTGACAGTCTGGTCCGCCTGGTACCCTTCTTCCATGCTGTTGTAGGCCAGAAGCCTCACGTGGTACTTCCTTCGGGGATCTGTGCAAACAAGAACAGACTGTTGCTCTTCTGGGGCACTTGCAGGCACATGCGCCCTTCCTCTTCCCCTACAGTTTATTCCCCCCAAAACTCTGTGAGGCTGGCAAAGCTGAGTGGCATTAGGCGGCCCAGAATCTCCCAGGGAGTTTTCTGTCCGAGGGGGGAGCCAGTCCTTGAACGTCCCAGGCCTTAGAGTGATCCTGAGAGACCCAAGGAGGAACGGAAAGGAAAATACGACTCTATGCAATAAGGAAAGTCATTGGTGTGCAGCCTCAAGGTGCCCCCCGCACCCTATATGCCTTCTGGGGTGGAGACATTGCAGCCTGTCGTGATTCTTAGCTTTTAAAACATGGTTTGGAACCTGAGACGCCTCCAAGGGGCAGGAAAAAAGTTTTCCTGGCCGGGGTGCCCAGGTCTGGCCCTGAGGTCCTCCATGGGCATCCAGGGACCTGAGCAACTGAGCCACAGGATGCTCTGCTGCAAAGTCGGGCAGGGGAGCTTCTGCACCTGGAACCCCAGGCTAGGAAAAGTTGCTCTGGAACCCCTCTTTGTAAGATCTCCAGGCGGAGTACATGGCAGGGAGACAGGAAAGGAACAGCGCTGTGGGAGCATTGGCCTGGGGACTGAAGGGCATGGGAAGGCCTCTTATTATTTATTATTTACATTTCTATCCCACCCCATACCTGAAGGTCTCTGGGCAGGTAACAACTGTTAAAGCAACAGCCTCTTCCCGCTCAGAGGCTCACAGTCTGAGCTCATGCCTACCACCCCCACCCCCTCAGGCAGAAGTCTTTCACGCGACTGATGGGCGACAAAATGGTGAAAACCAGCAAGTCCTCTTGAAGCCATTTAAACGGCGAATGCACCTGCTCTATCAGCTGCAGGATCTCACCCAGGGCAGACTGAAAGGTCTCCGGCCCTTTTAGAGCCGCTTTCCTTTGCCTGCTCCTCTCATCCAAAATGCCCCTTTGATCCACCACCAGCATCTGGAGGGAGGGGAGGGGAAGACGTCTGAAGTGAAACGCGGGGGGGGGGGCTCCCTTTTCTCCAGAAAAGTTTTGCACATGTACAGGCAATTGCAGTATTATTGCTGCTGCTGCTGCTGCAATCAGATGCTCCAGCAATGGCTCTAGCAAAACTCTAGACTGAGGGAAGCCAGGCAGAGGGTGACCAACGGCCCTGTCCCCTCTGTTCTCAAAGGGACATGGAGGAGGCCATGTGGGGGCCTCTTCACCCCTCCTTGGACCATCAGCACCTGACTGCTGTAGAGGCCTGGCCAGCTGGGCTTTCCTCTTTGCCCCTTCCTACCACAAAGGCTTAAGCAAGGCGATGGATTACCTGGGCACCGTAATTTCCAGAAGTCCCTGGGATCTGGTTTGCCCGGGTTGAAAGAGCCTGTGGGGACTCAGGACAACTCAGCTGGAACCAGGAGAACTGACATGGGGTTGCAGTCCCGAGCGGCGCCCGGACAGGTCCGTCTCCAGAGAACTGGGTGCCAGGGGAAGTTGGTGTGATTCTGTCAGGAGGAACTTCAGCTTCTCAAGCAGCTGGGGGACCAGGACAGGCACAGCAATTCTAGCTAATGCCACACGTCTGGACAGGGTGTGGCTTTAAAAAATCAAACAGTATTGGCCAACGTCGCTCAGGAACGTTCCAAACGCATCGCCTTTGTTTCCTTAGTAGACCGACTTTTTGCCCAGAAGCACCCAAACCAAAAACCCAAATTGTACAAACTAGCCTGGAAACCCGTCCATACGCCCAGCAGTCGCCGGGCCCGACCTGTGGCGGGCGGAACAGCGAGGGAGCGGAGAATTCTCCAAGCACACCTCACCAACGCTCCATGGAAAACACAAACCAGATGCCCTCTTCCTGCGCTGGAAGTGCCCCAGGCCGGCTCGAGAAGAGCGTTCGCAGGACGCCGGGGGCTCCCTCGGCCAAAGCCTTGTTTACAGATTCCCACACGGAGGTCGCGGCAGCACAGGGCTCCTGCAGTCCCTCCCAACAACTGCCATTGTTCCTTTCAGCTGCTCCACGTTTGTCAGCCTCCCAGGGCTAGATAAAATTAAGGAGGAATCCAGGGTCAGGGCCAGAAGGGGGCCACCCTGGCCCCCACCTCACAGCGGACAACACTTTGGGGAAGCAAAATGGAGCGCGGCCGGGGAGGGACTTTGGGCGAGGAACACAGTCTAGGCCTCTCCGCTGCCCTGGACATCAAACCTGATATGAACACCGGTTCCCAAACTGTTTCTGATGAAAATATTTCTGCCCAGGGATCCAAGTTCTAACTCAGAGGCCGGGAAGAGGTTCTGGCCAAAGAGAAGCTGGGTTTATGGCTGCTCTTTCCAGGGAAAGCCCTGCAGCGTGATGCCCCTCGGGAAGAGAGACTCACAGGCCGCTCCTGCCAAACGTCCCGCATCCCCTGCAATCTTTTGTGCGGCTGCCCTATTGTCCAGCTGCAGAGGCTGGCCAGGCTGTGGGGCGGCCCCAGCCGCATCCCCTCCAACACAATAAGCTCCAGACCATCATTCAAGAAGGGGCCGGCTGTGAGGGCTGCTCTGACACCAGGGTCAAGCCCTTTGACCGGGGCTCTGGGGCTCGCTGAAGTCTGCTCCCAGCAACAGAGGGCCGGCAGAACCCCGTGAGGGGGGAAGGGTGGGAACAGCCAGCCCAGAGTAACCCGATCCTCAGAAACGCACATCCGAAGCACAGAAATGTAAATACACCAGAAACCCATTACGAGGATAAGCAAATAGGTTCGGGGCTCAAGGCACCCGCTAGGAAAGCAGCCTAGAAGTGCCTATGCCATTCATTCAGAAGGTGGGCAAGGGGGGGGGGGCTTGCTAATCACCCTCCCCCGTTCCTGCCAGATACTACCAATCCTCTTCCACAAACCGCCTCTGCAAAACCTGCAGATGACATTCCTGGTGCAGATGAGGACGGCAGATGCTGCAAATGTTTTGCCCAATAAAAGTACAAAAAGACCCACCCACCCCGGCAACTCTTCCTTCAACAGAAAGACCCTGATGGTCCTGGGAGAGCAGCCCAATGCACTGGCAGAAGGCTGGAACTGGATGAAGGCTGCACCAGGCAACGCTCACACACACACACCCCCGCCCGGCTATCTCTCAAAATCACAGAAGATACTGGGGGCCCTTTTGTGGCCTCCAGACACACACACACAGAGAGAGAGAGAGCACCCAGAATCATTTCTGACAGTGCAGAGCTGGACAGAGAGGCCAGGGCGGGCACCACCACCACCGCCTTGGCTCATGGTGAGCACCCCTAGATTGGGATCTTGGGAAGAGAAATGGGGTGCCACACACATGAGACACAATCTCCCCGTCCAGAGCGGTGACTTTAAACCTGCCACAGATGTATTTCCAAGGTTGCAAAGGTGATTACGGAAAGGAAGGTCAGGCATGGACCTTTAAAGGTTACCAACACCCAGCGGCCCCTGGTGAATCCAGTGAATACACCCAGAGGATGATGGGAGATGTGGTTCAACGGCACTCATGCATCCCATGCACCTGACCACCGTTGAGCCAGTCTAAGATGGGGAAATACTGTTGTTAAGGAAAGTGGAAAGCAGCCGCTCCTGAGCAACATCTCTGTAAAACACCCTTGCAATAAAAGCATAAAAGCGGGGGGGGGGGGGGGGGGGGCAGATCCATACCAATATGGGCCACGCTGGCTCAGTTCAACTGTAAAGTGTCCTCTGAACCAAGCTGCGAAGCCGGTTTCCGGCCTGGGCTGTCAGTTGCCCGGTCAATCCAGACGTGCTCCAGTCCCGGCCACCCTTCCTCAGGCTTCCTCAGTATCGTGTGGGCCTCTGGAAGCCCCAGCCGAGGTTTCCTTCTGAATTCAGGTTTGGCAACAAATACGAATCAAGCCAAAAAAGAACCCTGAAAGCTAATGTGGACCTGGGAAGCAGCTTGACCTGACGAGCTGGTCTGCGCACGCTATGTGTAACTGCAATGTTAGGCTCACCTCTGGCACCTTTGGTGCACGCAAGAGAAAAGACAAGTCCCCATGGGAGGCCTCGTCTGTTGCCCCCAACACCTCCCTGGATCCCTTGCGCTGTGTCTTCCTGCCTGGAGCCACCTCCGGCCCTTTGTGGCTGCCCTTCGGACAGAGGAGGCTGTAAGACGATCTGATGGCCCCCAGACGTGCCTCTTGGGCAACAATCATTTAAATGGAATTAGAGAGGAAGAGGCGCTGTTGGGATGGAGGCGGGAGGGGAAGAGGCCCTGGTTCCCAGCCCACCTGCATCACCAAGGAAAGCACATTTGTGGCCCACGTGTGTCTGTGAGGGGCAGAAGACCCCAATGTGCTCACCAAAGCGTCCCCAGGGGAGCCTCAGGCTCATGCAAAGGAGGAGACCCTCCCCAACAGAAAGGTCAGGAAATGCCGTGATCCTGCCAGCCAAAGTCAACTCTTAATCTCTGCTCAAGACCGGTCACTATGTAAATGTGAAGAGCCTCTGGCCGCATCCTCATTACAAGCTTAATTCGGTTTCAATACGGTTTCAATCCTTGCAGACCCCATGTCAGTTTGGCTTAACACGCTTTCCACGTGTTAAATCGCCCCCAAGCGTTATAAATGTTAACCCTCATTTCAACAGGTCTCACTCCGGTTCGTGCGCTTGATACATGTTACATTTTTTACTGTGGGGACCCTACTGTTTTAAAGGATGAGAATCCATGTTTAGGGTTTCCCTTCTCCAGTAGCTTGCTTCCAAAGATAGTGATTTCATTGTGTAAAAATCTACCCTTTACAGCAGCCGCTACACTGTAGCAATCTACCCACTTTACACCTGATAACAATGTTGCAATTTTGTGCAATTCTAGCTCTTTGGAGTTCTGACCTTTAGAAAGGGAAAGGAAGCAGCTGCAGGTTCTGGGAGATGTGTGAATGTTTAAAGCAAGGGGGCTTGAGTTGCCACTGCTGCTTTTTGCCCCGGGCAATGGAGAGAGGAGGGGAAAGAATCACTGGCTGCCCGGTGCCGTTTTTCCTCCATCCAGGCAAGCAGCAGCCACCCAGCCACCTAGTTAGGCTCCGTGAAGGGGTCCCTTATGGGTGGTGTGTTCATGCCAGGAGGAAGAGGGCAGGGCAGCCCCGAAAAGCAGCCTTTAGAAAGTAGCCACTTGAGTCCCCCCTTGAGTCACGTATGCCATGTACGATCCTCAGAATCCAGATCCAACGTAACTGAGTTGAAAGTAATGGGATCAGGCAAATTCGCGTTTGCATCCAGTTCTATTATTTCGGTTTAGGGGAACTGGATTAAGCTTATAATGGGGATGTGGCTTCTGTGAGCAACACTGGAGGAGGGAGACACCAGGCAGACAAAAACAGGTTCTTCCCCACTCAGAACCCACAGCACTTGCAGAGAAGATGTTGACAGCTCGGCCCATAAAGTTACAGCTAAGATGATCCATGGGGTCTCTTCTCTTAGGCCCCTGGCCTGAAATCTTCCTCTTTCAAAGGTTTTCTGAGGGGAAAAAAATCTCTCTCTGCCTCTGTTTAAGTGGCCCACCACAGCAGCCCTCGTATCAATCAGCGTTATCTTACAAACAATACATTTTTACACACTGACAGAGGGAATCCATTCAGGGCATCGAAACTTCCCCTCAAGCCATGAAATAAATTTCCCTTTAGAACTAACATTTCTCTGTTGGGCTGTCAGGGGCCCTCGCTGGTGCCCTGACCCCTTGGAGCAGCGAAATGAAAACACCATCTATCATCTCTTCTGCTGCAGCCAGGCAGAGCCTTTTGTGGCAAAGCCATCTGTGGGCCGAGGGCCTCACCAACGGCCTAAAAGCCTTGCGTAGCCGGGCTCCAAGAGGCCAGTTCACCCAAGAGCTATAAAACCTTTTGCTGCAACTGGTGAATGGGAAGATGGTCGGGTTCCATCCGGGTGCTCTGGAATCCCAGACACCTGAGGTGCCAGAAATCCGTACAAGGAGAGCGAGATCTGGCCCTTCTACCCCCAGGCACGTCCCATTAGTCCAGTGACCGGCTCATGGCCAATGGGGCCACAGTCGGGTCTTCTTTGTGGCACCACGGATCCTCTGCAATTCTCTCCCCTCTGAGATTTGAGAGGTACCTTATGCCACATCATTTGCTCCCCCTTGAAGGCACATTTCTTCCCAGACGAGAATGAAGGTTTGATTGCTCAATTTCCCTCACCACCCGCTGTTCTCATACTGTTTTTAAACATAAGCTATGTTAACAGTTAAAGTAAACCGCTCTGAAGGTTTTAAGTAAGATATTTAACTTTTTTTACAACAACCCCAAAGCGAAGTTCTCTGGGTACAACTAGCAAAATAGTATTCCGTTGGCCTTAAAGAGAACCTGCTGTGACTCTGGCCCAGCACGATGCCCACGTCCCATCCAGCTTCCTACATGAAGGTGATGCGCGTCTGTTTGTGCTTCTTAGCAGTGAGCAACTTTGTGTGCAAACTGGGTCGGTGCTGGCAGTAGAAACGCCCTTAAGCACTTCTGGACACTCTGGAGAAACAGTCAGCCCTCAGCCTAGCAGAACTTAGCCATCACATCTCCCAGAGGTTTTTCCCCCACTAAATAACTGACAGACTGGACTGTGAGGCCCATATTCCGATACCACACACAGCTGAAACAGACGTGTGAACCATTTGACGCAGCAGAAACCAAGGAGCAGTTTCTGTAAAGTTACACTTGCCACCGAGATAAATTATTTACTTCTGACATACTATCCTTCCCTGAGGGGACCATAAGCTAGCCATACCTTACAACCAGCCAGATATTCCCCCTCCACTTAACAGAAAGTTAGAAGAAATGTGTCCACTGCCTGCTGCTTTTTGGAAGAAAAGTGGACAAAAAAAATCCGCGTTCCTTTCGCTGCAAAATGCACTCCAAACATTTGTTTCTTCAGCAAATTGTTCTCCATGAGAATTTTTGAACATTCAATTGAATTTTTACCATTAAAAAGCCTATTTTCATTAGTAGAATACTGCAAGAGTCTGGAAACTCAAACAAATTCTCGTTTCTGCAAGCCAGGAGCACCGTTCATTTCACTGAAGGCCTGGACAGTCAAATGCCCGTTTTTTTGTTTTGATGTAAGAATTTGCAAATTCAAATATTCAACTGAATTTGTGAATGCAAATTCATTCGGGCACATCCCTAAAGGTAGAACAGAATCATGAAATATTCTGGCAATATGTTTCGTTTTAAATGTTACACACGCTCTGCCTGCTGCAAACTATTTTCCTGCATGCGTAACTTTACTTTTCAATATATTAAGCATCAATAGTAGCAACATTTTGTAAGACAGTGCTATCGATGATTTTTAACCACTTACACTTTAGCTTAGTCTTGTAATTTCTGTTAACTAGACCAAGTTTTAAACAGAGCAGTGCATCAGGTAACTAAAGCTCTCTCCCTTTCAAAAGGCATCTATTCTTTTCACTCCCAATGCTCTTTCATGTGCTAATAGTGGCTTAAAAAACCCTCCGTCCCATTTGACTTGGACCTTTTGCAACCTAACACATCTAATGGCCCTTTCACATTCCGAAGGAACAACTGGAGGAGAGAATCTGGGGGCTGAACCACAGTATGATTAATAGACAATGTTGATTTAATTTCCTTGAGCAGGAGTTCTAAGCCTTCTTCAAAAGCTGATGCTTTTGGAATCAGGACTGAAAAGAATGAGACTTATCTCTGGGCAACACAATTTAATTCTTAGTTTCTTGGGCTTCACTAGGAGGGGGGAAAAGAACAATTTCCTTCTCAGATCCCCAAAACAGCCTAATCCCTGTTTCTACAGCTAGAGTGTTTTTTTAAAAGCCCCTTCAAGGAGAGAGGAAAAAGAATTTAATTTTCTTGCTTAAAGGGCACTATAAAAAGAACAAAGAACAAAGCGATAAATGGGCAGAACATCCAGGCTGCTTCCCCACCATGCCACACAAAATACATTGTTTTCCAAGGAGGAAGAAACTGTAATCCGTTGAGCAGAAGAACATAAGAAGCGACTCACTGGATCGGACCCAAGGCCCATCTTGCCCAGCAACCACTTCTCCCAGTGGCCAACAGCTGGACAAAAGCTTGCCCTCCTCACCCTCCCAGCTGCCGGCCCTCAAAGGCTGACCACTGTAGACAGAAGGCTCCAGGCAGGGCTCTGAACCTCAATTCTAGTCACCCAAGCTCAAACTGCAAAAATCCAACAGTCCTTCCTGTACCTGATGGCACAGACTTCGCCACATTTGGGATCCTAGACTCTCTTGCATCCCTCCCGTGGCCTTCCTCATAACGCTACCTCCATACTGCAAGAACAGCCTTCTGGGCAAGCTGGGCTGTGGATCCGTGCAGTGGGACGATTCTTACATGCTTAAAGTGTGTATGCCACAGGTGGAGGCACAAGTGTGCAACATCCAGGCAGGCCAGGTGTGGCTGTAGAGAGTGTACAGAATTCCTGCTGGCAGACCTGCCAAAGAAGAGCAGAGGCGTTTGGCCTGCACGGACTCAGGTCCCTCCTCTGACTCCCATGGTGTGAAAATCTAGCTTCTCTCTTCTGCCAGGCTACAAACAACAGAACAGTCTAGGATATTGTGGAACTGGAAAAGGTGCAGAAATGAGCAACCACAATGATTAAGGGGCTGGAATATCTCCCTTATGAAATTAGGCTGCAATGCCTAGGCCTCTTCAGCCTGGAAAGATGGTATTTAAGTGGGGACCTGACTTAAAATCATGTGTCATTAACCAAAGGTGGGCAGAAAAAATGTATTTCCTCTACCACACAACACTAGAACCAGGGGGCATCTAAGAAGCTGATGGGCAGGAGAGTTGGATGTGACAAGGGGAAGGATTTCTTCACACAGAGGGTCATCAGTCTATGGAATTTGCTGCCAGAAGAGGTGGTGACATAACCAGCCTAGATGGCTTTAAGCAAGGCTTAGGCAAATTTATGGATGACAGATGTATCAGCGGCTACTAGAATGGGTGCCTCAGTACATCTTTCAGGCTGGGGGGACAAGCAGGAGACCTCTAAGGCCATTTGCTGGGATTCGAGAACAGGAGAAGGTTTGCCCTTGTCTCTGCTTGAGTTGCCCATGGGCAATTGGTGGGCCACTGTATGAAACAGTATGCTGGACTAGATGGGCTATGGTCTGACTTGGCAGGGCTCCTTGCAGGTTCTTATGGACCAGATTGGCTATAGCCTGATCCTGCAGGGCTCATGTTCTTATGTAGTCAGAACTCAGCAGAGTTTACGGCTATTGAGGATCTAAATGGAACAGCGTCTCCTTAGTATTCTTAAATTCAGAAGATACACAGGTTGTGCCAAACCCAAACCACCTGTACTCTAACTGGGTCTCTGCTGCCGCCATGATGCCTCCCACCCCAGAGGTCCAGGCTCCTTCAACACAACCTCCCAGGTTGGATCTTGTTGCCTTGTCCTCATAGGCAGAAGGTTCAGAGGTTTGAGGCTCGGGAAAACGGGCCCTGACTGAACTCTTGTGCTTTGCGTTGAGCGCCTCCTCAGCCAGGAAGCCTGGTGTGTACCCAGAAAGACTTAAATGGTGGCAAAAATACAAGGCTGGCTCCCTTGGGTCACTTGCTACAGAAAACCTCCGTGATCTTACATGGGGCAGGAGGGGAGGCGCCGTCTCCTGCAGAAAAATAAATGCTGGAGGTTTTGACACAGATGTCATTGAGAGAGCAGAGCCGTTTATTTGAAGAAGGGCAGCACGGAACCGACTCATGGTGTTCACTAGTCTCACGGTCGGGGGCGGCTGGGGGGGGGAGGGATCCTCACACCAAATCCTGCTGCCCAAAAATAAACACCAACTGGCAAGAGCTGCTCCAGCGACAGAGGCAAGAGTAGCCATGCCGTTAGAGATAATCCGGCCGGGAGCAGGACGGGGGTTCTGTGGCCCCATGGAGGGCAGGGGGCAGCAGAAGGGGAGCCTGTTCCACTCTGCCACCCATTGGGAAGACGCCCCTGTGCCCAAGGGGCCCACAAGGCCAATCCGCTCACCCACAGCCTCCGCTGGGACCCAGACCAAAATGTCACCAGCAGGCGCCCCTCCTGCATCCACCTGGTGACCACCGAAACAAGGGCAGCCAACGCCCAGCAACAGGCCTTCCTTTCGACATTTCTACTAAAATCTCTTTTCTAAAAGACCAGTTGAGCGACTAGAAGAACTTTACTAAAAGCAAAGTTTAAGAAGTAAATATTGCAACAATATCCAGCAGAAAAGTGAGACCATTTGCTGGAGCCCAGCAACCAACGCAGATGAACCAGTGGCGCAGCAAGGGGGCCTGGATGCAGATGAACCCAAGCCCTGCAAGAGATCTCTGGCCACGCAAGACCAGAGGGCTGAAGCCTCAGACCTCCCTGTTGGCGGCCCTGACAGGCAGCACAAAGAGCCACGTGGCCTGAGCAGAAGACTCAGAAGGGGGGCTGGGGCCACGCCACGGGGGAGGGTTAAGGCGAGCTGCACAAGGCCAGCCAGTTCATAAATGGGGGGGGGAGTCCTGCCGTGGCACTCATGGTTGCCCCTGTGCTTTGGAGCCCTGAGGCACCCACTTGGATACAGCTCAATGCCCCCCATGCCTCCTGCCAGGACTGCCCTCCTCAACAGGAAACTGGGGGTTGTTTTCTCCCAAGGGGGGTGCTCCCAAGGGGCTCGCTCTTCTCCAGCGCCATAGCCAGACTCACCCAAGCCACTGATGGTATGGGTCACATCACTGGCCTCCAGCAGGATTGGGCCGGTCTCCTGCTGCCCCTCCTCCTTGTAGTACAACCGGTACCCCTGCACGGCCGCAGTGTCGCCCAAGTCTTGCTGCCACAGGACCGTGATGGTGGTGCAGTTCAGTGGCTCCAGATGCAGGTCAGGAGACTTTGGGGCTGGAAGACACAGGATGTCCCATTTGTGGTTCAGAGGGAAGGAGACAAATCTGACCACTGGGACTGAACCCTTGGCCACACAAACAGCCCTTTGCTCTGGGGGCATCACACCCCGACCCAACGCAGGCATTCACATCCATTTCGCGCAAAAGTAACCATGCAAATTTGCAAAAAACAAACCAAGTGCCTACCTTTGATGCTTGTGGCCTTGGGAGTGTGGTGGGAGGTCCAGGCAGATGCCTCCCCCCACCCGACCTGAGTTGCTGCAGAAATGCGAACCAGGTAGATGCTATCAGGTCTCAGGCCACCGAGGAGATACTCGGACGCTGTGCCCGGCAGCTCCAGAGCTTGAATGGTGCTCTCCGTGCTCAGGCGAAAGGCCAAGCGGAACGAGACCACTTGACCACGGCGGAACTTGCCTGGAATCGGCAGCCAGGAAATCAGGATATCTGTGGGGCTTCTGCTCGTCAGGCTGAGTTCAGGTGCCCTCAGAGGCACTAAGTGGTGGGAAGGGAAAGGTTTCAGTGCCAAGCAGCAGCAGGCAACCCTCCCGCTTCCCAAAGAATCAACTCGGCTTCAGGGGCTTCAGGCTTGGACCCAGCACTCCTCTCATCCCCACAGATGTAAGATCCAGAAAGGACTTATGGCGAGCCGTGACAAAAAGCTTCAAGCACCCCTCCCTACTGAAAAGGGCCTGGAAGGCAAGCCGGTTGAGCAGCGTCCCATTCACGCAGGACTGGCCGCCCCTCTTCACCTCAACACCACAAATGAATGCTTCCTTCCTACTGCAGAGAAGCAACATGCATGAAGAAGAAGAGCTGGCTTTTCTACCTCCTTTTCTCACCCATTTAAGGGGACTCAAAGTGGGTGACAAACCTTCTGGTTCTTCAGGCAGGTGGGGCTGGGAGAGCTCAGAAGAGAGCTGGAACCAGACCAAGGTCACCTGGCTGGCTTTGTGGAGCAGTGCAGAATTAAATCTAGTATTCCTAGATAAGCGTCTGGCTCCCTAACCATTAGACCAAACGGGCTCAACACTCGTCTAAACTTTACAACCCTTTATTCTGGGTTTCCATCTCGCTTTCATTCTGCCTTCTGGACAGGATCTCAGAGTAGATGGCTCTACAATGATTTCTCTGCTTCAACTGGCTTGTAAACTCCTGTGAATATGGTTGGCTGGATGGTTTTAACCCTCCCTGCCTGCTTCTCTGAAGTGGACTTCTGCTTGGAGTGCGCTGTACCAGAGAAAAAAGGGGTGCCACTCCCAAATAATGTTTGCATTTCAGAAACAGTTTAATCCACAGCAGATAACCCAGGGAGCGCCAGAACGGCCCCGTGGCAGGAAATCCTCTCCTGGGGCAGCAAGTGGCAGTGTTGATGCAAGAAGTGGGACCGGGAGACAATCCCACCAGGACCCCTTGGTCCTCACTGGAGTCCCCTGTGCTGCTGGGCAAGGCCTCAGCACTCCTCAGCAGGCTGGCTGGAAGCAGAGGGGCCCTACGTGGCTTGGCCTAAGGGTGCCTGTGGAGCTGAAGGCTATTATGATGTCAAAACCGAAAATGGAGCCTGGAAATTCAGCAGAAGCCACGACTGTTACAGGCAAGATCCTTAGGCAGCCTTCGCTCCTGGACTTCTCATCTGCTCAAGGCTCCAGGTGGGGGACAAGCAGCCCCTTTCCCCCGAGGGGAACTGACGTACCGTCCTCCAGAGTGTGCTGTGTCACATGGTCGGACATCTGGCTGGCACCCATGGGCATGTAGGCCACAATGTAGAAGGTGTAGTTGTTGGCCGGCTCCAAGTCGTCAATGATGTAATGGGTGGTGTCGTTGCCGAGGACCACCTGATATTCCTCGTTGTTTAAGCCTGAAACGCGAAAGGGTCTTCAGGAGACGAGGAATGGCCAGTGGAACTTTCCTCCAGCTCCCTCCACCAGCCTTTCATAGGTCCAAGCGAGGAATTAAGGGGGCAGTGGCTAAAGGAAAGGGGGATTTTGCTATGCTTGGGGCAGAAACACCGTCACTCTCTGCTCCAACTGGTGGGTCTTCAGGGTCACTGGACAGCAAGGAGTTCTGTGTGGAAGCAGCCCTGAATTGGCCAGGGCCCTTCCTGTGGAGCAGAGGGCCTCGTGGCGCTTTCTCTGCCACCATCCAGCCTGCCTGCCTGCCTCCCTTTGGTGATCATTTATAACCCCTCTATTTGGACCCATCATTGTGTGTGTGTGTGTGTGTGAGAGAGAGAGAGAGAGAGAGAGAGAGAAACCAGTGCTTAAAGGCCCAGCACCATGGGCGAGGGAGGGGGTGCTACCTTTGGGTCCCACTGTAGCCCAAGGGACACTTGGCTCTTTCTCGGGGTGTTTTAATGCAGCAACAGGCCAAGGACTGCTTCTGCCCCACCTTATTAGTCTGTGGGAAACATGCAGGTGCAGAGAAGGGGAGTGGGGGGATCTTCTTGCTCCCCCCACCCCATCCCTAAAGCAGAAAGGGGCTCTGGGGGGCTTGGGAGCCCCTCTGCAATTAAGGCATAATTCACACCAAATGGCTTCTCAACTTCAGTTTAATTTTAAAAAGAAAAATAAAAGCCGCTCTGCTGAAGTGGTTAAGCTCTTCCTCCTAGAAATCCTCTCTGCAGACAAACCAAAATTCCACCAGTCAGTTTTCCCACAGGTCTGAGTTAACTTGATCGTGCTTTAATTAGGCAAGATTATGAGCATCTCACAACACCCTAATTAATGGCCCGTTAATGAGGAACTCTCTGCCGTGATTTCTGACCTGACGCACAGCCCCAACCTGAAAGGGCCTTGAATAAGAGGCAGGACCCCTGGCGGAGACCCTAATGAAAGCGCCGGGTGAGAAGGCCAGGCAGGCAGGCCCCCCTCGGCCCCCCTTCGTCCCTTTTCCTGATCGTTAACAAGGAATTAACACGCTCCCTCATCAGAGCCCCATTCATGCGGCTGCCTCCAGCACCTTCGCTCTCCCCAGCTGGCGCACAAAACAAGCCTTCTAACAGGCTCCTCTTGGTCCCCTCCCAAGCCAATCTCCACCCCACCCCCCAGGGGCTCAACATTCAACACTCACTTTTATTCAGCCTGGGAAGAGGTTGGGGGGGCAGACAAGACAATATGGCTCCGGGTCGTGCTTCAGGAGCGCTACCCCCAAATTTCTCACAGGTGGGGCCCAGTCAGACTGCTAAGGAGCCCCCCCCCCGAGGGTCCCCTGACAGAGCATCCCCCAAAGGGCCTGTAGCTCACAGGTGGGAGAACTGGCAGAAGCACGCATGTCCCCCAGCGCAGCAGGTGTGGAATCCCATGGGCAGGACGTGAAGGCAACGGACTGGGCCAGGAAATTGAGCCCCCACCTAGATGGACGGCCTGCTCTCTTAGGGCTGCCCGACAGACCCTGTGGCAGTGCCATCTCTGAGGCACAAAAGCGGTGGGAGCCACTGGCAGTTAGTACAATGGCCTCCCTTCTGCGATGTGTCGCCATGCTGAGCGCACTGGCAGGGGCGAGGGTGAGCATTTGTGCCTTTGGGTGAAGAGGCACTTTCCTTCCTCTTTCTCTAAGGACTGGTACTGGTTGGAATTGTTCTTCATTGCCACTTCCATTTGTTTTTAAACCTTCCCAGAGGCCCCAGCCTACAGGACGGGATAAAAACCCATTGTAATAAACAATAAATGAGTAGCTCACAGATCCCCTTGCTGTCCTAAGAGTGACAGTGGCAAACGCTCCTGCAGCTCCTAAGAATCCCCCAGGGTCAGGGCGCGCAGGGAGGCCATCACAGGAGCTGGGGCTCCAAGGCGATAAAGCAGCCAGGGCGGGGAAAGAGACCAAAATGCAGTTCCGAGCACCGTGGATGAGTGCAGTTTGGCTCCCAGCAGCACCCGCAGAGTGCAGGCTTTGCCCTTCCAAATAAGCATGAGATAAAACGCAGGAGCATCTGTGCCATTCAAATCCCAGCCGCGTTTGGGACCCTAGATTTTGGGTTTCAGCAACTGCTGTGCATCTAGCCAGGTGTGTTTCCCCTGGAAGGAACAGAAGGAAAGTGGCTCAGGGTGCTGAAGGACACAGGTCCTCTCCTTGGCAGTAGCTTTTAAGGACACTTATCGCTTTGTTTTAACAGAAGTCTTAATATGGGCTTCACAAAACTAAAAACAAGGCAAGACCCAAGAGAGGCAAAGACCCCTCAGGATCTGACTGAGGAACTGCACACACCTGCTGAATTGGAGAAAGACGGCTTCAGGGGCCCCATAGCCCGCCTTCAGCTCAAAGGGGCTGCCAAGGGGCAAGGGGGCAATTTGTGCACCGGACGCTAATGACCAGCAGCGCAGAAGGGGGCCACTCACCTTCCGCTTTCATGTAGTGGACCGAATACGCAATCACTTTGTCCGAATTATAAAGGGGCCTCTCCCAGGCCAGCAGGATGGCCGAGCTGGACATGGTTTCCGCATGGACGTTGCAGGGGGCACTGGGCCGGTCCTCGGACAGAACTACAGTAAGCCGTGCCCGGGAAAGGATGGAGCCCTGGCTGTTCTCCGCCATGCACTGGTAGATGGCGTCATCTTCAGGTATGATCTGGTTGATCACCAGTTTGCTAAACAAACAACAAGCGTCAGAAGGAGGCAAGGTCAGAATCGGTCCCAGGGGTCCTGATACAAAGGGCAGAAAAGGACCCTGCTCTGGTGCAGAGCCAGCCCTGAGCCCCCAGGCACTCAGCAGCTCCCACCTTTCAGAAGTGCCATGCTGACTGGATTCTGCTCTTCTGCCTCAAAAAGGGGACGGAGCAACTTTCTGGAAGGTCAGAAGGAGACGCTGGACTCGTGGCCAGAGTGATCTTGTCTTCTAACACGAACTGAGTTCATGTGGTCATGCTTGCTCTAAGAAGAGCTCCCCGCTTCTCCCCCCCCCCCCCCCGCAGTCCCTTTGGACAAAGTGGCCCAGGCCTGGACTGGGACCCCACGGGTGCATGGAGGCGTCTTCTCTGTGCCTCTGACCAGAAGTGCTTCAAATCCTTTGACTGGGCCTTTCTAGATTAGCACTGTTCCTTCAAGCACACAGTTTTCTCTTAGGGGAGCAGATTAAAACTTTACTTTGCCCCCAAATGTTCAAGCTTCTCCGCCTTTACCCATGCCATGGCCCACAAGGAGAAGCTGAGGCACGCTAAGCCCTAGCTGGGCCAAGCACCCCCCCCCCCCATGTGGCACCTGTTCCGACTAAGGACATTCTGCCGCCCAAGCCTTGCAGCCCAAAGTGCCTCCTCCGTCCAGGGGCTTCAGGCTTCCTCATCCTACAGGGAGGCAGCCCCTTCACCCTCCGGGCCAGCGGGTCTCCTTCTCACCTGTGGTACATCTTGATCCTGCCGTTGGAGTGCACCTTCCTCCCATTCTTCAGCCAGGTCATCTTGGGTGTTGGGATCCCTTCCGCCTGGCAAGCAAAGCGGGCAGTGCCAGCCCGAGGCCTGGTCAGACTGCCCGGCCACTCCACAAATGAGGGGGGAGCTGGGCGGGGGGAAACAGACGAAATGGCAAGAAGTCCCATAAGATTCTGCAGTCACGTATTGGCCACTGATACGCATGTTCAAAATACCTAAAATACTGGGATTGCTTCTGGATTTAAGAAAGAGCCACAAACATCAATGGCCTTCCCCGTCCTGTGCTTGCAACCCTGGCCGAATCCCCGTCCAGCGCCAATGAGATGGTTTTCCACACTGCCCTAAGGGTAACGAAGCGCGTGGAGGGCCGTTCCTTTGCAACATCTACTTCTCATTTACACCCTTGCATCGGCTGGAAAGACAGGGCACCAGTCTGCTCAGCTGAACCACACAGAGAGTTTGATGTTGCTTTCCCCCCAGTTAAGGATGGGCTTGAAAATTTTTAACATTCGAAATTTGTATGAGTTTGAACGAATCCGGACATTCAGATCCGAATCAAACGTTCTGATACATTTTAGGAAGCTTCGTATGGGACTGAACATTCGTACTGAATTCGATTCCTACCACATTCGAAGAGGATTTAGTCGAATGAATATGAATTTTCTTGCATTCAATACGAATCGAATACAGAAAAAACATTTGTACACATTGCTACCCTCAGTGCTTCTCATAAACGAAGCATCTTCAGAAAGAAGCCCGAGTTTCCCTGCCGGGCCGGTTACTTTCAGACAGGATCGAGGGCGAAGCGGAGAGTGCAGTCCTGACCCTGCCGCTGCCCTGCCTGCGTTCCCTCGCCAACTGCACGGGCAGCCAAGTCAACATGTCTCCGAGACAATTGTCAAGCAGCCCCAGGAAGGGGTCTTGCAAAACCCAAGACCCTTTCAGGCTGCTTCTGGAGGGGCAGGTGTTTGATCTGAGATATATTTGTGCTCTGTGCACCACCCTGGGGCCTAAACAAGTAAATAGTTATCTGATTGCTTTCTGTGTGTGTTATACTTTGCCACCAACCTTAAGCCTTCAGGTTAAACTGGACTGAGAATCCAAAATCAAGAAAACCTGCTGCTTAATGCACCTCCCCTTTCCACGGTTCAGCCTGGTGAAGGCCTGCCGTCTGAAGGGCCTCCAGATCTACTCGGGCAACAAAAGCACCGGCCGCTGCGTGCCTCTATGAAGGGACCAGGGCCAGCGACCCAAGCCGTGGGCGTCTCTGCTGAGGCCACACCTGCCACTATCCTGTCTCCCCAGGGCGGCTCACCCAGCACATCCAGGGCTGCCATTGCAGTGGTGAAATTGCGCGTGCCAGGAATCGTTGCTCGGCAGATGTACACGCCTGCGTGCTGCACTTTGACGTCCGAGATCATGAGGTTCCCATTGCCAAGCACACGGGTGTTGAAGACATCAATGGGTTTATGGTCTGTATGAGAGAAACAGTTCAGTGATAAAGACATTCCACAGGAATAGGCTCATCCCACGTGAAACAGTTTCCTTCTTCCACCCGGCTTGGTTCTCTTCCTTTTTCTAACATCGGAACGCCAATCCGTACTTGGAGCAAAAGTCAAAACCACTGTGGAATCTGCGCTGCCGCTGCCTTTGTGCCAAACTCTTTATGGGGCTTTTGGAGTCTGAACCCAGCAACCGCATTCCTGAACCCCTCATTTCTGTGCACCAGAACGTTTTGGCACCAGGAAGCCACATGGCTCCCAACTTCAGCTACAGAAGTAGACGTGTGGTAGAAACACCAGCAGAAATCTGTGAAAAGGATGCCCCGCTAGCCTTCTCTCATTTTGCCTTCCCCCGCTAGCCTCATCTTTTCATCAGACAGCACAAGGAACATGAGGGATGGGTCTGAGTTGCGCACAGCAAAGAAATGAAGGGGTGTGCAGCTGCAGAGACTCACCTAAACGGCTCCAGGACACAATAGGCTTCGGATGCCCTGAGGCAATACACTCAAAGATGATTGTCTGGTGGAGGGAGGCTGTGATGTTCTGAGGAGCAGCGATAATGGACGGTTTGTGGACATGCTTAATACTAGAGGCTGAAAGAGAGATTGGGGGGGTTAAATGGAAATAACGCCCACCCCCCATCACCTACATTTATATCAGAGGTGTGTCTGAGGGCCACGTTCTAAAGAACACAAGGCACCATGCTTGGGTCCCCAAATATGCCTCATCTGCTCTGGCTCGTGCCCAGCACAGGGCCGTGTGGGAGGAAGACAAGGCTTAGGATACCTGGGACGACCGTCAGTGTTGCCTCAGCGCTCTTCCGCCGGTTGGCTACCGTCGTCGCAACACAGCGGTAATTCCCAGAATCCTTCTGCTGTACACCATAAATCTGCAAGACTCCTGTCGGCAAGGCAGTGATCCTGGAGGGAAATGCAAACAGGAAGGGGTCGTCTCTAATTAAGGAGGAAGGAAGCAACCACCATGCTGCACTCCCCAGATCCAGCCTAAACGCCTTATACTTCCATAAGTGCTCTTGCTCGCTTGCTCACGCTCTTATTATTGATTGTTTAAGGTATCACTTCCCATCAAAAGACCTCAAAATGACATACAAGAAAGAGGAAAAAATAAAAACTAAAGACGACAGAAAACCCAGCAACTAAAAAGCACATTAAAAACTGGCTCGTGTGTTCCCAGCCTGCATCTTCATCAATGGCCCTGACAATTCGTGACCATTTTCCCATCTCCTGTGAGCTTAAGCACTTTCACACCTGCCAGTAAAGCTCTCTGATGATCTACCATGAGACAGACTTATCTTACTCCAGCTGGGCTTTCCTCCCTTGCCTGCTGGGTGCACCTCCTACCTCCCATTCTTCTCCCTCCACTCCCACTTCATCTATACAATCCCTGATCTCAGGAGAGAGGCTGCAAGAACTTCTGCCATAAGAAGTCCAGTAAGCTTAGGAACCGCTGGGAGACTCACCGCCTGACGCTTGACCGCACTGGACCAGCTAGATGGCCTCACCTCTTTCCCTCAGCCTCCCCCACAGGCTCACTGTGTGAGTAAGATGAGGGTAGATGATCCTTCCTGACCAACCTGGAGGGAAAGCCAGCAGAGCAGAGAAACCACCTGTCTATACCTGTCCGTGACAATGGGTAAGTTGGTCCGGTTTCGCTCCCAGGTGATGATGGCTGGAGGGTTGGCGGAGATCTTGCAGGCGAAGCGAGCCACACCTCCTTCGTGGACCTCCGATGAAAGCGGCTGAACTTCAAATGTGGACATGGCTAAAAGAGGGCAAGAAACCAAAAAGGCAAATGTGTTTTACATCTGAACCACATGCTGAGGAAGGGGAAAAGCCTAAAGCTCACTGTGGGTCCCCTGTCTGGCTCTATCTGTCAGCCAAAGACTAACTCAGAGGGATCCTTGTGTATGGAAAAGCTTTGGGATGGGTTGAAAAAGAGCCAGAGCGACGAGGTTCAAGAACAGCCTCGCCGCTTCCTTCCAGAACGGTTCCCCGGAGAGTTTGCTTTATGGGAGCTTTAGTCCATCAGCAACCCTACTGTAACGTAAACACAGAAAGTGACAGTTGCTGCTATGGCAGGCGTGGGTTATGTTTTCCTTGTTCCCTCTCGAGGCCAGTTCACATCTGGATCCATTCAGAAACCAAATACACGCCATGTTTGCAGCCCAAGCCCTGGTGGACAGCTCAGCGGCCTGGGAACGGGAAACATCCAGCCGGCTCAACCTATCTGGACCAGGCAGGGCGGAGGTGCTGTCTTGCCTTTGGGGACACAAGACACTGGGAGGGAAATGCGGAGGCGACTGTTAAAACTCTAACAGCTCTCTGGAAATAAAAGAGCCACACTCCACTGAGGAGACCTGTGTGGCAGGACCTGCCACGGACTGGAACCACCACACCAACCGGCCAGCACAGCAGCAGCAGCAAAAACAAAGGGGGAAAGCCCATTACATGTTAAGGGCCGTTCGAAGGAGGGCCTGCAACGACCGCCAAACGCGCGACACGCCTGCACAGTTGCGAGAGCAGGGCAGGAGAAGTTCAGGAGGCTGGGAGAAACCCCACTGGGGACACTGGGAAACAACGGTGTAGCACAGCCTGCATGGAGGAAACGGGATGTTTTTCTTCCTCCCCCCTCCCCAAAATAGCAGACTCCCCAGAGAGTCTCTCAGCAAAGCAGAAAGCTGGGAAGCTTGGGAAGCCCCCAATCCAGGTGTCCCCCCCAAGGGCTGTTGGTCAGGAATGGTAGCAAGGCCTCCTACGGCCACAGGAAGGAGGCGAGGGCTGAGCTCCAGGGGGCACGGATGGGGCCCACTTCATGGGGCACCTGCCTGGCTCTTAGAGACAGGGCCCTGGTCCACCGTTTCTGGTTTGGGGCTGAAGGGGCGCTCTCCCAGACGCCTCAAGCCCTTCTCCAGGAGGTAGGACAACAGCACAAAAGGTGTCCGGAACTGTCCTGGGCCCACCCCGGTGCCTCCCCCGGCCGGCCCCGGGGCACCCTCTGTCAAGGGCGCAGGCGCACAGGTTCAGACAAGAACGGGCAAGAGGAACTTGGTGCTGCCCCATGCAGAAGGTTCTGGGCGACAGGAAGATCCTGCGTCCAGAGCGAAGACATCTTAGCTGCCCCATTTCTGACAGCCGTGGGGATGAGGGAGGAATTTGGAAGCCCAACCAGAACAGACACAGCAGGCTTCCAGCTCAGAGGAGGCACTGGGATCCCCACGGAGGGACCATCCTCCGCTACAAACCCTGCAGGCCCCCAGAGCCACTGGGCGGCGGCATTACGCAGGAGATCAGGCGTTCCTTTGCCCCCCAGCCGAGTGGCCATTCTAGGGAAGGTGGCACGGGGGAGCAGGATGGGCCCTTGCATCTGGGGGAAGGGGGAAGCAAATGGGTGGGGCAATGGGGAGACAGGGGCCTTTCTGGGCCCCAACGCGCCTGCCCCACCCCTGATCCTGCCTGTGCAGAGAGGTGGTTCAGGGAAACCAGGATCAAAGCAGGACTGACTCTCGATTTCAGTGTCACGTTTTCTTTGAGCTGTGAAGGGGCATAAATCTGCCCTGCTTGAGAGGTAATTACACAGAGCTTCCATCAATAAATGGCGGCGGGAGGGGGGATTCCAGATTCAATAGTAGGAGAGGATTCTGGCCATCTGTCTCTGCAGCAGGGCTCAATTCATCACCTTTGCCCTGGACAAACCTTCACAGGGCCCAGCCAGCTAGCGCCAGGAAGAGCCTCCAATGCCAGCCGGCCCCCACGAACCGCCCTGAGCGCCCAGGAAGTTTAAACTGCCGAAGTTCTGCAACAATATGAATTTTAACTTCCCCACCATATGCCGGCTGCCCCTCAAGAGACCAGAGAGAGCGCAAGGAGGCAGAGTGGCGGAAAACAGTCAGGGCCAGGCCACCTCTGGGGGGCCCAGGCTCCCTGGCCAGCCCCCTGCAATCACTGGGGAGTTCTGGGAGCACAAGGAGGCAACATCCAGTCTGTCCCTACAAGCGCTGGTGGATCATGGCCTCCAGCGTCGGCGGGACCTTGCCCTCAGAAAGGGCCCTTCTTCTGTTCAGACCATCTCTGGAGCAACTGAGAGGATCCACTTCTTATCCTCTGCCTCCTTCGGCAGCAGAGATCTTTTCCGTCCACTAACTTTCAGGGTCCTGCCCTGCGAGTAACTGCAGGCGTGGGGAGTCGTTCTGAAGCACAGGGCATGAGAAAGAACCGGGCACCTGACCTAGAACAAGCACTGGGCGATGCCAGGATGGCACCTCATTTCAGTCCCGTACAAAACAACCACGTGCATCCAAGGATCCCAGCAAACGAACTGGCCGGTCTCCCGGCATTCCTCGTTCCTCCCAAACTCCAAATTTCAGGAGCTCAGACCTGCAGGAGGCAGGCAGACTCACGGGCAGAACACCTTGCCTCAGAGACTCCGTCTGCAGCCTGGAAGGGCAGACGGGAGACGGTGTGGTAAGAGGGCACAGCTACTCCTTGGAGGCCGGGCCAGGGCGCCCCTGCCTGACTGGGACCCAGAGAAGCAAGGCAGGGGCTGACGAGCTCAAGTGCTTCCCAGAAGGCCAAAGGGCCACCTCCCTCCTGGCTCCCAGGGAGCAGGAGGCGCTCTGCAACCACTGCAAAATGCAGCCCTTTTGCTTTGAAGGCTAGAAGACCCACGCCTGGCTAGAGGCCAACCCAAAGTCCCCTTGCAAAGCAGACCAGAAACCAAACCAAAACAATGCATCGATTTTGCGTGTGGCACTTGGGCAGCCTACCCCGCCCGCTGGCCCCAGGCATCAAGACTGGCATGGCCTGGAACCCAGAAAGGGGAGAAAGGGCCCTTCGAAGAGCCCTGTGCGGCCTAAAGCTCCACTTTTGCTTCTGGCCACTGGGCCGGGCAGTGCCAGACCTCAGGGTGAAAAATGGCGCACTGTAAAATCACCCTCGGACTGCCTCTCAGAGAGCACTGTGGGCGCCCATCAAAGTCCTCTGGGCAGCGGTGAGGCTCAAAAGCAACAGCAGCAGAATCGCCTTCATGCTCCCTGCTGGCGGCTCCTCCCAAGGGCTCCTCTGATCGTCAGGGGGTGGTAAAAGGCCTCGGACCCCCAAGGGCTCCTGCGGATGTTCCGGGTTGCCCTCGGGGGCCCCTGAACTCCTGCACTCCTCACCCAAGCCTCTGGCTGGGGGAGCAGCATCCCACTTGCCCTGCAGAGGCACGGTTTTAGGTGATCTACTGGATCTGCTTGTAGAGAGATCTTGTTCCGGGAGGGAGGGACAGAGTGACGCATGGGCTGAGGGTGGAAGGCAGCGCCCCCCTCTGAGCGGGCTGTGCTGTGCACGGTCAACTTGCAGTCACCTTTGGGCAGAGGGCTAATGCTGGCAGGGAAGATCTCCTCCTGCAAGGGGTCGGGAAATGGCCCTAGGTAGGAACGCTGCTTGAGGGAGGCCGCCCCTCCCTGCCCAATCCGCCATGTTTCCACGATACGTGTCCACCACACACAGAGCCAGCACCAAACACGCCTGGCAGAAGAATATGCGCATGATCGCGCAACAGCAGTCACAAGGGCAAGGAGGCTGCCTGGAAAAACCCATCTTGGATTCTGGGATATCAGTGGGGCCTGCAGGGCTGCTGTGCTCTGCGCAGACCCCCCCCCCCCCCAGCGAGCCTTCCCCCCTTGCCTTTGTCTCAGGGGCCAGCAGCAGCCCCCAGAGCAGAACCGTCTCTGGCACGGACGCAGAGCCGGCTGCTGGAATGCGGCTGCCCCTCCGGACAGGGCCTATTGTCCTCCTGAAACCGGAGCTGCCTCTCCTCTTTGTGAGGGGAAAAAGGCCGGAGCAGCCGCCCTAAATCTTCCTTTGATGGGAGGCCGCATGAAGGCTGAGAGGCGCAGGGGCTCCTCTGACCCCAAAGCAATCCGCTCAGCCAGATAATGCTGCCGCCCCTCCCCCGCCCCTGTCCTGAGCATCATGAATGGCCCCAACCACAGAGTCCCTTTCTCCGGCCACAGAAGAATGCCGGCCTGGACACTGGAGGGAATGAATGGGCACCTCCGTCAGTGGGGCCGCAGAAAGGCCCACAGAGGGAGTTCACTGACCACTGGCCGGAGCAGGAGAAAGGCCGGCAGGCCCCTCCCCCAAAGCACCCGTTTCGGGTCCCCGAGGTCAGCCAGCAGCCGCCACAAAAGGGCTCCTGCCAAGAGGGACGAGCAAGTGCCTCCATCTTGGAGGGGAGGGGAGGGCGGGGCAGGGAGCAGGGCAACCTGGGAAAGAGGCAGCTGCTGCTCCATTTTGTCCATGGGGCCACGATTATGGGGGACGCCAAAGGGCCTTTCCTCAGACAGCAACCAGAGGTGCAAAGGTTTTGATCACAGCAAACATATCCAGACGTCTGCAAGTCCTTGCCATCGAGAAGGAAGTTTGCTCCAAATCCTGGGAGCCACTACCAAAAAGGCCACTGCTCCAATGGCCACTCCGTGGATCTCATGAGGCAATGGAACCACCAGAAGGGCTTTAGCCGAGTATCTTGCTATATGGCAAGCAGTATACCAGAGCAGCAGGGTGTCTTGTGAAGAGAAAGAGAAGCCACTCACACCCAGCGGGCAGAAGGGAGGCTCACAGGAGATCAGGACCTTTCCGCACTTTGGCTCTCTAGCTGACCCACAGCACATTCTCAGACAGAGCCTCTGCAAGTCAAGGAGCTGCTTCCAACTCGGAAACTGCACTCACCTACACCTTTCTTGGCTCTGACAAGGCCCGTTCGCGCCTCTATGGTGCAAGGAGGAGCAAATGACACACCACCCAAGCGCACTGGCGCATCTTGCATCCGGGGCAAGAGATGGCGGCACCTGGACACACATCTGCACTAAAGAAAGTGTCCAGAGGCATGAGGAGGTGGGTTGGGGTGTCGTGGCATTCGCAAGAGCGCATGTTAGTACACGTCTGCCCAAGTTAACCTTTCCTGTCCCCCAGAAGGCACAGGGAGCGCAAATTTGCCACAGCAGGGCAGAGTCGGCCCGAATGTGCATAATGATGGAGTGAGGCCCACCAGAGGCAGCGTGCCTACTCTGACTGTTAATGACGTGATCTTCCAAGGAAAGATTTTTCAGAAATTAGGAGTGGATGATGGTGTGCAAGGGAACAGACACAGCTACCCCCCCCCACCATTCTCGATGTTTCTAATGGGGCTCTGTGGGGGGGGGGGGGCAATTTTGAAAACAGCAGGAAGTGGCTTTTCTACCCAGTTTTTCTCACCCATTTAAGGGGACTCAAAGTTGCTGACAAACCTTCTATTCTTCTCCCCAGTGCAGACACCCTGTGAGGCAGGTGGGGCTGTGAAAGATCAGAAGAGAGCTGTGACTAGCCCAAGGTCACCCAGCTGGCTATGTGGAGGAGGGCAGAATCAAACTCGGTATTTCCAGATAAGTTTCCAGCTTCCTAACCAGTAGACCAAACACTAGTCTATGAGAAAAGCAGCAATTAAACTGTGGCGCATAGCCTTCAGGTCTGTCCACACTGAAATCACACTTCATATTGCTGTGGTGCGTTCTGTCCATAAAGGCACAGCACCGTCATGCATCTGCATTTTTTAAAAACGGGGACTTTGGAGAAGATTGCTTTTTTCTTTCAAGAAACTACAAGCCACCAATAAAGAAGCCAGGGATTCAGGACTAAAAGCCCTGTGCGCGACTTGGTCCCACAGCAAAAGAAAGTTGTGGCCTTTGACCTTTGTCTATGATGCGCGGAGATAGGAGGAAGCGAAGAAGCACAATCGATAAGTTAATTTAATCCGCTGAACTATTATGCAGGGAGCAAAAACAAGATAAAGGGCCCCTGACTCTCCCACTGTTCCAGGCGACATCCTATGGCTTCTATGGATCAGCCCGTTTCTCAGCTGTCTCCTGTTCAGAGGCTCAGGCCTCGGACCACTCGCTTCATGCAGGAGCCTCTGCTGCGAAGACGATCCCAGTAGGGCTAACCGCCGAGATGCACAGCCAAGCAGACAGAAAACAGGCCACCATGGAAGAGAAAAGGTTTGCCAACCCATAGGAGCTGGGGGAATTGGTGAGGAGAGAAAGATGGACGCCTGGGACGGCTCTTTTGTTTGTGCAGCCTGTTGGGAAGCTTGCGGCGGACAGGTCGCATTTATTGCCCTGAGATTTCGCCGCAGAATTCTTGGAGCGTGAGTCGCAGAGTCACCCATCACCCAGCCTTACAGGAAAGGTCACATGTGCTTACTTTATCGCTGATCGGCTGCCCCTCTGTCAAAGAGCTCCAGAGGTGAACGTTACTCCCTTCCCTTCCATTTCACTCTCACATATCCCTGTGAAGAAGGCACAGCTCAGAAGCAACAAGCGGGGAAGGAAACTGTCTCCACCAGTAGTCAAGAGCTAGTCCTCTTTTTAAACCATTGGGCTAGGATGTATAAACAGCTTGGCAATCCCAGATCAGACCAAAATGGCTCCAACAGCCCCAACTTCCTTCTCACAACAGCAGCAGCAGGAATACAGAAGAGATGCTGCTGACCCTGCGGACAAGGAGATGGCCTGCCACACTGGTCAATGGAAGCCCCTCAGAAAGTACACGCAGTAGCCCAGCAGCAAACTGGCTGCTTTATGGTCAAGAGGGGCCGGATTTTCTTTCCACAACGTGGCCAACGGTTGGCCTAGGTAGTCCTTTGGTTCCCTTCAACGGCCGAGTTCCATGATTCCTCTGATGCCCTGGATCAACTACAGCAGCCAATCCCCCTTCTCGTGACAAAGACAAGGACAACATGCTCTTCCACAGGTGGTTTTGGTGGCGCAGGACTTGGGCCAAACCGTCCCAGGTGGATTCAAAGCTGTGAAAATTATTTCACCTAAAGATGCTTGATGAAAACGCCTACAAAGAAATAGCTTCTCCATCCCTTCAATGGGAAAGAACCCTGTGCACATGATAAGTGACCTTCCTCACACGCGGCACTGACCCAGAACAGCAACACAGATGCCAACATGCACAGGAGTTGAGGGGAACCAGCAGCAGGGGGGCAGCTTATTCTGGTACCTGAGGCAGAGAACCCCACAAGAAGCAGTAGGAGGGAACAGCCCTCCGTTTGCCTCCAGGGCACGCGCCTTCCTCTCCTAAGGGACTGAGGGCCAGCCTGACAGCCAGACTGGTGGCCCTTGAAGCCCCTCCAGGGAAAATGGTGTCCGAAAGGGGAGGAAAAAGGCGTGGCTGGTGCCCTACAACACCATGCCTAGTCAAAGGAGGCCCAGGGTGGATCAGCAGCAGCCCGAGGTGATGTTCAGCTGCCTGGACGTTCCCTCTTCCAAGCATGCTGCTGTTCCATTCATGTGCCCAAAGAACCTGCCCTGACTAGGTCCCCTTGGTCCTCAAGCAGCCAAGAAAGGTGTGGTTAGAAATCATGGGGCTCTTCAAATTCCCAGACCTGCTCTATCCTTGCTCACCTGACAGAGAACCAGGCACCCCTGCATTTAGGGCACACAGCCTCCACTTCAGGCAAAACTGAATCCCACCACATATCTAGAGAAAGACTTCTGGCCATCTTCCATCTAAGTGATGTCAAAGGCCTGCCTGAGAATCAGCAATGAATACCTGGCGCTACCCGTGGCAACTCAAGAAACTTTGTTCCCAAAGAACACTGTATGTCCAGCTTAGGCCCAAGAGCATCAAGGAAGCAGGAAGTCCCCTGATCGCTGGACGTACACCCAACATCAGCAGCCTCCAAAGACCCAAGCAGTGGACCCACAGAGAAACAAGATGGCGGCAGGTTCCTGGGCTACAACCAGGATGCAGTCAAAGGCATTTTTGGACTACATCTCCCATGACCCTTTGCCAAAGGCAGCCACAACTCTGCCCAGGTGGATGCAGCTGAGGTTCTCAGTTGCCCAAGATCCTGCAGAGCTGACTTGTGAGCTGCTCATTCCAGGTGGTGCAAACGCAAGCATTCATGTTACGTAACAGGGTTCCCTCAATCCCACCGGAGGAGCCGAAGGTCATTTCTGCCCACAGTGGACGGAGAGAGGAGCTACCTGATCGCACCTGCCTCCTGAAGAGGAGAGGCACCTTCTGCTGCTGCCCTGGGGAAGCGCCTTGAGCCTGGATCGAGTTAAGATGCCATGAGGCCTGGCAAAGTGGACGGCCTCTCAAGGAGTGGCAGCACAGGTGGCTTTCAGCAACAGCCAAGCTCAGGGCTCAGGTTCTGCCATGCGAGACACAATAAAGGAACCCCCGAAATTTCCCAGGGGATGGGAGGGGACGCTGCTGCACCACATGGAACCAGCCGCACCCAACTGGGCGGGGGGGTGGGGGCTTGTGATTGACATCCGGTGCAAAAGGCCTTCCTTCCATCAGGCACAGGCCTCTGGACTGAGATTTTAGCTAAATAAGGGTTCCAGAACCAGCATCGTGTCCACTTGGCTGTATTAGCCTGGCTGAAGCATCTGCCTTAGCGAGGCTGAAGTGAAAAGTCCCACCAGCGCCTTGTGATACCTGCCGGCAAGGAACCATCTCGAAGCCTCCCTTGTCTACAACTGCAAAACCAGAAAAGGCCCAATGGAGCGCCAACCCCTTTGTTGACCTGAGCATCTTCCTCCTCCCTGCCTCCCCACCTGCTCAGCCTTTTCTGCCCCCACCCGGTTGGTGACCTCCCAGGCCCACGTGGCCCCAGGGACAGACAGCTACCCTCCAGAGCCACTCTGGGCCTGACCCAGATCAGCCAGCCCAGAGGCTGCAGCCCAACACAGGGCTCAGATGTCAGGACAATGGGCTGCATCCTGAATGCTGGCAAATAGTAGTGGGAAACAGGAAACGCACACGCAGCCCGACAAAAGCAGGACTTGACCAGCAAGAACGACGCCATCAGGAGGCAGGTTGGAGCAGAAGAGACGGACGACGCAAAAGCACAAAGGCCGGACTCCAATTACCTAATTAGATTCCGGGGCAGAACGTTGCCTTCCTTGCCCCGGCACGGCTAATCATTTGAGCAAACATTTGCCTTTGTATCCCCGGCTGGTTCTCCCTGACCACGTCTTCCTCACCCTTCTGCAAACTCTAAAAAAAGAAGCTGCCTGTCTCTAAACACCCCCGCCCCGAGGCAGGGATGCCCAAAGCCCCTCCAAAATGCACTGGCTATCGGCTCTCGCCAGCAGGCGCTTAGATCCCTTTTGTCTCTCCCCAAATTTCCACAGAGCCCCTCCTGCAGCAGCAGCGGCCACGGCACAGCGCCAACGTGTGAGCCCCATTGGGCAGGCTTGCACCCGGGTGGCAAGTGCCGGTTACAAAGCTGGGAATCAGCAGGTCAGTTGCACCAACCGAGAGCAAAACAAAAGGAAGCCGGAGGGCAGCAAAAGCAGCTCTTCTGCCATTTCTCCAACCCTGCAATGGAGGTTGATGGGGGTTTTCCTCCACTGCCCCCCAACCAGCCACCCGGAGATAGCTGCATGTCTGCAAGTGTGCAGCAATTTACACTCTGCCTCTGGATTCGCCCCTCTGTCCCATGCCCCACGAAACAGGCGGCCGTGCACCTGTGGAGAGAGACTAACAAGGCCAAGAAGGGCCCAGGAGGTGCTTTGCTTTCTTGCAGGCTGGCTGGCAAAAGGGAGCAAGGGGCTCTATAGCCAACTGCCGGCAGAGAAGCTGAGCAGACAGGAGCAGTGCTGCCCAGAGAACGCCCAGGTTCCTGGCTCCCTCCGCCTGCAGCAAGCCCTGGGGCTCTAGGAAGAGACGGCTTAGCACCAGGCCCAGCTGAGCCCAGTTTCCTTCCCTTGCAACTGGGCCCATTGGCATTTGCTGGCCCCATACCTAACACTCAGTGGAACTCAAGGACAGAGGGGGGCAGGGCCTGATTCACAGCAGGGGCTGCAAGGGAGCCAGAGCCTGGGGACGCCTCAAGCTCCCAGCCTGCATTCCTGACAGCATCGCCTGGAACTGGGCTGCCCCTGGCATCCCAGAAGGGGCTCACAGAGCCCTGGAGGCAGCCTCAGTGGCTGGTGATGGAAAGACCTGCAGGTACCATCCGGGCTAAAGGGTGCAGCCAACTCACGCTGTCTTCCTGCAACGCTTCCTGTGCTGCCCAACTGGAGGTGGTGGCGGCTTCCTGCCCACCACGGCCAATGCAACGTGCAGGGAGCAAGTCTCCGGCTGCTTCCCAGGACACGCTGCTGCCTTCAGGCCATTCAGAAAGGATTCCTGGACCACCGGGAAGCCCCACTGCCACTGGTGCTGATCCCCTCTTATTCCCAAGCCCAAGCAGATAGGGCTCAACCCCTCAAGGCCCGGGGATGAGAAGTCACCCCCGCATTTAGGCCTCCGTGGGAAGGCAAACTGTGGAACATCAACCAGTAACACTGCAGTCCCACCATGCTTTGCTGCTCCACAGGGATGTTACAGGACAATCTCTTTCCAAGAATGGGAGCGCAGAGTCTGCGAGAAGGACGGCTTAGCCCTGCCCCTGACTTTTGAAAAGAAGGGACCATGAGAAAGCATACTCAGTTTGGCATGCAGCCTGGCAGGCGCCCTTACCCCTCCAAAGCACCCTTTCAGGGAGGCAGGGCCACATCTCTGCCTGGCCAAAAGGTGAGACAACCATAAAGAGGGACTTGCTCCACCTAACGGCACCACTGTGGCGCGTTTCTTCCACGTGTAGCGCACTGGAGGCATCCAAGGGTGGGACCGTGAGGCTCCCTGCATGTGCGTTACACACACACACACACACACACACACACTCCTTGTCAGAAAAGAAAGCCAAATAGTGTTCCAGCCTGAACGTCAAATCATCTTCTGACATTGGGAATCCCAAGCGACCCAGGCAGAAGATGCCATTTCTCCTCCCCCCCCCCGCCACCCCAAATTTAGGAAAGCTAGCTATTTTGCAGCACGGAGATGGGCCCAGGAGGCCCTCGCCCTCTTTTGCAGGAGGGAAGCAATGCCTCAGCCCCCTTCCCCACACCCTCCTCGATGGGCTCTGGAGATAAGGCCCCAGGGAGGGAGGGGGGGAGGGGAGGGGGAGGCCAGCAAATGCAGCGCCTGCATTCCTCAGAACAATTCACAGCAATCACTAACTTTGCAGAGAGGCTCAGATGAAAGGTTTCGCCTGTGAATGGGGGGTCATCTGCTCTTTATCACAAGGGTAAACCTCATCCTGGCCAGTTCCTAACCTTTTAACCCTGTGGAGTCTTCATTTGCACATGAATAAATGGTATGCCTAAGGAGAGGGTGACACTCATCGCCCCCTTTCTAACATGTAAGAAAGAAAGAAAGAAAGAAAGAAAGAAAGAAAGAAAGAAAGAAAGCCCTTCCTGTGCTCAAACCTTAAACTCTGGAGCAAACTCAGACTGAACCTTTCCAAATGCAGCTCTCAGCACTGCACTTCTGAGGCCAACGCTAAAAGCCCGGTTACACCACAGGGAAGCAGCCGGCTGCCACTCCGCGGCTTCCATGAGCAGACTTTACTTGTCCGGTGCTTTCCAGAGGACGAAAGGGAACGCTCCCCCTGCTTTGTGTGCAGAGCTCCAGCTGCAAAGCTGCCTTGGATCCAGAAAAGGGAACCATTCCCTTGGGCCAAAAGAGGGAATTTACTCCCGTCTTCCAAAAACTGGAGGAACAGGCCAGCCCCTGGGGCGAGCAAAGCGGAGCCAACTTGCACTCGCAATCCTAAACCCCCTTCCTTAGGGGACGAGGAGGAGCATCCTATTCCTCTCACCGATGTAACCTCATTAGGAGATCACAAACTCCCTTAAAGGAAAAGCTGCCTCAGGGAAAACAGCCCCCGCCTCTCTTGCCCCTGCTAGCATCAAAACTTAGGACACTTTGAAAGACCAGCACAAGACTAGGAGGAGGCACAAGACCCCCTGCCCCCCCCCAGTGTGCGTTCAATGGACTCAACATCACGGCTTGCCCTGTATTTCGAAGATGACGGCAAAGTCCCCTTAGCTAAAAACCGTGTGGGCAGGCGACAAACAGGCGCTTTAAAACCCCGGCACTCTCCCAGCTGCATCACCACGTCGGACTTCCGCCCCCGAGCGCCCCAGGGAGAAGGGACTCCAACGGAGGCCGGCCGGCCGGCCAGCCAGCTTCCCACCGAGGACGCTTCTCCCGCCGGCGACAAAGGCAGACGCCAACCGCTCCAGGGCGCAGATCCAAGGGAGACGCGCTTGCAGAGCGGAGAAAGACCCAGCAGCAACTTTTGGCCCGGAACCTCCAGACAAGGCTGGGACCGCGGGGTGGGAGGTGGGGGGGACTCTAAGCCCCAGGGCAAAGATATCGGGCGGGGGAAGCTGAGCTTCGCGGAGTAATTCAACCGCAGCCACCGCTGCTGCCGTCTCGCCAGCTGCGCCCGATCCTGCAGGCAGCGTTGGGCCAGCGAAGTCGTGACCCGGGGCCTATTCACACTTGGCTTTATTCTGGAATATATCCTGGAATAGGGACTTGCTGTCCATATGCTAGGGCAGGCTTCGGGAGGCCCAAAGTGAGGTCTGCTAGAGTCTGCATTAGCATGTGGACCACAGACCCCTATCCTGAGATATACTCCAGAAAAAGGCCAAGTGCGAATAGGCCCCCGGTCTCTCTCACTGGCTCGGGACGCAGAGCCGAGCTGAGCTCGTTCTCCCGGAACGCGGCGGCCGGAGCCTCCCAGAGCCCTGGGCTGCGCTTCATTCCTCCACGGCCCGCCAGCGAGCGCTGCCATCGCAGCCGAGCCAAGAAGGCACACTGCTGCCAGGCCCCCTCCGCGGGGCGGGAAACAGCTGGGACCAGGCCAACCGGTGCGGACTCCGCCGGCGGCCCGCGTGATGCTCCCACAAAGCAAAGGACTCCTGCGCCGCCAGCCGCAGGCCCGCAGCCAGAGGGTCAGCAGCTGAGAAAGAGGCCACCACCAAGCAGCCTCTTCCGCCCGCACTCAGGCCCTCGTGACCCCCCTCGTCCACCCAGAAAACGCTCAAGGGCGCCGCTCTCCCGTCGAAGGAGTAGGTTACTGGGAAGACCGGCAGAGTCTTCCTCTCCAGGAGGTGCGTCCCCTTGAGCGCCCCCACCCCACCCGGCAAAGAGCAGGCGACAGAGGCAGGCAAGCGCCCGCCCGCCCGCCCGAAGAGAACCCCCGACACTTCCGAGACGGAAAGGCAATAAACGCCACCAAATGGCTCCTCGCGCCGCGCCGTCCCCTCGAGCGCCCCGCCGGCATCCCTTCGCGGACGCGAGAGCCTCCCTCCCGGAGCCCTCGCCCAGTCCACGGCGCCGCCGCGGCCAGCGGCAGGGCCTCCTCCGCGCCGTCCCCATGAAGCCCCCCCCCCGCGCCCGCTTACCTGCCAGGCTGAGCTGCGCCTTGGCGCTGAGGATGGCGCCGTAGCGGTTGCGCGCCAGACACTGGTAGGCGCCCTCGTGCGCCGCCGCCGCCTCGCCGATGTAGAGGGAGCCGTTGGGCTGCAGCGCGTAGCCTCGCTCCGCCTCGGGCTGCACCTTCTGGCCGTCGCGCAGCCAGGCCACGGCGATGGGCGCCTCCCCGCGCGCCTCGCACTCCAGCAGCGCCGCCGCCCGCCGCGCCACCACCGCCGCCCGCGGCTCCCGGGCGAAGAAGAGCTCGCTGGAGCTGCGCGCCGCGCCTGCCGCCCGCGCCGGCGGGGCGAGGAGAGGGAGGAAGGAAGGAAGGAAAGAAGGAAAGAAGGTGAGGGTGGAGCGAGCAGGGAGCGGCCCCCAGCCAGGCAGCAGCCCCGCCGCCCCGGCCCCGGCCCCGGCCGCCGCAGCTCACCTGAGACGGCCGCCAGCAGCGCGAGCAGGAGGACGATCCGCCGTTGGGGCGCCATTCAGCCTCCGCCTGCCCGGCCGCGCATAGTCTGCGCCGCCGCCGCCGTCCCTCTCCTCGCCCTCCGTCCCTCCCTCCGTCCAGCCGGCCGCGAGGCCACTAAGCGCAGCGAGACCCTCCGCTGCACAAAGGGAGGAGGAGGAGGAGGAGGAGGGGGCCGAGGGGAGGGGCGGCTGGACAGGCCGGCAGAGGGGCGGGGGGCGCCGGACGGGCGGATGGATGCCCTGCCGCCGCCTCCCCCTCCCGCCCGTCCAGCCAGGCAGGGGCAGCTGAAGCCAAGAAGGGGACACAGGCCGGCCGGCCGGTGGCAGGGCCAACGCCAACCGAACCCGACGGCCGGGGAGGAGGCTGAGCCCCCACTTCTCGTCCCAGACGGACTCCAGTGGCAAAGCTGCCCTGTGCCCTAAGGACAGGCACCATCGAGGGAGGAAGCAGATGGGGGCGCGTGGGCCAAGGGGAGTCCATGGGACCAAATAATTGCCCTCAGCTGGGCAACCAGTCAGGTGGGGCCCGCCCAAACCCCCTCAGCACAGAGCCAGGCAGACACACTGGGGCACTGGTGCATCATCCCAGCCTTGGCCTGCTGCCTGCAGGTTGGCACGCTTGCCACCCAAAGGGCATCTAGGAGCCCCCTGCACTGGAAAGGGGGCAGCCATGCCCCCCCAGGTGCTGCTCAGAAATAGCCCCATGACTCCACAGCTGCTGTGCCACCAGATGTGGCTTCTCTGGGCTACTGGGCAAGCAGCAGGCAATGTGCCCACATGGCACTCCACCGTCTGGCTACCCTTTGTCCTTGAAGCGTTTCGTTAGAGGGGCAGTGGGGCTCTTGGGTGCTCAGGTCCAGTCTGCCAGTGTCGGGTCCACGCGAAGGCATTCTCCAGCAGGGCACCAGGGGGACCTCAGCCCCTGCAGACTATTAGGTTAGAGGAGCCACTAGCCTGGGCAGGCCTCCAGTGTGGCATCCCAGAGCTCCCTGCTTAGAATCCTGATGCCCACAGGGTGTGAGGGGGGGGTCAATCTTCCTGATAATTTTGCTCCTTGCCCTCCCAGGAGCACCTCAACTGTTGAGGGGCAAAGAAGTGCCGGAGGAAGTCTTTTGGGCCTGGCAGGGGAGGCGAGGGCCCCTCTGTGGCGCCCTGGTGAGGCAGGGAAAGGCTTCAGCCTGTGGCTGTTTTGTTTGTTTACATTTCTATCCCACCTCGTACCCGAAGGTCTTTGGGCCGGTAACAACAGATTAAAAACAAGATACGGATTAAAAACACTTTTTAAAAAAGCTGGTCAAGCTGCGCCCCCTGCCATGCTGCAGAGGAAGACGATGGCAGCGTGGCTCACCTGGGCTTTGGAAAGAGATGCTCCTAGCCCCACCAGAGCCCTTTTGGACTCTCACTGGGCAGAGCTGCTCTTTGGCCACGGGAGCCTCTTTTCCAAAAGCTCTCCAAGGGAATCGAGGCCCTGCGAGGCGGAGGGCGCTTTTGAGTGCCCACTTTCCCAGATCCCCACCATCTCTGCTGCAGAGGGCGGAAGGCAGAGGCCTCCTGCGGCTACAGCTGCAGCTCCATTTTACCTTCCAGAGTCCTGAGCCAACTCTGGTCTGGCCAGTGGGCAGCTCCACCCTCCCCTCCCTCCCTCCCTCCCTCCCTCCCTCCCTCCCCTGCGCTCTTTCTACCTACCAGCTGCTGTCACAGCGCAAGAACGATGACCCTTTCGGAGTGTGAAGATAAACAGAGCGGAAGCCTCCAGGGCCTCTCTGGCGCTCTTCCCACCTCGCCTGCAGGACACCAGCAGATGCAGAGATAATATTCCTGCCCCCGCTGGGCAAACATGGCTGAGAGAAGCCAGAACACCAGCCCCACCGCAAAGGGAGAGAAAAGATGAGGCGGCAGGGCGGGGGGGGGGGGTCAACCCACAGCTTGTGGAAGAAAAGAGTCCGCCCTGCCCCGCCTTTTCACCTCATATTAGGAAACAGGAGTTCACCACTCCTGAGCCAAACTTTCTGCCAGGTAGCCAAAATGGGCCCTCTCCAGATTCCAGATTGTACCCGTGCAGTGTTGGAGAAAGCACCAGCGTAAGCAAAGCCAAAAGAAGCCTGTGAGGAGCACCAAGCGGTCCGTGGCCGAGAGAGGGAGGCTCTCACGGTGCTAAGGGGACCCTTCCTCGGCGGCTCCGCAGTCTTCTTTTGCTTACAGGTTCCTAGGAGACTCCTGAGGTGCCAGCAACACCTCGTTGCCCCAGGTGGGGCCTGGAGCTGCTTCAGAGGAGGGTTTACACCCCGCATGCACAGCTCTTGAGGGTTTTCCAGGACAAGCTGGTCAAGGCAGGCTGATGCGCAGGGACTCCGAAGGATGGAGTGAAAAAAGGGCAAGGCCAAGCGTGGCTGATCGGCACAGAAGGCACCTCCCACCTGGAACACACTGCTGGGAGCTGCAGAAGTTCCTTTGAGGAACCCCAAGCTGCCGAGCGGAGAGGAAAGAATGAAGGAAGTGCTCCCCCTTGTGGCGGAAGCTGGTCAAGAGCAACTCTGCCGGGGTCCGGGCGTGATGGTGGAAGGCGGAAATGCCTGCCTTCCTTGGATGCCATTTGCCCGAGTTCATTTACGCCAGAAATTGACAAAGGGGTGCTAGCCTGGTGTGCCAACCATCTCAGCACTTCATTTTTTCACTGCCCAATTCTGATCTGTTACAGGTCTGAACCGAGTTTGGTTCCATCACAGGTATTTACCTCCCAAACCAGCACAGCGCACTCCATCCCATTCGCACTTTTGGATCACTGAACCCAGAAATATAGGACCCGGCCCATGTCAACTAGCAGATGCAAAAAGCAGGCAGGAAACATGTTAATGTTAGGGTTGGGTGACCATTGGCAACCTTCACTTCCAGGAGGCAAACCTGGCTCCAAAAGCTCCCCCTTCAGGTATGAAACTATCTTTGCGGCACCAGACAGAAAGAGCAAACGGGCAACGAAAGCTCTGGATAAACTGGGCTGGGCAGAAAGGAGCTCTGCCAGCCGGAGGGGCTGTGGTGGCTCAGCCAGCAGCCAGTGCAGGGCTGGGCAGAAGAAAGAGGCAGCTGTCATTTGGAGAGCCAGGAGGAGAGGGGCAGGTAGGCTGAGGTCGACTCAGGTGAGAGAGCAGCTGGCCCCATCGCACCCTCTGACAAACGCCCATGGTGAGCGAAGATGAAGCGATCGCTTCCTCAAGCCCTTCACGTTTCAGAGAATTCCAGACCGGCTGAAGAGAAGATCAAGGCATCTCTTATCAGAATAAACTTTATTGACTTGTTCAGGCTCTTCAATTAAGACTGTTACATTCAAATCTACGGACAGATCATTCCAGGTTTTACAGATGAATTTATAGTGATTTCTCTGCACTTGCAAGGAGCTGCGTTAGGTCAGCCCTGGCCCAGTGGGCTGTGTGGAGCCCCCAAGAGTCCTCTAGCTTTGGGTTCCTGGCCTGCTCGCCTGTCCTCCACCACGTCTTGGGGCAAAAACCTCTTTGCCTGCGCTAGGTGATGGAATTCGCAAAACAAAAGACGCCACAGTAGGACGAACCAGAGACCAATCTGTAAACGGCCACTCCTTCAACTTAAATCATCCTCAGCCAATTCGCAAACTCCAACGTATCAAAATATCCATATTTCCAGTTAACTAATGTTGAAAAAGCTTCATGCTGAACTTAACACAAACTATAATAACTCGCATAAGTTGCATGTTATTTTCTATCACTTTGGTTATCCTGTATTTTTATTTGGTTTCTAGACTAAATCTTGACAAAATACAAAAAGGCAGCTGGGGTAAGGCTGGAAAGAGAGAAATCTAACCGTGTAAACGTATGTTCAGGGCCAGACTGTGCCCTGCAGACATCCAGGAAAACGCCACCCACGTTTGTCCATTTCCTGATTGCTGAATTTGGCCCACAAAACCTTGTAAACGGGTCAATATTTTTGTGGTGCAATAACTGATATGAAAAGGCATTTTTTGCCACCAGTTAACACTGTGATATTCAGAACAGAAAAGATAATTTTCAGTTCAAGGAAGCAAACCTGAAAATACTGTTTGTAAGACAAGTTTATCAAAACAGGATTTACCAAAAATCCGCAGGCATAGAAATCCCAGCAGATCTTAAAATAATCCCTCTCGTGTCCACTCCTTTTTCTCTTAACACCACAACAGGGAAGTCCCCTGAGCCAGCAACCCCAAAATGAGTTGGGCTGCCAGACGTCTGGTGCCCTTGTGAGGTTCACGTTTGTCTAGGTGATCCTGAGCACTTGGCACAACTGCAGCAAGTCCAAGCACCTAGGTGCTGTGGGCCCTGAGGCGGTGGAAAGACACCTGTCTCCTGCTCAAAAATGCTACCTGACGATGTAGGACTTCTGGAGAAAGGCCTCAGCGCCACAGTCTCCAGGGGCCGTCCGGCGGTTTCAGAGAGCGCACAGCCAGGACGCTCTGTATTCACAGCTTACATTCAGTAGTTGTGCCAAGGCAAAAGACGACACTGTAAGAGGTAATGCCAGGCTGGTGCCAACCTCACCAGCACTCGCTTCCACCAGAAAAGTAAACAAGCGAGAATCTGAAATGCAAAATGCATCCAGGCAGTCAAGGAACAAACACTTCTACAAAGTGCCACCGTGTTCAGTTGCCACACCGTGTAACTAGAGCAAGATTCCCTGGGATATTTTTCTTTTGTAAACCCTCAAACTGCAGCACGGAGAGAAGAATCAGCAGCTCGGCCTCCTCACCTGGATCTCAGTCAACCCCATCAAACCCCTGAGCATTTTCAATTGCTAAGTGGAGCTTGTCCCAGAGATCTTCAAACGATTCGTACGCTGGCAAATCTAAGCGGTTGAAACTGCAGGGAGAGAAGGAAGGCGAGGACACTGGTGAAATGAGGGGTCGGAAGACCACGCGACAATGGCGCAGCATGGGCAGGCGTACTTACCAGGTATGAGCTCGAGGCAGCTTGTCTGGGGAGCCCCAGGATTCAATGGTAAACAACTGCGGCCCGTTTGAACCTGCAGAGGAGACAGTGAGTTGTGAAAAGGCCAGTTTGGGCAGAGGAGGCCGCAATCGGCCCTCAACTAAACCCAAAGGCCTCCTGGTCATTGGCAATTTGCCCCAGACTGGCTCAGAAGCCGCATCACGAAGGGGCCACAGCCTTCCCTCCGAGTCACGGGCGGAGTGGGCATGAAACAGTTCAAACGTGAAAGCTGCGGCCAGGTGTAGATTCTGTGAGCCCAAAAGGGCCTTGCCACTGACCGATTCTGCAATTCAGTAACCTGAGCCCACGCCCCCTTAAAGAATGCCTCCCCCAGAGAAGAACCTTGACTACCACAAAAGGAAGAATGCCCACAGTCAGGCTCTAGGCAACCCACCATACAGTTCTGCAAATCCATTCATTGGTACCCGGGAAGTGCCAGTCACAAACTGAAGGAGTCTAATTCGTTTCTCAGAATCCATCATTAACACAGCCTAGGAAGAGTTACAACATCATATGAGCCATATGAGCAACATCAGGGTACCTGATTATAGAAAATCATGCCGGGTATTAAAAGATGGATAGAGAAAAGTTCTGTACCACACACCACTAGGGGTTCCTCTAGGAAGCTGATGGGCAGGAGTCAAGGGGAAGGATTTCTTCACCCAGAGGTCATCAGTCTATGGAATTGGCTGCCAGAAGAGGTGGTAAGATCAACCAGCCTGGATGGCTTCAAGGAAGGGTTAGTCAAATTTATGGATGGATGGCTACTAGAATAGATGCCTAAGTACATCTTTCAGGCTGGGAAAGAAGGCAATTTGCTGGGATTCGAGAGCAGGAGGTTTGTCCTTGTCTCTGCCTGAGATGCCCGTGGGCAATTGATGGCCACTGTGTGGGACAGGATGCTGGACTAGCTGGGCTGTGGCTGATCCAGCAGGGCTCCTCTGAGGTTCTTATGCACTAGATGGGCAGTGGCCTGATCCAGCAGGGCTCCTCTGAGGTTTTTATGTGTTCTCATGTTTTGCTCATGTGACGTACCGAGGATGCTCAAGGGACCCTCGGCTTGGGATCTCTGGGTCCAGGCAAGAGGTCTGGGGCTCCTGCTGCCCACCGGCAAACAATGGCCAGCTGTGGAATGCAGGCTCTGTGACTCAGCAGGATTCGAGGGGTGGAGTTCAAGGCTCACTGAGTCATGGCAGAAGAGATCCTGCTGAGAACGCTGCAGGTCTCTGTCACAAGGGGAGGAGTGTGCAAATACGCCATTCTGTGGAACTGCGGCAGAACCAAACCTCAGGCCTCACTTACCTTCCAGAACCACTGAATGACAATATGGTTTGCACTGTAGCCATTTTTGTACTTGGTGTGTTCTCTCCAGTCATTGACATCTACGTCTCCCAAGCCACACATCAGCAACTAAAAGCGAAGGGAAAGGGCCTCTCAGAGGAAAAATAACGCTAATTTGCAGAAAGCAAGGACAGAAGGAAGCAGAGAGATACTTGCCTCTAACTCATTTTCATCAAAGATTTTGATGAGGTCTTGTGGTATTAACTCAAAAAAACCCTGGAATGGAGAAGGATATAAAGTGTGACAACAGCTCTTTTATTTTTTGGTGCATCATAATAAATAATAATATTGGAAACTGGTATCTCCACTCAGCACCGGCATGCAGCCCATGAAATCCGTTACCCGGCCCGGGAGCTCCAAGGTTCTGCGTCTCCCTGGAAGGGAGTGAACACCTCTCTGCCCTGCTTCTGGCACTGACTGAGCTACAGCTGCCCTAGCACCTGGAGTGCCAGGAAGGCCCAGGATGGTAGCTTTGCCAGAGGGAAGCTCCAACCCCTGGACTCTGCCTAAACCTCTGAGCAAATCACAGTTCAGCACGTACCTCTTTAAAAGCAGCCATCTGTTTCCGAACCCGGTTCACAAACCGCCACTGTATCACAAGACTGTAAAGTGCAAGGAAGGTTGCTGTTTAAACCTGAGTCAGGATGGCTCTACCAAGGGGTCTGTCTCTGGTTACCTCTGCTTCAAATGCTGGCAACTTGTGAAGGCAGAGAGTCAGGGGCTATGGCCTTCCTGGAGGGGCTGCAGGCCTGTCCTCTCCAGGGAGGATGGCCACAACCACCTTCAAAGGGGCAGCAAAGCAAAGGGCCCCTGCCCAGCCGAGGGCACCCTCTGGCCCCTCACCAACTTACTTAATGTACTCTTGCTTGTTCTTGTTTGTGACGACAACATCTGACCCGCCACTCCGCAATTCATGCTGGTGAGTCTGGAGACAAAGAGAAATCAAGGTGAACGCTCAGCCAGGGCCGGGGTGGAAAAGTCGCACACTGTTGCTGCTGCTGGGACCTCTGCTGCCCCTCTTCATTCCCAGTTTCGTCTGTCCTGATGCTGCTGCCCTCCCTGCCACGCTCCACACTCTTCCTGCAGGCTGTGGGGAGAAGGAACTTCTCTCAGGCTCGAACCGTGACCCCAGGCCTTGCTTGCCAGAGTGCAAGGAGGAGAGGCCAGGACTGGAACCGAACACATGGCTCCTTGCTCTTCCCCATCACTGCTGGCGGCTGCCTGAAGGAAACAGGAGTTGGAGGAAGAGCTCCATGCGGAACGGGCATTGGGCTGAAATTTTAGCTCACTTCTTGGTCAACAAATTAAGGAATCAATACTAAACAGACTGACCGCATCAACTTACTGCCCTCTTCCATCACAGGTGAGGGCCTCATACAACCACATGAAACAGGCCTGAGGAGCCTCCGACTGAGGGCGCGTGGAAGAACAAACCTGCCCAAAGAGCTCCTCGTCCACCGTGAATCGGAGGTCCAACTCTGCAGGGTCATTTTCCAGAATCCATTTCAGGGAGCTGTGGTACTCGCTGTCCTAGAGCAAACACGAAAGAACCGGCCACTGACACAGCTGTACACCGCCGTCTTGGAGGACATGAAACACAGGCTGACAGCTGGCAGGATGTTTGTCACAGGCCAAAAAGATACAGAGAAGGAAGAATCAATCCAGTCCATCACAAGAAAGCGATGAAGTGCAGTGGGCACTTACCACAGATTCCATATCCTGGAGCGTTATGGGCTTCTGGAGCATCATCTTGTAAAAAGGGCGAATGAAAAACCCTGCAAGGAAAGGAGAGCAACCGCGTGGTTCCTGGAGCCAGAAACAGTGAAGTGCCCAAAGTGGCCTCTAGGAGGCGCCCCAAGCATAATACGCACCGTCCAGGAGCTTCCCGTGATAGACGGCCATCCCGGCCACACGGCCTATGAACTTGAAGTAGGAGAGATGGTCTTCATTACACATCCCAGAGTTTGGGTTGATTTGCAGAGTATAGTTGTCTCTGCAAGAGAAAAAGAAATGCTGCACAGGCCTCGTACAAACAACCTCAAGCCAGGATCTGCCAGGCCCTTGGGGAGGCTGAGAGGTCAGGCAACCGGGGCCGGCACTGCTAAGGGGCCCAAGAGCAAGCAACTGCTCCCCTTGTGCCAGGCCTGGTGGACAGAGAAGCAGAACCCTCCTCTTGCTCCTGCTATAAATGGGAGGGAGGGGGAGGGCAGGCAGGCAGGCTATCTGTATTTATGAGCTGCCCTTCACCCTAAGGTCTCTGGGAAGATAACAGAGAAAAGCACTTAAAACAATAAGCAGGTCCAAAGAACCCAGCAGTTCTGCAAACATCCTTTTCTTGAAGAGCAGCACAGCAGAAAGCAAGTAAGAGACATTCAGGTGCAAAATCCACAGAAGGTCATGAAAGGGATATGGAGGCAAAAGTAGCCTTGCTGTTCAGGGCCCCAGCGGTTCCGGAGGCGGGTCTTGTCTCACCCTACGGAAGCAACAGAAAGGACTCGGAGCCTCATTTCTGGCCAAATTAAAAGAAACGGGCGCAATTTAGCCAAGCGCTGGACACTCTCGACCTCCGAGCGCTGGTGCCCCAGGAGGGAAAGCCTCTCCTGGCTCTGCGCCCTTTCAGGACCTCCGCCAACTGCCCCCGATCCCGTACTCACGAGGCCGAATATTCAAACAACCCATAGTAGGGGTTAAACATCTCCTTGGAGAGGAAGAAGAACCACTCCCTGGCAACACCCCCGTAGTCAAGGCCCTTTTCGCCATCAAACTCAATCCAGAGCCTGGCTTTGAGGTGCTCGGCTTTCTTCACAGAAATAATTCTCCGGTAGGAATCTTCAAAGATGGTGGCACGGTGCAGCTTCAGCTCAAACCTGTTGGGAACGTCACCCTGAGAAGGAAGAGGAGCACGAGTGTGGCTTCATCGGACAGGCAGGACGCTCCAGGTGCCTCCTGACAAAGGGACATGCAGCACAACAGCCCTGTCGCTGCGCTAGGTGGCCTCCCTCCCAAGGCGGCAGGGGCAGTTACCACGCCCTCTCTCCGCAAGGAAGAGTGAGCCTCTGTTCCCCCAAGCACTAAGACTGGTTGCTCCTCCCCCACCTCCATCAGCAGGGCCTTGTGGGGGGCCACCAAAAGAAAGGCTGGGGATGAGGGAGCAAGTCAGCAAAAGCAAAGTCCGGTGCAGCGTAACCGCGTGTGGCCACATGTCGCATTCATCAGAGGACAGGAAGATGGGCGGCAAGAACAGCCCAGGGATGCCCAAGACGCAAGGCTGAGTCCATTTTGGAAGAGAAGAGGGGGAAAGAGATGGCAGAGCCCAGTGGGCCGCACAGGGCTTGGCAGATGAGCACACATCCTTCTTGGCAACCTTTCAACTTACCTGTTTCTTCAACTTCTTTCTGAAGAATTCATACTTCCTTTTATAGTCTCTGGAATAGGGCACAGCCTTTGGAGGAAAGAGAGAGGGAGGGGAAGAGAAGGTGAGGTGCTCTTCACTGGGGCTTCAGGCCTCATGGGGTCAGGGCCAAGCGGCACTAGAGATGGAGGAGGCTTCATGGTTCAGCAGGCAGTGTCACGCACACTATGGGGCCAGGGCAGGGGCGGCGGCCCTAAGGCCTAGTTCTAACCCTACTTGTAAAGCTCCAGTTTTAGAATACTTGGAAGTTCACACTCCTGCAAGTCAGCCTACGGCGGCAACCTTTACACCCATCAGAAAACGGTCCATAACGTTACTGGACTGTTCCTTGGTTAGCTCCACTGGGATCCGCCCTGTGCCTGTGGGAATAGGGCAGGATAGCAATACTAAAGACGTTTATGGCCTTCCTGTAGTCCTGTCCACTTCCTCAGCAGCTCTGAGGGCGTTTTGAGGAAGAATTCCCACCAGGCAGGAGGGACCCCTGGCTGCCTTTGTGAGCGTAATGGCTTTCCTGCAAAGACCTTCCCCCTTCGCAGGTGAAGACGACTGGCCCAGGACCAGCATGTAAAGGACGCAAGGGGGAAAGAGCCAGCCAGCGCTTTCCTTCTGCTTTCTACGGCATTTCTAGCTCTCAGTGGTCACTGGGATAAGGACACGATGGTCACTGCTTATCATGACACCCCTTCATTCTGCGCCATTTGGGGGCACAAGGCAGCTGCCCTATTGCCAGCTAGGCTGGGGGAGAAAAGGGCCCGGAGAAGACAGTCCCGAGCACTGTCCTGCCTCGCTGCAGGGCCATGGCGGTTCAAAGCGAGCTCTGGGGGCTTGTCCTCATTTTGGGAGGCCTCCCTCGCCCGGCTTTCAGTCCCATCCTCCACCCATTTAACGGGCGGTCACAATGGCAACAGAGGAGGTACAGAGCCAAACGATTCTGATATTTTCAAGCCCTCTGCAGAGCGCAGCGGATGCTTCTGTAAGATACGTTTCAAAACAGGAGGTGGCTTGCTGTCGCCCAAAACCCCCGGGTGAGTTACGCTCCCACGGCATGGAAGGCAGACTCACTGGTCGCGTTACTGCCACGTTCTGCCAGCGTGGATCCTCCCACTGCGTTTTCTTTGTGTCTGTAAACAGATGAACACAGATGAGTCCCAACAAGTGCCCAAACCGCCAGCAAGGCAGCTCCTGCAGGCCTTCATACGTACTGTGGTTTAGGTAGAAGGCCCTTCCGTCCGTATGCATCCTCTCTTCCCAACCAGGCTGCAAAAGGACAGGAGGGTTAGAGACCGCAGTGGCATGGGGTCCCACAGATTTTAAAATGGTTTGGAAAGAAATGAAAAGGGCAGAGACACTCACGGGTAACGGCCCAAGGTCTACTGGATCTGGAGAGATCTTTCTCCGCCCCTGGATGGGAGCCTTCAATCTGGGGTCCTCCTTTAAGAAAGAAAACACCATCCAAGGGTATGTCTGGTGGTCCTCCGGCCAGCCAAGCAAGACAACGTCCAAGCTAGGGGCCTCTGAGGCTGCTCTTTGGGCCCTGCAACATGAAACACCCAGAGTCCCTCCTGGCCCTGTACCCTTCACAGTGGTTACCTTCCCTCCAGTTAACCACTGACTGTCTGAGAAGATGCTGCCCTGGCCAGATGGAATTCAGATCCTTACTGAGGAGGCAAAAGAGCAGCAACAGCTTTGGAAATGCCCCCTGGCACCGCTCACATCCCAAAGGCACCACTGCCCAGCTCCTGAAGGGCTTTTCTTTTTGCTGTAGGAAATGACTCCTTTAATTATTTTGCCAACAATCACATGACATAATAAAAAGCCACTGTAGGACAATGCAATCCAAGATCCTGGTCAGCCTAATAATACAGTCAAGGGTCAGCGGTTGCATGGGAGCCATCCACCTGGAAGCCAGTCCCAGTCCAGGGCATGGTTGGTTGCATAAAGGCCACATGCTCAGGCTAGATTATTGGAATGGACTCGACATGGAGCTGCCCTTGAAGATGGTTCCGAGAATACAGCTAGTGCAAAATATGGTGGTTATGCTTGCAGTTGGCATTTCTAGCTGCAGGTACATCTCTCCTGTCCTCAAAGAACTGCACTGGTCTCCCTTGGCTTTCCAGACCCAACTCAAGGTCCTACTGTTGACTCCTAAAGTTCTGTGCAACTGGAGGCCCAAGAAGCTGAAGGAGGCCCCTCCTATACAGAGCCCACCTATCTCTGAAGCTCTTCAAGGGAAGCCCTTTTAACTGAACCTTCTCTTCAGGGCTTTTGGGGGACAATGGCCAGGAACATCAGGCCCCATTTCTGCAAAAACAGACTGATGGATTGATTGGATTTTTACAAAATCCTGCTACCATAGCCTCACAACAGTGTAAAATGAAGTCAATTACACAAAACATTTCAGTGAAAACAAAAATACATAACGTAAGAATACAAATACAAATAAAGAAAAATATCTCAGTACAAGTCAGCTCCTTAAAGACTTAGCATCTTGGGTCTCCTGCAGCTGAAAAGCCCCTGGACCTTTCCCTACATTGTCAGATTTCCCCTCTGGACATGGGACTCCCAGGAGGAAACCTCTTCAAGCAGGGCATTCAGGGAAACTTCCAAGAGATGGGATATGGCCCACAAACCAGATCCTGCTCTGCTCTCCAGAAAATGCAGTGGAACTCCCTCTCCAGCTCACTCTTAAAAACACAGAACAGAAAGACTCTTCCCAAAAGGAACCTACCCAGGTTGTGGTTTTGGTATTGTGATCAACGAAGAACGTCCGGCCATTTGGCGCATTGCGGATTTCCCAGCCCACAGGAAGAGCTTCTTGCTCCTTTTCTGGTGGATTCTGGGGTGGAGGGGGCTGCAGTGAGTTGTCTGACAAAGACAGCTGTCTGGTGGAGGAACCTGGAGCGATGGCCTGCTGACCCATATCCATCCCAGGCTATCAAAAATTGAGAGCATAAGAAGAATTATGGGGTTGAGCAAACAAAGAAGGCTGGATCAACTTTATCCTGCAAAAACAAGAGACTCAGCTAAACAGGAGACGGTTCCAGCCTCACAGTGCTCTTCTTCTTAGCCTGCTAAAGCCCTCTTGACATTCTCATCATCACTGGTGCCCCCATTTCATGCAATGCCCAGTGCACATCCTCCAAGCCACAGGGTCTTATGGTACTTGGCAAGGCAGAGGGAAGCAGGAGGAAACAACGGACAAAATGGTCAACCCTGCTCCAGGTGCGTTCCTGGAAGAGCTGCAGATGTTCTCCAAACATGGCAAGCAGAAAGACTTTGTCAGAGGTGTCCCTTGGCACCCAATCACAGAGTCCTACTGAGTTTGACTTTTGGTGCCCTGCAAAGCAGTCCATTTTGGCTCATACCAATCCAGCACAGGGGCTCCGTGTCTACCTGCTTCAACATGTTATCCTCCTATTGGCAAACTTAGTAGCCATTCTGACTGGGGCCAGTGATGGCTGAAGTTCACAGAATACAGAGGGGCACCAGACTCACCCTGACTATTCCAAAGGAAGCCACCAAGCTCTTTGGGGAAAAAAGGCACGAGATGGAAGACAAGGCACTTTGCTATGTGAGCCTGCAGTGGCTAAGTATTCTGGGGCAATATTTATACTGGATTTGGAAAAGAGAAATAAAGAAACAAACCTGAACAGCTGGTTTCTCCCAAGTAGTACTTTGGGAATTGTGGTCTATATAATAAGATCTTCCTTTGTAATCCTTCCTCACCTCCCAGCCTGGAGGGAGCCCCATAGAAGTGGGAAGCAACTACAGATGTTAAAAGGGCAGAAATATCAGAATTAATTGGCAAAGACGACAAATCAATTTTTCCAGCAGCAAACTAGGAAACAGCAGCACGCAAGTGCATTCTGCCCCCCACCTAAGCAGGAGATGGGACCTTCCTCTTTCCTGCCTTCCATGACTTTGCCTGCCCTCCTGCAACACCATCTCTGCCATTCTCTGGGCTGACGAAAGCCCAGAGAAGCCCAGCAACTTGTATGGGTCTCCATGTCAGATATCCCCGGCTAGGAATTCAGGAATGATCTCCTGGCACTATTTCACTCCTGCATTTACTGAGGCTGGCAAAGCACCTCCCCATGACCTCTGACCTCAGAGTTGATCTCTGGGAGGAAACCACACTGCATGATGTGGCACATATCCCAAGTGTATTTGAGGAGAGGGCAGCATCTCCACGCATTGAGGTATGGATACATCTCTGGACAGGACCACCCCACATGCCAGGGTGCTAAAGTCAGTACCAACACTGGTGTACAATTTATTTTATTTATTAATTCATTTATTTATTTACATGTTTATCCTGCCCTATACCCGGAGGTCACCGGGCGGGTAACAACATCTAAACAATAACAGCATCTGCCAGCGGGGAGAGAAAAGTGTATCCCCATTTAAGCAAAGGCCAAGGTAAAGAGGTGTGCCTTCACTGCTTCCCTAAATGTGTACAATGAAGGTGACTGACGCACCTCAAGGGGGAGTCTATTCCATAGGCTAGGGACCACCACTGAGAAGGCCCTCTTCCGAGTGCCCACCCCGTTTGCTGCTGAGGGTGGTGATACCTCCCCTACAGACCTTAAGCCACAGGTAGGTTGATATGGCAGCAGACATCTCCATATGGAACTGCATTTTTATTTATTTGTTTAGCCAGCCAGTCCTATATCCAAGGGTCCCAGGGTGGGTTACAACATGTAAAATGAATGCACTGAAGCCAATAACATACTAAAACCATGGCAGTGTCTGAAGGTGGGGAGGTTGTTCCTTTACTAAGCTGAAGGCCAGGGCAAAGAGGTGCGTCTTCACAGTTTGTCTAAACACCTAGAGTGAAGGTGCCTGACGCCTGACTTCTGAGATGAATGGAAATAGGCCCATAAGATTTTTACAAAGGATTGTGCATAAGCAAACTTATGATAATGGAGCACACTGTAACCATCCCCTATGGGACAGGACCTGCCACCACCTGGCAGCACGGAGGCAAACACAGGGACATTTCAGGATCTTACAACTGAATGAACTTGCTGCTGACAGTTTCAGTAATGTAAGGCTGCTTTTATGAAAGCATTTCATCTGTCCTTTCACTTCCAGAATTTCTAGCGCTGCGTTTTTCTTGTCTGAGAAGCACTTTAAGCATTTAACTCAATTTTCCTTATTACTCAAAGCAACGGAGCGTTCCTGGAAATACTGCCGTCAGACATTTGCGCACCGCACAGAGGCAGATTCTCTGAGCACAACTTACAACGGGAAGAGCAGGCTGTTCTTCCGCCTGGAAAGTCTGCTGGCCCTCTCTTCGGCTGTAATCGGTCTTGAAGGATAAGGGGAGAGGAGAAATCTTTTGGACCCCAATTATATCAGGGAAACTGCACCCCACGTGCGCTCCCCCCCCCATGATGCCCACTGAACAAACCTCTGCATGCGCTCCCAAATGCTCCAGGCCACATAACAAAATAAGGGCCAAAGTGAAGGTGCTACCTTTGGGATGCCATCGCCCCCCCCCCCCCCCCGCTGCCCTTACAGCACAAGATGATTCTGGAACCGCGGCCAAATTCCCAGAAGTGGTCAGCTGAGCATTCAGGGTTGCGGCCAGACCAGTCTCAACATCGGAACTGCTCTGCGTAGCCTGGTTGCTATACAAGGTTGCCTCATCCTCCGTTATGATCTCCCAACTCTGGGATAAAGAGACATCAGAAGTCTGGCTGCATTCACATGCAATGAGACAGCTCAGAGGCAGCTTGGGGATGGCTTGCAGGTGGGACTGTCCACACGCCACCTGCCCCTCTTCTGACTTGTGCTCTCATGACACCTCTTTAGCCACATGCAGAAGCAGAGCAAGTCAAGAGGCCTCTCATGATGCCCTTGCCCGCTCGCACCTACCAAGGGTCTTTCCTCAGTCTCTCACCTCAGGAGACTCTCTGCTGCTGACGCTGTCTGCTTCCTCGCCGATCTGATGTCGACGGGCAAAGGCATGCTGCACTTCCAGCTGAATGTCGCGGTTCTCTGTGTCTGCTCTGCTGTCCCTGCGCAAAAGCAACTGTCATAGCAGTGCCCTGGAGGGCAGCAGGGTGGCCAGGTGCCACTGACCACCTATGTGAGGAGGCAAGGGGCAGCAAACAGGCTCCTGGGGCATCTCAGGGGCTTGGAGCACGCTGAGCAGAAGGCCTCCCTCATACCACCAGAAGTCTGAGCAACAGGAAGTCCTGCAAACTGAAGGGCTGGCACCAGCCCGAGAAGGTGGCAGCGCTGGGGTAGGGGGTGGGGAGGCAGATGATGGGTCGTGGTGCTGAGACCCCATTGTGTCAGCGCAGCCAGGCTCACCGAAGAGGGCAAAGGCGGTTTCTTGCCATCACCCTTAATCACCGGGTGATTCAGGTCCTAATTCCCTTTTCTGAAGACTGTCCAGCAGCTCCTCAGATGACATTTGGTCTCATGTTAGACACTAGGCGTGTCTAAAGGCACCTGAGCTTCAGAATGAGGCCATTCCTCTGTCTGGTCAGGAATTCCCAGGGAATGGATGGCTAGGCACAACCTCCAGGTCACAGACAGGCAGGATGCCTCAAAAGATCACTACTAGGGGGTCAAGGACAGGTGAGAATCTCACCCTCCTTTTCTGCTTGAGATGTCCAGAAGATGCTGGACTAGGTGGGCTTTGGCCCAATCCAGCAGGGCTTCTCTTATGTACTTACGTTCCCCATCCCAGTTGGATGAAATGGGCCTTTTCCAGCTACGCTTTTGGTAGTTTGCACCTCTCTGTAACTATTTCCAGATAAAAGCAGGGAAACTTACTGCGCCGTCGGTCTTTTCCACTGTGTTCTTCTTGACTCGTGGTTGACGTAGTAGGTTCTGCCAAGGATGTCTTGCCGCTCCTCCCAGCCAGGTGGAAGGAAAGACTCCTGCTCCTGGCGAGGGGCCTCCACTTGGTCCAAGAGAATCCAACCAGGCTGCAGAGACAACAGCAAGACTCACAATGGCTGCCTTAAAGCTGCTTCTGCGTAGACATGCAGATTATTCCTTCCACAAATGCATAAGCCTACACTTTACATGCTTCACCAAGGAACTCAGCGCTACAAGAAGTCATCTACGTGGGGCTACCTCTGAAGATAGTCCAGAAGTGGGAATTGGTACAGAATGCAGCAGCTCGTCTGCTGATGAGAGTCTCTGGCTGGAGTCACATCACACTGGTCTTAAAGGATCTGCACTGGGTTACCTATTCACTCCTGAGCCCAACTCAAGAAGCAGACGCTAATATATAAAGTCCTAAACAGCTTGGGCCTTGGGTATCTGAAGGAGCGCCTTCTCCCATATAGACCTGTCTGGGCACTGAGATCCCAAGGAGAGGCCCTTCCTGGAGTTCTTTCTCTTTTAAAGCTGTGAGGCATAGGAACATGGAAGAGGGCCTTTTCTGTGGTGGCCCCCAGACTCTGTGTAGCGTTCAGTGGGTGGTTAAAACACATCTTTTCACCCAGGCTTCTGATGTTTAAATGGCTTGCTTGGGGTCCTATCCTGTTAGGGAGGGAAGGGGAAGGGGGAAGGACAGGGGTTATATGTTTAATTATGAAGGGCGGGATTATGCTTATGGTGCTTTGGCTCAGATCCCTTGCCTTTTTCCCACCAGCAGAAAATCTTTTGGAAGCAATTTTAAACAGTGGAAAAATTAACACTTTCTTATCTTATCAGAACTGGCACAGCGGTTACTAGTAGCCACTGCATTAAATGGCATGCTTTGAACACAGTGAAGTTGCTCAGATTCAAACGTCCTGCTCCTATTTTCTTTAACTGGTGTCAAGTGCAATTGAAAGATTCTTTCTTTTAACTGAAGGGAAAGGGAAAGGCTGGGAGCTATTAAGGGATGTTCCCTAACACCCCAAACCGTGGTGCAGAGAAGCTGAAATAAAAGGCGTTCATCAGGGTGCCCCAATGCCGCTGAAGGCTCCCCTCTTTGGATGACCAAAGGTCTCTTTCCAAAAGGCCCAAAGCCACGAGGACATATTTGCAAGGGCAAAACACTCACCTCCAGCTCCTCCGACTGCTCTGTGGCATCTCCTTCAGCCCCGCTGCTTCTAGGCAAGTAAGTCATTTTTAACCTGAGATGTCCTTTCACTCTGGATTTATTACTGCAAACAATAAGGCAGCGGCATTTGAAAACTGTCAAAATCCTAAAGGGATGAGAGCTGTGATTCTCTGCCACTTGGTTCACACTGGACAAAGCAGGCCCCCTCCTGAACCCAGCCCCCCCCCCGGGAAACATTCATGGCACCCCCACTGGACCAGACCGAGGGCAGACTTGGCCGGTCACGCTGCAGCCCCGGGGACAGGTCAGATACTGACAGGAAGCCCAGGAGGAGACACCGGCTTGTCCTCTTGGTGCTTCTGGGCACAACAGATGGCCTCCCGGAGCAGATCTCTCTCCCCACTTAGAGTGCTGAGCCAGGGGGCACCACCAGCAGCTCTTCCCTCCTGCACAGCAGCAACGCCCAGTCCTCTAGCGCAGCCGTTCCTCTTGTCTGCCTGAAGCTTAACATCCAGCTTCCTCAAACAGGTGCTCAGGGTAGATTAAAAAAGGCTCCCAATCCACTGCCACAAAAAGCAGCAATGGGTCTCAAGCTGGGCAGCATTATATATTGATCTGTATCTCAGCCGGCTGCTTTCCTGCACCAAGGTCAGCATTCCCAGCATCCAGAATGCACCATGGCGTGGACATCCAGCACCTTCGCGTCTGGAGGCTACTAACCTCCTTGGATGAAGAACAAAATCCTTGAAGGTGTATGGCCTCTCCGTTGTTGGGTTCTCTGTCTGAAAAGAAACAGAAGGACTGACGGGCTGATTCCCGAATCCTCTTCCTTTCTAGACCACATCCCAGCCAGGCAAAACAGCAACGACTCACAGTGCCACAGACGCGCAAAAGGCCTCAACAGCAGCCCTCCCAACTGCGACACCCACAGGGCAACAGCATAAAGCCCACAGCTGGGAGGCTGCAAGTAACTTGAAGGCACTTTACCAAGCTAGGAGGCATATTTTAAATTGACAATGAGGAAAGAGCCACTTGAGCGTCAACGCGTTCTGAAAAGCTTCATGGAAGAGTCTGGACCACAGCTGCTCCACAAGTGACCCTTCAAGGTTCTGGAACTACATCTCCTGGCATTCCGTGCTAGCCCAGAATCCTGGGAGCGAAATGCTGGGAACTGTAGTTTGAACAAAGCCAACATTATCCTGAAGAACCTTTCCAGCACTCTCTGTGCCAGGCTCATTCACACTTATATCCAGGTTTGCCTCATAATCACTCAAACATGAATTCCATTGACAACATGATCAATGCTCTCACAGGGCTCTAGAATACACTCTAGAAAAAGCTTTGAATTCACACCTTGAGCAGAAGAGAGGCCCAAACTGAGCCAGCCTCAGGAGGCTCTCAGTTCCCTGTCTTCTCACTCAGCCTCCTGCGGCCCCACCATAAACCAAGCTCACACTGCCATCCAACACAGCGCTAGTCCCACTTGGCTCCATGCCGCCTGCTCAGTCCCAGGGAACAAGTTCAGGTTACAGCCCAGATGTCCTTGACACCTTCAGACAGCAGTAACCTGAGATGAAGCCTCAGGTGATTTTAAACAAGCTTTTATGAAGACAGATACAAACCGGCAGTTGACAGAGAGGTACGTCCACCTGTCCAAGGAAATCGTCCCTGGTCTGGGAAGAGAGACAGAGTTACTGATCCACACAAACAAGAAACTCTTTGGTCACATCAAAAGGACTCCTGGGAGCCACCCCCTAGGCCTCCAAGAAGCCCATGCCCTGTAGAGGAAACACTAGAAAGAGAAACAAAGGGTTTTTCTTCTGTCCTTCCTTTAAAAACCTATGGTGGAGGTTAACAGCAACAGAATAAATGTAGTAAAAACGGACTTAATGATCACAGTTCTCTCACTCCAAAATAGCTAATTACTGCTGACCAGCATATCTCTGCATGGACAAATATGTTCTGTGCACAGAAAAACTCAACAGGATTAAGAGTTGGCTTTTATAGTCCAGCTTACCTCCCAAACTTAACACTTAGCTGTTCACAAAAAGAGTGTGTAAATTAAGATACTGATGTTCATGACAGCCCACTTTGGTTGTAGACAAGAAAGCCATTGAGCAATCTTCAAAAGAAGCATGTTCACCTCTCAATGGTTTTCTTGTCCACCATGAGATTCGAGAACCTCTGCCCACTTCCATTTGCTCAGTTTCTCACACACATTCACAACTTGCTTCATTATCTTGTTTCATTTTGGCAGCAACAACTCTAGATACCTCTTTTCAAGTTACTTGAGCACATGTCGGTATTTTCTAAAACCACATTAGTGCTTCCACGGGGCACACTGAAGAGGAGGAATTCATGCCCCCCGGCACAAAATGCTGCTTCCCTTCATCATCTGGCACAGTGGAGAGAGAACCACAAAGTAGTTTATGAGAATTACTGCAGACAAACACAGTTTTGAATCAGCAGCACTGTTCCTGAAGCACTGGAGCCTACTGAGAGCACAATCTTGTCAAAGCAAGATGCCCATACAGCAGCCAGGTCCCAATTTAATTCACCACACGATCTTTCAAACTGTCAAGCAAATCCTTCATTTATAAATCAGTTTTTTATTAAAAAAGGACTTGGAATATTAATCGTTGAAACTGCTGGAATTTTTGTCCGGTATGTACGTTAAGACAGGCTTTTAATGAGAGGCTGGGTCAGTTCAAACGCAGGACAAACTGGTAGGTTTGGTTCCATTCACTGATCGGTACAGCAATTGATACAAACAATTTCTTGCACCCCTGGCATTAACTCTCCCGGACATACTTCATTCAGTGCAGGCAGCTGTACATTTCCCCAGAAACCTAGGTCTATCAAACATTAATGGCACTGCTTACACAGAGCAGTTTAAGATTTTTTAGGGATCCCGCTTTGGTGCGGATGCAGATTTCAGGCCTTCCCTCTTGGGTCTATGGCCATGACAGACACAAAGGTGGCAGGGCGCTGCTTCCCTGGCTGCCCAAGACAAGCAGCATGACGCAGAGATGAGGGCCCACACTGGAGTCTGAAACCCAAGCAGGAGTTGAATTCCAGAGAGCTCAGTACAGAGCGCTGACCTGGCTAAATATGACCCCAGTATCATCTTGTTAAATCGGAACTGGGACGCAGCATATCGTTCTCCTCAGGCAGACGATGTGGAGTCAGGGAGGTATTTTCAGGGCTGTTAATTTTAAAACGAATCACAATGCACGACTATAATTAGAGACGACATGTGCGTGGAACAAAGTTACTAGGGGCAGAGTCACTCTTTGAGCACGTCAACGCTCCTTTAGGGTGGGGTTGCCCGTAAGGGCAGCATCTCTGCAAACCACCCGGGGGGCTGCGTTTCTGGAGGGCGACTGGCCTCCCACTTGCAGGACCCACTTCCCTGCTCAGCACTTGCCACGTGGGCCCCAAGGCTTTGAACACACTGGGGCCCTCACCTAATCCTGGGACCGGGCACCCACATCCCTTCGACATCCAACGCCCATGGGCACTGAGCTGTCGGGGCTCCAGCATCAAGCAGATGGCCCCAGGTGACCCATCCCTGACCCACGCCAGGGTCCCTGGCTGCTACGTGCGAACACAGCCAAAGGGGCAATCCTGGCTTGGCGTTAACTCAGAACCGGCAGAAACAAGCTCCGAACGCTGACTTCTGTTAAGTCAAGTCATTTTTACAATGCTTCCTATAGAAGACAGCAAAGGATACATTCTGCAACAAGAATTCCTCGAACAGCAATGTGAAGAAGAAAACATTTTGGTTCTTTACTGCACCAGAGGACAACCCGTAAACATGAAAGGAAACACCGATGTCAAAACAAACACCAAAACCAGCGCTACACAGAAATGCACTGAAAAGGAATCCTGCGAAGAAGGGAAATTCCTATGGGCAACAAGAGCAGCACCGCCAGCTTCAGGTGCTGCACCCAGCCCTTTCCTTGCAAGCAGTGAAGACCCTACGTGGCCCAGGCTTCACTCCAGGAGAACTTGCCTTTCTGCACTATCTGCACAGGGCTGAGATGGGAGATAAACAGCTTTGAAACGCCCTGCAGATCCCTGCTAAGCACATGCCGGTGCAAGGAGGAGAGAGCAGAGCCCCACTGACTCACCCAGAAAGGTCTCCCTGGGGTCGGACTCTGGGGTTCTTGCCCAGGCGACCTGCCCACGCTCTGGACTCCGCTCTGCCTTCTCCTCCCTCTCTCGGAGCCAAACTGGATGTGTAAACATGACGTCCCAGCGCTGTATGTAAAAGATGACGGAGAGGAGGACTGGCCGGACCCAAGGGAAAGGCTCCTGTGCAGCACTGGGCAGAGCCTGCTTCTCTGCACGCCCGTTCCTCGCCCGCCATTTGGACTTGAGGAATCTTCCAGGTCCAAGGACAACCCGGTAGTCGCTCTCTGCAGGGATCTTTCCCTAGGAGAGGCCGTCACTGCAGGCAGCCTGGGATGAGAGCCGATTCCACTCTCACGAGAGAAGCGAAGCGAAATCCAGGGGCCTCCCTGTGGCCTCCCCTCCCCTGTGGAGCCACTGGTGGACAGGGCTCGATCCCGCACAGAGCTCCGCAGGTGCAGCTGCCGGATGTCCCGCCCGTCATTCGCAACGCAGGCGCCTTTGGAAAGCCGAAAGCCGTTAACCACGGTGGAGAGGGACCCCCTGGCCGCCGCACTGTCTTCGCTCTGTGCCCGCTTGCCACAGGACACTTGGGAAGGTTGCCTGCTCAGCAGGGGGGAGGTTGGAGTCGTCGGTGGGGTGCTGGAAGGGCTCCGAGGAAAGATAACCAGGGACGAGCAGCGCCGGAGGGGCGTGCCCACACGTGTCTGCGCTGGCAGCCTGGCTGCCCTAGGGGCCAATTCTGCACCCTCTCGGCCTGCAGTGTCCTCCCCTGCGCTGCTGCTTGAGGGGAGAGGGAGAGGGCTGCTTCCCCTCCCCGCAGGGCTCCCACAGGCCATGTTCCCAGAGAGCGTGCTGCCGCCTCCAGAGGAAGAAGGACAACAATGAGCCCCACTGACTGTACCACTACTGTGTGGCTCCCTGCTGCTCGTGGCGCTGGCACATGTCCTGTACTCACTGCCAGCGCTTCTGGAGACACCTTTATCGCCGGCCAAGAAGCCACCAAGTGCCCCGCGGAGCCCTCCGAAGTCCACCAGGCGGCCGCCATTCACCTGCTGTCCAGGGAGGCTGCCCACAAGGCCCCTCTCCCCTTGCCTTCTTGGTCTCACTGAGAGAGGCACCCCTTCTGCAGTCTGTGGGCACCCGGTGCCTCCGGACACCTGCAAGGAGATCCTCAGCGAGGTGCTCTGCTTGTCTCTTTGGGGTGAAGCTAGATTCCGGCCGGATTCCTGCATCGCATACCCGGAGAGCATCTGCGCAGGATTCCGGGAAGTGCCCCTCTCTGACCGTTCCACCAGAGGCACCTTAAGGCTCCCCACAGCCGCAGGGCACGGCTGCAGCCGCCATACCATTTGCCCTCATCCCAGAGGTGAAGGTCAGAGAGCTTTTCCTTACAAAGCAAGACGCAGCTGCTCAGAAGCTCTTCCCTGCAAAACAAGGGAAAGAGCACGGACAACGCAGGGAGCTTCTGCCCAAAACCCAGCAAGTCGTCTCCATGTGGCCACCGCTGATCTGCCTGGGGCCGCTCGCCTCAGCCTGCCGCATTCCCCTGGAAAGCTCTGGATTCCAAGCGACCTTCAAAGTTCAGCCCTGCCGGAGCAGGCAAACACTACCGGCCTTGTCTGAGGCCTCTGCTGACTCGCACACGCTGAGCCCACAGCGCATTCATTCACGAGCAGCTCTTTGCGCCCCTTCTTGCAGCGACCCAGGCGGAATCTCACTCTGCGATTCCTGCAACAGCAGGCGGCGGCTAATATTTTTACCCAGGGGTTTAGTGTTACAGGAAGTTGGTAGGAATGAAGTTCCACATAATTATCAAATCGAACGTTCAATTTGGAAAGATTAACTGTGGTAGCAACGTGATAAGAGTGTGCCCTCCGCGAGGCCAAAGAGCAGGCCACTTCAGGCCCAGAGAGCGATTAAAGCCCACGTTGAATTCTAAAGGCTGCTCCTGTGAGAAAGGGCAGCGCTGAGAATGGGCGAGGACAGGCAGAGAGGGCCGTGAGTAGGGATGGGCACGAATATCCCCAACGTTCAATATTCATACAGATTTGTAGAAATTCAGGCGTTCGTATACGAATCAAAGGTTACAACGTTCATACACTGACATTTGTGAAACCAGGAGGTGGGTCCAGGGTGCATTCGACATGGATTGAGAGCAGATTAAAAGTGGATTCAGGGTAGATTTGGCGCTTTCAGAGCGGATATGTCATGGGATACGTACTGGCTATGTATGCATATGTGTCAGATACATACGTGTTCACAGCAGATATTCATATGAATTCATACAAATATATTCATATCGAATAGAAACCTGCCACATTCAAAGGGGATTTATTCAATCAAATCAAATGCAAAAAACTCCATCCGTGCACATCTCTGGCTGCAAGAGAACCCAGCACCAGGCTATGCCCGCTTCCTCTTTCGGACTCGGCAGTCTGCATGGGCACAGCCAGAAGTCGGGGCAGTCCTATGGCAGAAGACTGGTTCTGGAGTCTTCCTGGGGCGAAATAAGGGCTCCACCTCTATCCTATGGACTGAAACCAAATGTGGCACTCCAGAAGCAAGGAAACCTCAGGGCAGATGCTGATTTACTGAGCTTCTTCCGCCCAACGTTTGATCCCTTTTAGAATACATAGGAGACAGACAGAACGGAAGTAACCCCAACGGTGCCCTGTGTCAAGCAGGGTGGCTGCCCACAGTTCCCTGACTGCTGTCCTAGAGCTCCAGCCCTGGAAGCAGCAGCACAACTGTGTGCCACTGTGGGCCCACTGGGAGCCCCAGCAGCCAGCCAGCCGCCCGCCCGCCCGCCCGCCCCCGCCTCAGAATCCAGCCTCAGCCATACAGAATTCAACCACGAGCCAAAAAGAACACTACGCCATTTATGCCTTTAGAATCACATGACTGAATATTTTCTGGTTGGTATTTATTTAACCTCTACCACATTTCCAAACCGTTCTGCATTAGTACCAGCCAGCATTTTGTATTTTCCAAGTGGAAGGAGAGAGGCAGTTCCTTTTTTTTTTTTAATTTCTCCAGAGTTTATTTAACACCATTTTCAGTTCTGGGCTGAAAACATCATGGCTTGCGAGAGAGAAAGGAAAACTGAAGTTCTTTGGGATCAGTGCTGCCCACTAAGCCCAGTGGCACCCGACCTTCGCCTCTAGAATTGGAAAGCTCTGCAGAGTCCCCCTTTTGGAAAGCGTTCCCCCTTCCCTGAACAGGCCCAGCATCTAAAGCTGCCTGGCAGCTGACTTTCGCCTTTACAAAGACGACTAGATTTTACAGAGACTTGTAGAAATACGAACAAGCAAGAATATTTCAAAATCTGGGAAGGAGAGCCTTGCATGATCATTTCCAAGCTGGCAACGATATTCAAAAGGTCCATCCAGAAAATATAAGAAAACTGTTACGTTACACATCTGTTCTGCAAGCATCATCAAGGAAAAGTTTACTTACTAGTCGGTTTTCATCAAAAACTTCAAACAGAATCCTGTGCCTCTGAGGATTAACCTACAAGGAAAGTTAATCTCCAGTGAGACAGTTTAAGCAGAAAGCCATACTGGGTAACATGGCATCTGACTGTGGCAGACAACAGGACTTAAAGGATGCATTTTTAATATACACGAGCAGAACTTACTCTGAATAAAAACTCTTCGTTCCACTTTGGATTCAGGGTCTGCAAGCACAGAAAAAGGATGTTATTGCTGACAGATCTGAGTTCTACCACCAGCAACCAGTCAGCCAAGCCTCAAACGGTTGACCCCAACCGGCAGTCCTTGGGCCAGGGGCTCAGGAAGGCCTTTGCCATTTGTAAGAAGCATCACAGTCACCCCAACAGACATCTGCTCACCACACAGAACACGGGGAATAAAGCAAACGGGCATTTGTGAGGTTACAGCCGACCAATGGTCAACTCCCAGGGAGAAACCCTGTCTCAAAAGGAGAACGGATCAGGACTACAACCTGGCTGTGAATGAGCTCTTCTCTCTGACTTCTCCAAGCCCTACTAAGGGGTACAGGCGTGACAAGTGAAGGTCCTTCTTCCTCTCTGGCCCCGGCAGCCCTCTCCATCTTTTGGAGGGTTCCAAAAGATACCGCCTGCCTTCAAGCCTCCAGGTTGTTCCGGCCTGGGATCACAATGTAATGGGCGGTTCCTGGCCCGATTTACAGGAAAAGAACGGCAGGAGCTGCTGGAGAAATCCAGTCTCGTTTGCCCTGTCTGCGCACATTGACAGGAAGGCTGGGGAAATTCTTTTAAATGCCTTTCTGCCCTCATCCTGCTTTGCAACAGCACCTTCTGTTTAAACAGCCCAGCTGCCTGTCACCTGAGAAACCACATCCCAGCCACAGCTCTCTGCAATCATTCTCTGAGAAAGACTTCTGAAGTCTGACCTTTTTCACTGTTTTGGTCTGGACACTGATAAGGATTCCGTTGGCTGAATCATGGACAGTCACTTTCACGTAAGGATCGCTGTGCAAAACGAAAGGAGACAGAAGAGTTAACCCAGATTATACTGCGCTGATCTGAAACTGTCATGCAAAGCAAGATGGAATCTCAAACACCTCGAACAGGCGCCTTACTGCAGTGGGCGCTGGGGCAAGACAGAAACGTGGCCTCCAAAAACAAAAGTGGAGCCCAACTCCATCCAGTTTTCTCATTTTACTTTCTCTTCTCCATGAAAACATTTCAGACTGAAATGCCTCCAGCCTTCCCCCGGAGCAGCTTTTTCATCAGAAGAAGGGAGAAGGGATGGCAGGGGCAACAGGCCAGGCCAGCCACCCGCTCCTCTCCTGGGCATCTCTATGCACCCCCCAGGCACCCTTGCTGCTTCCTCCACCACCACCCCAGCCTTTTTGCCCTGTATTCTGAGCCTGGGGTCAGAGATGGTCTTATCCCTGCCTTCGGCCAGCCACCCTAGGATGCTCTGAGGGAAAATTCTGCACATGACCCAGTGTTTTCCAAGAGCGCATATTTACCTTGTACCTAAGAGATCCTTCTTGGCAAGGCCGATCCCGGCTATAATCTTCAACCGCACTATCCGCAAATTCCCCTAAAACAGAAAGTCTTCTGGTAAGCTGCCAACCTACAGGCCACAGGGGCTTCTTAGATGTGATCAGAAGCACCATCCCAGAGACAGGCCTAACTGTAAAGCAAGCACATTCCAAGGCAGCTGACAGAACAGCGACTTCCCTCCCTCCCCATTCGTGTTGCCCATAAGCCAGCATGTTATTTATATATTCATCCAAGTATTTATGTCTGCCTTCCATCTGAACAACAGTGATGTGGGTGGGGCTTGACTTTAAGGCTGTGTGCATGGCTACTATGCTAGGCTGCCACTGCCAGAAGACCAAACCTCAAGGACAGACAAAGGCTCAGGAGGCAGAGGAAATAAAGGATTGAGAAACTCACACATAAGAACATAAGGACCTAAGAAGAGCCCAGCTGGATCAGGCCACGGCCCATCTAGTCCATAAGAACCCAAGAGGAGCCCTGCTGGATCAGGCCACAGCCCATATAGGTTCATAAGAACCCAAGAGGAGCCCTGCTGGATCAGGCCACAGCCCATATGGGTTCATAGGAACCTCAGAGGAAGCCCTGCTGGATCAGGCCACAGCCCATCTAGTCCATAAGAACCTCAGAGGAGCCCTGCTGGATCAGGCCACATACCATCTAGTCCATAAGAACCTCAGAGGAGCCCTGCTGGATCAGGCCACATACCATCTAGTCCATAAGAACCTCAGAGGAGCCCTGCTGGATCAGGCCACATACCATCTAGTCCATAAGAACCTCAGAGGAGCCCTGCTGGATCAGGCCACATACCATCTAGTCCATAAGAACCTCAGAGGAGCCCTGCTGGATCAGGCCACATACCATCTAGTCCATAAGGACCTAAGGGGAGCCCTGCTGGATCAGGCCACAGCCCATTTAGTCCATAAGAACCCAAGAGGAGACCTGCTGGACCAGGCTACAGCCCATCTAGTCCAACATCCTGTACCACAATGGCCTACAACTGCTTATGGGCATCTCAAGCAGAAGACAAAGGCAAAACCCTCCCCTGCTCTTGAACCCCAGCAAATGGCCCTATAGGCATCCTGCTTGTCTCCCCATCCCCTTCAGTTAAATGGGGATACACTTTTCTCTTCCCACTGGCAGATGCTGTTATTGCTTTAACGATGTTAAATGCTGTTTGATTTTAGATGTTGTTACCCGCCCGGAGACCTCCAGGTATAGGGTGGGATGAAAATGAAAATAAGTAATTAAGTAAATAAATAAATGCATTTGGCACAGGTGCGCAGAGACATGTTTAAAGCAGCAAGGCCGATCTTACAAGGGAAGGAGACTGCTGGCAGATTCCCTTTCGACCACCGACCTCTCTGAAGGACACACACCCCGCCCCGTGTGCCTAGGTAATGCTATATTCTTCTTTGAAATTCAGAGTCAGGCTCTGGCTCCCCACACCCAGTGTCTTATTTTGCCTTGGCCTGAGTTCCTTCAGCGTCTCCTGCATTTTCTAACTTTGCTGGCAGGATTGAGGCAAGAGCATCACACCTCTTTGCGAAGACGTCTTCTTTTTGGTCCCCCTGATGAAAGGGGGACTGCAAAGTCCCTTCTTGCCAGATGCTCCTACAATCAGGCGTCCAGTCTGAGTGCAAGCAACGCTTGAACTGCCTGACAGCTGGTCATTCAGCTAGAGCCTCAAGCTTAGAGGACAGAGTACCACCTGAGTCTTCACAGGCACCAGCACAGGCTAGCAACGAAGCCTTCCAGGGGAAGCCAACCTAAAATGAGATGTGTAACAGGAACTCAGCAGCACTTTGCACATGCGCAGGACAACCTGCTCAAAACAGGGGGTTTAAAGAACTCCCAAGACTGGATAATTGAGGCCGAAGAAAGGAGGAGAAATTAAAAACCTGTTTCTTTTTCCAGAAAGTAACTTATTTTATTTATTTGTTTATTATTTGTATTTCTATCCCACCCTATGCCCAAAGGTCTCAGGGTAGGTAAAACATTTAAACTTACACTAAGGGGAGGAAGCACAGGAAACAGAGGCACAATAAAGCCCTGTGGCACAGGCATTAAAAACAACAGCACCAACTGTCTGTAGGTTTGGCCAATGCAAGAACCCGAAACAAACAAACAGGGAAGAAAGTGGCAACAGCCCCCTCTTGGCAAGGCAGCACAAAAGCAGGCAGGAGGAAGAGGACGCCTGCAAGAACCTATTGCTGACAGCACTGCTCCTTGCAACCGCAGGGCCCTAAGGGGGCGGTCTGCACAGGACAGCCCATTTACTCAGCTCCTGCCAGAGGCTGGGTACTTCCTGCCACTTCGCTACTACCTCTCCGGACCTGCGTAAACAGAAATCATTCCACGTGAACCACAGGCTCTCTTATGACGCTGGCTGGCTGGCTGACGGAGGGGACAATGCCACACAGCATCACTCCCAGAAAGCTCACTGGCCTCCTCCCAGCCTTGGCATCCTTTGACCAGCTGGGAGGGGGCCTGGTATGGTTTCCAGATATGGGAAAGGGCACCCTCTAGGGGCAACGCCATGCACCTTACCATGGAAACAGAAAGCAAAACAGCTGCTACCCAGCGAGCCCTTGCGGCGCTGGTCCCAGGGGAGGGAGCTGCTGCTGTTGCCTCTTCCTGCCTCCCTGCCCTGCAGAGAAGAGAGCACGAGCCACAAGCAGTGCTGAATGCTCTCTTGGACCGTGTAAGGCTTATTCACTCACTACTGTACGTCATTAGCCGGCTGGGCTTCTGGCTCTGCAGGGATCCAGCCCTTCCAGGCTTCTTTTGGCCAGATATCAGCAGCGGCACTGAAGCGGAGGGAGCCAAGCAAACATACACTGATGTCATTGTCCACTTCGTCCTTTACTCCTCCCTTTTGGGAGGCACCGGGAAGTGACCCTGCAGGGATGCTCAGCCTGCAAGGCAGATGCGCTTCCGCCGAGCTGTTGCGCCAACCTGTTAGCATGAGATACCAGAAGTCTAGCAAGACTTTACTTTTCTGTCCAGCATTTTATTGAAAACTAACCCACCCAGTGCCATCAAAAATCAGGTGAAAAGGAATTAGTTTCCATTTCCTGCCTCCATTTGTCCTCCAGCATTACAGAGGAGAAAGATGCTGAAATAGTAGGCATCCTTCTCCAGCCATTCTAGTTCCTCTTGGAACAATAAGGTCGTAAAGGTAAGGAGAGCTGATGCTGTCAGAGGCATATCGGTGCCTTTCCCCCTCCCAGCCACACTACTAATACTAATTCACAAACGCACATCAAGCTGCCGGCCGCCTTTCAATACCTCAGCACCCCTGCTTGGTCAGGCCTCCAGGAAGCCAGGCCAACGGGCTCTTTCTGCGCTGGGACTCAACACCCTGGGAGAGGGGCCGCCAACCGCATGTCGGAATGAGGAGGCCCAGTACAGAAAGGGACGCGTATCCCGCGGCTCCTAACCCGAGGATTATGAGAAGGCAAAAGTAACCAGCGCAGCGGCCACAGCAGAATCCCCAGGACTCTCTCCAGCGCTAACTCTCCCGTGGCAAATCCAGGCAAGGCACCCTTTGCTGCAGACACTGGGGGTGAGCAGTCAGTGATGGGTGGGGGTGCACGGGCGAGGGGGGTGCTGCACTGCAATGCACACAGAGCGTTACTCCAGCAGCAGCAGCAGCAGCAGCAGCGCGAGGGGAGGCTTAAGGGCGCCGCCGGCCTGGCCTGGCCGGGGCCGAGGGCCTCTGCGTGACGGGCCTGAGACCCCGCTGCTGCTCGCCTGCCTGCCGGCCAAGACCCGTCATGGGCGGGGCGGGCCTCTCAGAAGGCAGGCAGGCAGGACGCAGCACAGCACCGGTGGAGCCCTCCCGGGCGCCCCTTGGGGAAGCTCCTCCTCGCACGCCCCCCCCCGGGTCTCCCGCACGCCCAGAAGCGGGAGGCGCCGCCTCGTTCCCCTTTCCCTGCCCGCCCCGCACTGGCCCCTGGAGGCCGAACGACCCGGCCAGGCCGCGGGCGGGCGTTGGGGCTCCTGGGGGCCGGGCGGGCCGAGGGTCCGGCTGGCGGGCGGGCTGGCGGGGAGGGCCGCCTGGTCGCGCCGCCCACCGCGGGGGGAAGGAGGGCGCCGGCGGCGGCGGCCCCGCTCACCTCGCTGGCGGCGTCTCCTCCAGGCGGGGGCGGCAGGCCCAGCACCTTCCGGGGCGAGGAGGGGGCGGCGGCCATGGCCGGGCGGGCGGGCCCCGGCGGCGTCCCTTTGAGCCCGTCTGACAGGCCGCGGCGGCGGGTCGCCGAACCTGCAGGCCCCGCCCCGCCACCAATGAGAGCGCCGCGCCGCGCTTCACGCGCCTGCCGATTGGCGGACGGGTCCTCGGGACAGTCTATGGCCCCGGCGCTCGCTGGCATCTCGCCCTCTTTCCCGATTGGCTCACGCGTCTTCCTGATCCCGCCCCAGGACAGTTATGGCAGGAAGCGGAAGTAGTATCGCCGAACAACAACAACAGCAGCCAAGTCGAGGAGAGGGAGACGCTTCATCCATCTGCGTTATTGCAGAGCCAGGATGGACTAGGTGACCTCCAGGGACCCCAAACATCCGAAGGAACGCCGCCACCCACATCGACCTGCCCTTGCATTAAGATCTGGGGGGGGGGGGGAGGCCCTCCTGGTTGTTCCACCGCCCTCAGAAGTGAGGCTGTTGGGCACCTGGGAGAGGGCCTTCTCAGTGATGGCCCGCAGGCTAAGGAACATTCCCCCCCCCCCGGAAGGTGCGTCAGACACAGCTCTTCGCTGAGGTCTTTGGCTCAATGTTGTTTATGTTTGCCCCCCACTGCAAACGCTGCTGTTTAACTGATTTTGTGCTGTAGTTTTTTAACGCGTTGGCTTTAAATTTTAATATTGTTTCTTTTGATATGCTGGTTTTAAAACTTGTTAGCCGCCCCGAGATCTTTGGGTATAGGGCGGGAAATAAATAAATGAGCTCTTGTTTATTGGACTTATAAGCCAAATGTTCATGCGATATACGAAGCGAACGATACCATAAGGGAAAAAATACCAAGTTTATCTACATAATTCATCTGAGACTGGCCTGAAGGCAGCTGCTAGTGCAGCAGAAAGGCTTGAGCAAAGGGCCACCAACAGCGAGACTTACGCAGGGAGCCCATAATTTTACCTGTAAATAAATGCAGCTCGAAAGACGTGAGGCAAGACCTGACAAAAGCCTAGGCAAAACAGCCTAAACTTGATTTTACTTACCAGCAGAGAAACTTCTAAGCTGTAGGGAGACTGACATTGAGGCACAACGGAATATTTTGGTGCCCAGTCATTGAATGCTGGATGATTCCCAAGTGAAGCTCCTCCCTGGGCATGTGATGCATAGTCAAGGGCCCTAGAAAAACCCAGGGAAGCACAAGATGATGATGGACGATGCAGATGGACAGGTTCAAGGAAGTGCTCTGCAACTCTCCACATTTAAGGATTTACATCCTGCCCTTCACCTGAAGATCCCAGGCAAAAAATGCAGAAGACATCTAAAACATACTTAAAATATAGCCCTTCCTGTCCTGGGCAGGGCATCACTCAAAGCTAAATGCCAAAGGGCATCTATACCATCATCAGGACCTCAGCTTGACTGGATGGCACCGAACAACCACAACTTGTTTTTGTACATCTCTGTAGTGGAAATCCATTGTAATGTTATGCTGAACTCCGTGTAGCTTTCTTGAGAGGCAAGACAAGTAGTTTGTTGCTACCTTCTTCCAAGGAGGTGCCAGGGACCCTGCCTCAAGACTCCCTTCTCAGCTCTTTGCTCAGAGTGTGACTTAAGTAGAGTTCTGCCCATGATTTTTTTTTTAAAAAAACATGCTTGGAACAACCTTTCAATGTCATTAAGCCCACATTTACCAGATTCCTGGGCCCTCCCCAGCAGAATTGGAAGGGCAGGTAAGATCTGAAACCCCATTCCAACAGCCCAGTAAGGCCAGGCTAATTTGTCTTACCCTGTAGTCTTCCTTGAATGCCCACCTCTAAAAGAAGCAACTGTGCAAACTGCTACTGTGGTTGGTTTCACAGGAAAGAACTGGGCCTTAAAATCACAGTCTAATTGGTCAGTGAGTGGAAGTGGGTTGGTACCTGGCAGACACCTGACATTTTGGATTCCCCAGTGCATATGAACAGAGGTGTGTGTTTTTGAACTGAAAGAGGAGAAACTAGAGGAGCCAGGATTTTTAAAAGAGCTACAGCTATGAAACAGCAGCTCTGGAATACTTAACTCTAGGATAATTGTCTAATGGGACATTTGCAGGTATTTGCAAGTTTGGGTGGATCCTTGGTATGGGTGAAGGGCTTTTAGTAGTGTTGGGTAGGATGCTTACAAGGGTTCTACTCAATAGCCCTGTCTGTCCCCAACACACAAACACAGCGGAGGTTCCAGCATGGCAACGTTGTTCTTCATACACAGCTCATTAGCCCCTTGCTGAAAGAAAATATCCCCGGTAATCTGAGTTTTAGTGTGCCTTCTAATTGCCACTTAAGCAAAGGATTTATTTGAAAGTGAGAAAATGTTTAGGGCTAGTAACGTGACTTGAAATTCAGGAATGTAGCTGAAGGTTCCTTACAGGATGAAGAAGAGTTGGCTTTTCTACCCCGCTTTTCTCACCCATTTAAGGGGACTCAAAGCAGCTGACAAACCTGTTCTTCTCCCCACAACAGAGAGCTGTGACTCGCCCAAGATCACCCAGCTGGCTTTGTAGAGGAGTGCATTATCAAAGCCAGTATTCCCAGATAAGAATGCGGCTCCCTAACCACTAGACCAAACTGGCTCACAGCAGTGGGCTTGCACTTGTCACCGGTGAGGAGACTCTGGGCATAAACCTTCTTTCTACCTTTAAGCTCTCATGCCTGCCTAGCACAGGTATCTCTGAGGCACAGACAGGTGAGCAGAGCCCTGGGGTGAGAGATGGACCTTGCATGGCACTTCATCTGGGAGCTGCTAGTCCTGGGCTGCTGCAGGGGTCCTATCAGCTGCTCCCAAAGACACGGACCTCGCCCTAGCCCCTTCCTCCTCGACATCTGTGCAGATTTAAACAAACTGTTTTTCAGACCTGACTTAATATAAAATGTTTTATTGTTTCCGAAAACATTTAAAAAAACAAAGTTTGAGCACTTTCAATAAAAAAATTAACTGAAATGCTACTGCAATATCCAACTACTGTCATTTCAGCAGTACAACAGACAACAAAACACTTGGAGGAATCTGGCGGCGCGCTAGATGGAAAGGTGGGTGGACAGCGGGATTTTTCTTTCCGTACAGAAAGCACAGTATCGTACAAGACTTTATATAAACGTCAGATGCACAAGAATCAGCTTCCTTCTTTTCAGTTCAAAAGTCAGTGCCTATTGCAATTATTTGCAAATTCTTTACTTCATGAACTCTCATGAAAAAAGGACGTCAAAAGGGTTTTCCCCCCGCAACAGCAGAGTAATAAAAATAATCAGAGAAAAGAACATGTTCAACAATAACTCAGGAGAACTAGTAAACAAAAAAACTGAACTGATGGTTCAGCAGCTATGCTCATCTGCTCAATGCAGAACCAGGTTTCATACAGCTCAAAAAGAAAAAGAAAGAAAAGGGGAGGGGAGGGGAGGGGGCTACCACATCTACCTAGCACTGTACAAGGTTAAGCCAAGAAAACACGCATGCACACCAGCTGATCATGTATTAACATGGTGAGGCAAACAAATTTTTCCTGCTGTAATATTCTCAGGTAAGAGAATAAGAACTCGAAACATCTCATTGAGATCAATGCACATTGCTACATAAGACAAGTTACCTGTCACCTGGATGACATTTTGCCTTTTGATTAATGAAACACATTAACACATTTTCCATAGTCCTCTTTTTTGTTGTTTCGTTCCTAATCTGCGGGCCGTACTTGTTGCATTTATCCTAAGGAACGTGCCTGCCACAGTTCAACAGAAGCTTTAGTGCAACAGATGAACCCCACACAGCTCAAAGGGTTAGCCATCCAAGTCTCAACTGCTCTTGGTGACTCTGTGTGGGGGGTATAGAGACACTTGTCTTTTGCCAAACAGGGAACTCTGCAGATCACCTCACTGTGAAATTCCCTTTGGTTGCAGGGAGCCAAGAATGTAAACATGTTCAGAATGGCTGCAGTTGCGGGGCGCCACCCAGCAGAACGGGGCTTCTGCTCCTCCCGAGGCCCCCTGGGCATTGCATACTTTGGTGAGAAGGAGCGCCTGCCCCAGACAGAGTCGAGGGGCGTCCGCACGAGGGAGGCCACAAGTGCAGGGAGACGAGCGCTTGCAGGGTACAAACGCCCTCAGAGTGGTAGCACCATGGGATTCGTGGTCAATGGGTTTAGCCCTAGGCACCTGCCCCAGAAGGGCAGTGGTCTTTCCACTTGTGCTGCCGGAGTATCCCTAGCTGGGTTGCCGGACAAAACTAAGGAGAGCCGCCGGCTGAAGAAGGAGAAGGAGAAACATGGCTGCAAAACAACACAAATTGCACAACGGTCCAGAAGTCTCACGCTCAAAAGGGATTCAGTCTTGCCGGAAGCCAAAGCTGCAGGCACGGCCTATGGGACCCCCAAACTCTTAAGATGGAGGAGGTCACTCTTGTGGCCTGCAGGTCACAACCTTTTGCCCCAAGCCTGCTGATCCTCCTTCCTGCTCCAGAAACAAGCACTGGCCCAAGGCAGAGAGGATGCCTGCATTTCTAGGCGGGCCCGGAAAGGGGCTTTTACACAGCCGCTCTAATCCACCAACACCGGTGCTCCTTCTGGAAGGTGAAACCAGAACACCTCCTTCAGTTTAGGCCACTGCAGCTGCTCTTAAGGGAAGGCAAGCCAGCAAAACTCACAGGAAAGCCGTACAGAAATCTGCTGCTCTCTGAAATACAGACGCCCACTCAGGTCATACTGTCTCTGATGGTGGCTGCCAAGGCTGCTTTGGGCTGCCCCCTCCAAACTCCCCCTGCCCTCCCCCCTCCACATGCACTGCCAGGAGCCAAGAGCTTCACAGGTCTCTCCCCTGGTCATGTCACCTTGCTCCCCTGACTGGCTCACCGGGACTCGCCTGCAGCTTGCCTGCAGTAGTGGCCCTGGTGTGCAATCCTCCTGGGGGGTTCCTGGTCTTAAGCAGGGGGCCTGGGGGAGACAAACAGAATGTAGAACCTCAAATGCCAATGGTGCCCTCAAGAAGCCTCCTGTGAGCAAAAATGGCTCTCAGGAACGCTACCCTCAGCTCATAACTAAAACGCCCAGCGTGCCGAACGTTGGACAACTTGCAAAATGCCTCCTTCACTTGGCGAGCTACTCTGATACTGGGCTTCACGGCCCTCTAGAATTTTTGCAGCCCAGCAGCACCGGTCCCAGTGGAACCAGTGGAATCTGATTCGGAGCGTGACGGAATGGAAGATCCCTTCCAGCAAAGCCTTCTGCATGGGTTAGTCCTCCGTTGGTAAACTGCTCTTCTCAGCTTCTTTGAAAGGCAAAGGGAGCAATCAGCCAGGAGCCTCCGCAAGGCGAGGGGCAGGAACTGCTCAAAAGCCACCACTGCCCCGGAAATGGTGTGGCGGCATTGCGCCCGAGGACACTCATGGCTCTATGGAAGCCATCGTTCCAAGCCAGCTTCTCGGGCTCAAATATCCTCACAAACATTGGTCTTCAGGTTCCACGTTATAATTCTGATAAACACATTAAAACCGCTTCCCTAGAAAGGCCACACCTTGGGCACGTCATTAAGGAATGCAGAGCTTTTCAAAGTTTCTGGGCTCAGAGTCAACAGTCCCCAGAGAACATTAAAATCAACACCAGAAGTAGAACCTGGGAACACGTTTTAAAGACAAGACTGTGAACATACACACAACTTAAAAAAAGACTACGCAGTCCTTTTTATTCTAGGTAAAACGGCGTCTCACTTCTTTTCCACTCCTTTGAAATGGTTTTATCCGGCTGCACCCCTCTTTAGCCCTTTGTAAGATGTATTGGTGTAGTGCATCCCTCCCCGCTCTGGAACCAGTCCCCCACCGAGTCACGAGGGGTTGGGATCTGCCCCCCAGCACTTGCCCGCTGGTACCAAAGCGCTTCTGAATCCTGGGCCCAAAACTTCTTGCCCGTCCTGCCACCCAGCTGCCAGCGGGCTGCCAAGTGCTGCTTCGGTGGGGATGCGTGGGAGAGAGCGGTGCGCGTGCCAATCGGCCAACAGGCACAGCCACTAAGCTCCACGGCCGGGCAACCGCCGTTGGTTTCGACAGGACCTGCTTAGCAACCCTCAGCATGGAAGAGGCCGGCAACACCGGCTAGGCAGCGCTGCCCTTCCGCTTGATATTCAGACTCGCTACCATCTTGGTATTCCCCAAAGGCTAAAAATACTCTTCTTTGCTTTCTCCTTTTCTAGAGCAAAAAAGATGCAATTCATCGAGTAAAATTTTAAAATCTAATACTGGCTCTGGATCAGGCTCTATCCTTCAGAAAAGCGTTTAAAACTGGTGAGACTGAATTTTCCCTGCTGAAGAATAAACCAACTGGTCGAGCAATTTTTTTTTAAAAAAATGCCACAATTAAGTCAATAGTAAATGTTTCTGCTGAAGGAGGCACTTCCGTCAAGAGAAATACAATGCGTCTGTCTTTCAGGTACAGTGTGCTACATACATATTATATATATTTATAAAAAAAGTCAGCCCAACATTTCAACAGCCGGATGGTCCTTGCTCTCCATCCAGTCAAATCCTGCTGAAGTCATTGAGTTCAGGGATTCGTTGCAGATCTGTTGGAACAAGGGGTCGTTTTTCAACTCTTCCAGTGTTGCGTCGTCATCCTGCCCCTGCTGGTGAGTCGGGTCAAAGAGGAGGTTCTCATCCAGCGTGTTCAAATCATTAATGCTGCCGGAGAGCTCAGAAGTCAACCTGATGTCGCTGGAGAAGACGGAGGCCATGCTGCCGAGGTCGGAAGCCCCCTGACTCACCAGCTGCTGACCGGGCGGCAGGCTGGCCTCGCCCAGCAGGTCTTTGACGGTGCTGCTGAAGTCCAGCTGCTGCTCCCCGGCGGCCTCGGCTTCCGCTTGGTCTTCCCCAGAGGCAAAGGCCATCTGATCGGCGCTGCTGCTGCTCTTGGCGAGGTAACTCGGCGTTTGGAATTCAAATACGGAAGGACTGGGGTTGAGCACATTCTGGCTACTGGCGCCTGGAAACGAAGCAGAGGTCTCCAAAATCTGAGTTAGGTTCATCCTGGCTGTATAGTTCGAGGGCATGTTGTTCACGCCAAGGCCCCGCACAGCGTCGTCGCTGTCGGAATCCAGCTTGTTGAGCAAGAGGCTGGTGATCTTCTTGGTGTTGGCCTGCTTCTGCGGAGGCGGCGGGAATGCCGTTTGCATCATGACTGTCACCGGGACCGACTGGCTCCTCTGAGCAAGGATGTGGGCACTGGTACCCGCAGGGACACTTACAAAGGTGCTGGGAACCTCCAGCGTCACCGGACTCTCAAAGGAGGTTGTTACGCCGGAGTGCAGCGTGTTGGTAGCAGGGCAGACGGTGCTTCCACTAAGATTGCGCTGGCGATGAACAGCAGGGCTCACGCTTCGGCACCGGAAATTGGCATGGTGAGAGGAACTGGTTCCTTTGCCATCGAGCGGCGCAGGCACTGCAAAGCCTTCCTGCTTGGGGGCTGCGGTGGCTGTGTTGCTGCTGCCAACACCACCAACAGGGGACACCGGAGTCACGCGGCCAAAGTGAACATCGTGGTGCCGGGACTGGGACTGGTAGGATTGCCCGGGGACCGCGAACGCGTGCGGCTTTCGGAAACGATCTTCTACCAGCTCCTGGTAGCTTGGGAGGATGCTGTGGCTGGAGGCAGGGGTGTTGCTGACCCCGCTGTACCCGGCATTCATCCACTCCAGCTTGGTCTTATCAGGGTGGGTCGCCATTGGCCGCTGCATGGGCTTCACGGGGCTGCTCGAAACCACGCTGGCGTCGTGGTACGCCATGCTGGCGCTGATGGGCGTGAACGCAAAGGGGTTCCGGCACTCCACCGGGCTGGGTGGCACGCTGCTGCTGCAGTTGGAGTGTGGTGTGCCGATGGGGGTTTGCCGGCTGCTCCCCAGAGCGCTGTCCACGGGGGTCGTCTGAGCCATCCGGGAGCATGGACTCTCTCGAGACACGCCTTGTGGCCCGGCAGCGATTTCTGACGTAGGGGTGGGGGTGGGGGTGGGGGTGGGGGTAGGGGTGTGCACCGGAGTGCCACTGTTGGGGATGGGGTGGTAGAAATGAGAGCCGCTGGGGTGTGAGGACACTGGCGTCCCCTGAGCCGCCCCCTGGCTCTGGAGGGCCATTCCGAGGGAGGCCCCGTAGAGGTGGGAGTTGTTCAGAGACATCTGCTCCTCCATCAGCACCAGCTCCTCCACGATGCTGTCCTGGGTCAGCTCGTCGTCGAAGGCAAAGAAGTTCCCATGGGGCTGTGAGCAGGCGGCCTCCTCAAACTCCTTCAGCTCCGGCTGCAGCGACACGTGGCTGCTGCTCTGGGCTCCCAGCTGCTGCTCCAAGGACGCCTCCTGTCCTGGCAGCCGCTGGCCAAACGCTGGAGCCTGCTGCGGCCCTTCGAAGTGCACCGACTCCCAGACAGACGCGGGCAAATCCTCAGAGCCGAGGTGCTCGCGAAGCGCCATGACGCTGAGATCTGGTGCGGCTGCAGGGGTCGGTGGGGGCGGCTGCGATGGTGGTGGAGGGGGAGGCGGCGGCTGCTGCTCGCAGTTCTCTGGGTCAAAGCCTGAGCTCTTTGCGAGCTGCTGCCACACGCTGGCATTGAAGCTGCCGTCGGGCTTTGCACTGTTCTCCAGGACAAACACGTTTCCTTCCAATTTGACTTTGATGTCTGGTGAAACGGCTGCCAGCCGCTGTCTCAGGGTGGCATCGCTGGAACTCACAACGATCTCAGCGTCCAGCGGACCGCCACTCACCAGGTTGCTCGGGGCTGCTGCGTGGACTTTGATCATCACCTTACCGGGGACCTGCAGCAGAGTTGCGGGACTGTCACTTTTAGCCAGGGGCGTGCTGGCCCTCTGCTGCTGCTGCCCCTTCTTCACACTGCTCGTTTTGGTGGACTCAGAGCCGTTGGCCCCACAGACTTGCCCCACAGAGAGCTTCTTGACCGGCGGGCCCTGGACATCTGCAAAGACCGAAGGCAGCCTCTTCCTCGGGCTTTTGGTGCACAATTTCTCGCTGCCCGGAGGCGAGCTGGTGCTGGAGAAGTTCTGAGCAGAGGCCAAAGGGGTGAGGGATGGGGGGCACAAGGCCTCTACAACAGAAACCAGGCGTGGGTCGGCAGGGTGGGCGGTGAGGCCTTCCCTCCCTGGCTCCTCTACAGTGAGACCACAATCCTGGACACATTTAGTGCCTGCAGGGTCCTCCTCCTCCTCCTGCATGGGAGCCTTCCAGGCATCTGCCTCGCCTCTCTTCTGCTGCCCACCTGGGGCACCTGGGCCAGCAGAGGCAGCTTTCAGGTCTTCCGGATTCTCTTGGCCTCGCAACACGTTCTCTTCCAACACCGCCTCGGGCTCCGTCTTGACTTCAACTGAAGATGCCGCAGGAGTTAACCCTCCACTGCTGATTTTGGAAGCTGAAGACAGAACCGAGACGACCGGCCCGTTTTTCACCTGCGGTACCGTTCGCAGCTCCTCAGCCGCCCCTGCACTGCCGACACCTGAGATGGCCTGCTTGACTGGTGTGCTACTGGTGCTGCTGGGGGTGAGCGAGATGGTGGTCATCTTGACTACGTTCATGTGCTGAGCGGGGACCACGGTCTTGATGGGGCTGCTTGTGAAGAGCACGGTGGTTGGGGAGCGGATGGTGAGGGCGCTGGTGTTAGCCGGCTTGGGCAGGATCTGGGGGTACCGGTGCCGGGCAGAACGGTCTCCAACAGGACTGGCCGGGATATTCTGAGGGGTCTTTGGGGACTGCTTGACCGACTGCATGTGCTGAGTGACCACTTGGACATTGAGCGGGAGGACTTTGCCCTCAGAAGATCCAACTGGGCTCGGTGACGTCACCAGCTGCCGGGTCCTTGGCACCTGTTGATCAGAGCACACCAGGGCTTCACTAACCCTCGCAGGGGTGAAAGGTGGAGCAGCTCACCCCCCTGCAAGCGGCCTCTTCCGCCCCCATGTCCACTGCCCCCCGCCCAGAGTCCCTCAGACACTTGCACCTGCGCTTTGCTGACCACCATGCCGTCCTCTCCACGGACACTCCCACCGCCCGGAGCATCTGTGGAGGGACGGTTCCCCCATGTTGCCTCCTGCCAACGTCCTTGGACGCCCTGCCAAATCTCGCACCAGACGCCCGAAACAGAACGCGGGACGTTCTCGGCCGCCTTACTGTGATGGGACTCGGAACAGCAGCCACTACGATGCCAATGGGCTGAGGAGACAAGATGGCTGGGCTCCCATTGGGAAGGCCGGGCAGGCCGCTGCTGGCTGCGCTCTCGCTCTTCTTTGCTGCGGGGTCCCCCGGCAAGGGCGACTGCAACTTCTGCTCCTGTTGCTTCTTCTGGATCTTGCGCTGCAGCTGCTGCTTGGCGTCGATCGGGGAGGGCAGGGTCTTCACCTGGGGCTGGAAGGAATTGCTCTCTGCCGTGGGGATGAAGGCAGATGGCTGCGGAACGCCTTTGATGCCTGCAGGGCAGAGGGACAGAGGGGAAACACGCTCGCGGCTGCTTTGCTTACACAGCAGGCTGGATACACTTTGAGGCAGCGCCTCCTCTGCCCTTTCCCCTCAGCTGAAGGGAGAAGACCCCGAGTGGCTGGCATTACTCGCGAAGCTCCCACAAGTTGGAGCAGAGGCCGAGTTTGTAAAGCGATTGCCTGATGCCTCAGCGGCCCCTTAACGTTCACGATCTCCCATTCCCGAATTTCAAATTTTTTCACAAGTGGAAGAATCTCAGTTACTCACAAGTCAGCCTTGACACCTGGCCCCTGCAAGCACTTCTGACCCAGGCAGGGGCAGGGGTCGTCTTGGTGTCAGCAGCTGTGATCCTGATGCTTGCAAGAGTTTCCAGGAGCCGTAACCCTTGCAGGCAACGAGGGCTACTGCCCACAACAGAACCTCTGGGCCAGGAGCTGGAGGAGCCAGCCAGGGGAAGCTAGGACAGTGCCCAGGGCCATTCCTTGAGGTCACTCCTATCCCCAAGAAGCAGAGCAAACGGGCTCCTGAGCTGGGCATAAATTCAGAGAGAGCAGCCCTGGACCAAGGGGACGTTCTGCTTTTGTCTTCTTCTTGAGATGCCCAGAAGTGATTGGTGGGCTACTATTTAAGACAGGCTGCTGGATCAGATCCAGCAGGGGTCCTATTTTGTTTTTATCTAGAATGGATGCCTAGGTACCATCTCCAGGTTGGAGAGACAGGCAGGATGCCTCCAAGGCCATTTTGGTGAAGCTAAGAGCACGTGAAGGTTTTGCCTTTGCCTCCTGCTGGAGATGCCAGAAACACCTGGTGGGCCACTGTGTACAGCGAAATGCTGGAGTGGATGGGCTGTGGCCTGATCCAGCGGAACTCCTCACCAGGAAACTGCCCTGGGGTGGCCACACAATCTACAGAGGGGAGGTAGAACACGACTTCCTGCAGGGCCAATGCTTCCTCCTCCTCTCAGGGCTGCCTCTCCAGGGCCCAGACCAAGCCTCACCTGCTGGGGCACCGGCCATTACGGTTAAAGCTGCCATGGACTTTGTGCCAATGTAGTGGCTCTTGACCAGGAACCGGGCCAAATCCAAGACGGAATCGAACGGCTGGCTGAGCACTTTCTGGGCCCATTCACACACCAGCTGGCAGGCAGCCAGGACCACATCTTCGTCTGCGTTCTGCAGGCCCCCTGACGGCTCTGCCCCTTCCAGCTAGAAGCAAGACAAACAGGGAGGTCTCAGCACAAGGGCAGCACCCCCCAGAAGGTGACCTGGAACTTGGGGCATCCCCTAGAAGGGTTCTCCACCCTTTGCCACCAAAGGCCCAGGCCCCTTTCTCCCAACCTTCGTCCAAAGGATCCATGGGAGGTTACAACAACAAAGAGGTAGAAGACCACAGAACAACCTCAGACGTACTGTGACCCTCCTTCCGCCAAGAAAAACCAAGAGAACCTAAAGATCGAAGGCTTGGCTAAAGAGGCATCAGCACCCACGTGACAAGGACATCTCCAGAGAGAATGTTCCAAAATCCAGGGGACACCACAGAAAGGCTCTCCTTTGTGTCACTGCCCCTCATGCCTCTGAGAACGGTGGGACCACGACGAGGCCCTCTCCTGGAGATCTCACGAGGGGGAACGCACTCCTTCAGAAACACAGGGCCCAGACCGTTTAGGATTTTGTAGCTTGGCATCAACACCTTGAATCGGGCGTTGCAAACAGGTGTGCAATGCAGATCTTTCAGAACTGGCATGATGGGCAGGCAGCCACAGAAACCCCCATCAGCTGAGCAGCCGCATTCTGCCCTAGTTTCAGCACCTGGGCCGTCTTTAAGAGCAGCCCCACTTAGTGCACATTGCAGCAGTCTCGCCTGGAAGTCACCGGAGCGTGGACTGCGGTGGCCAAACTGGGGAAACAGAGATGGAGGCAAGCCCTCTTGGGTACCGCTGCCACACAGGCCTCGAGCGACACTGATGAATTCACCAACATCCTCAGATCACGGGCAAGGGCACTTGGTGATGGGAGGTGAAGGAGGAGGCTTGGGCCTACTTCAAGCGCTTACTCCTAGAGAAGAGTTGGGGACGAGCGGCTTCCGCTCTCATCCAGCAGGCAGGCGTAAACATGGCCCCAACGCTGCCTCTCGCACAGGCAACAGGTGGCCCACCTGAAGAGGACCAGCCACTCACCCTGGTCCCCAGGTTCCACAGGCCCTCCACCCCGTCCTCCCTACAGTGCTCAGAGGTCGTCTCTTCTCCTCTGGGGTGTGAGAGCAGTGTTTGTGAGGGGGTGGTGGTGAGCAAGATTTCACCCATGGGAGTGGGACAGCAAGGGAGCTTCAGGGAATTTGTTGGGGAGGCTGCAAAACCACCTTCTTCAGCTACCCCCTTTCTACACGGCTAGGAACTCCCAAGCCACGTGTGGTTGCGTTGGCCCAGGCGAGGCTGCCCGTCTTACCCCATCGCCGCTTTTGTGGAAGTCAAGGTCGGGCAGCGTTGGCATTTGCACAAAAGCTTTCTTCCGAAGTCCACTGTAGCAATATGTGATTTAAAGATTAAGGGGCAAGTAAGAATCAGCCATAGAGCTGCCCTGTTCCCCTCTATTACACGAAACTCAGAAGAACTCGGTCTTCTGACTTCAGGCTCCCTGAACTGGAGAAGAATCCATACATTCTGCTCGGTGCAACAAACTCTTAGGGCAGGCCCGTAAACCCCGCAGTCCTCTCCTGCCGCTGGACAGTCGTCCCTCAGCCCCAATGCCACCCCCACCTGCAACGTCCGGTCAAACAACATCCTAACTCTAGAAAGACCCACTTCTGGTCCAGGCGAGCAGGCAGCCGGGGAGGGAAGAAACCCACCTGAAGGTCCCCCTCAGGGCCTTCCACTGACGCTTGGACAGGCCAACCTTTGACCTCACCCCCCGCCCCCGGAAAGCGCACAGCCTTTCCTGAAAGGATATTTTGATTTGCCTCTTGTCCCAAGGCGGCGAGCCTTCATGTTGGGGAAGACGTTCTTCATAATCTTGCCAAAGTCAGCAGCACTCAGGGGATGGTAGCCAAGATTGTCACAATAGCTCCTGAAACAAGAGGAGACAGGCACTGGAGACCCAGGCCCGAGATCAGGCCGCTCCGGCTCCCTGGTGGGCAGCAGGATCCACAGGGAAGGGGCTCATTTCCCTGCAGTGCCCAGAAAGGAGAGGGGAAAGCGGTTCCCAGGCGCCGCCAATCAAAGCCAGAAACTCCTGCTCTGGGCTGCCCAGGTGGGTTTTGCTGAAATGGCACAGGGGAGAGATGGCCTCAAACAAACAGGCCACGCGCAGTGCGGTCGTCCTGCTCAGCAAAGCCACAGGGAAGCAATTCGGCTGGAAACATTAGTAGCCAATGTTTTTGGCCGGGTAACTTGTGACACAATTGTGGAGACAATGACAACAGCACTGGAAAACACATCACCGGATTGTGTGAGACCACAGAGGGCGTCCTGTCACTCAGGCAAAGTTCCTTCTTTGTAGGGACATGCATGGTTTTTTTTGTGGGTTTTTTTTGGTATTTAATTCATACTGAATTGAATGCAAAAAATTTTGTATTTGTTTGAATAGATCCCCTTCAAATGCAGTGGGACTCGAATTCAACACAAATGTCCAACTCCATAAAGCTTCAAATGAACGTATCAAAATGTTCTATTCAATTGTCAGTCTTCAAATGTGCAACATTAGTTTCAAATATGAATGTCCAAATTTGGCCAAATTTGTATGAATTTTTAACATTAAGAATATCCGCGCACTCCCTCCTCGGTGGCGTTCAAGGCCCACCTGTGCCCCCTCCCGCATCCTTGCTGCAGCACAAGAAGGAACCTGTGGCTGAACCGAGGCTCTCTGAAGCTCCTTCCCCCCCACCCTCTGGACGCACTTACTTGTACTCGTCGTAGACCTCCTGCTTGGGGAGAGACGTCTCCGGGTGCTCTTCCAGAGTATTCCGGATCCAGGCGAAAGCGTGCATCTGCTGCGCACGGCTGGACGACACCGACACCTGATCACTGGGCCAGGAAAGACACGGGCGTGTGAAGAGGGCCCAGTGCCCAGGAGCAGGTGCCTACTCCCCGACTTCAGCTCAAGGGAAGGAGAGGACGCAGCCAGGCCAGCCTGGTCCCAGCCAGCTTCCGAGGTTTGGGAAGGGAGAGATAACGTCTTCTGGAGAAGGAGCTACCTATCGCACCCCCTGGGAAATCCCCCCACATTGAGACAAAATCTCCCTCCCCTCATCAGCCACAGGCCTTCCCTCCGCCTTGCCACTTATGGCTACAACATCCAGCTCCCATTGGCTGGAACGTTGTGATCTGCTGCAAGAAAAGCACAACCGGAACGCCAAACAAGGCACAGATTCACACCAATGCCACCCTTGGAGTCCTCCTGAAGACCAAGCACCCGTCCCTGGGCAAGGAGGTCCAGACCAGGCCCACTCTGTCCAGAGGCCTGCATGGACTGATGGTCTTCACCAAGGGCTTAGGGGGCCACAAGGAGGATTCTCAGCATTGACAGCAGGCTGCTCCCTCCATGGGGTCTCCTTAGGGGGCAGCTAGCAAGTTTCCCAGGGTCCCCTAGGTGCGAGGTAACATTGCCGCTGGAAGGATCAGATGAAACCAAAGAATGAAGGGACAAGACCAGTTCCTAAGGACCTGCTGGACCAGCAGAAGAAACAGGAAAGATGGCTTGTGGGCCTCATCTTGCAAAGCAGTCCTTGTGGGATTTCTGCACGAGGGGAGGAACATGGCCTTTCTGACCAACAGTCAAGGGCTCTTCCAAACCAGCATGCTCCCTGCCTTCGCTCTCCTCTGAACTGCACGGCAATAGGAAGAGCAAGAGTTGGCTTTTCTAGCCCACTTCTCTCACCCATTTATGGGGACTCAAGGTGGCTGACAAAGCTTTCTACTCTTCTCCCCACAACAGACACCCTGTGAGGTAGGTGGGGCTGTGAGAGCTCAGAGGAGAGCCGTGACTAGCCCAAGGTCACCCAGCTGGCTTTGTGGAGGAGTGCAGAATCAAACCCGATATTCCCATATAAGAGTCCGGCTCCCTAAGCGCTAGACCACACTGGCTTCCCACTCGCTGCCTTGCACATGGAACCAGGCTGCCCTGGAGGGGTAAAAGTAACCCAAAGGGAGAACGTTTGTTCTTAGCATTTTTATCTGCTACTGATCTATTATTGAGTTGGATTGTACGTACTAAATTCAATAACATTTGTGTTTTTGCTTTTAAAAAAGGAAGCCCAAAGGGAGGGCGTGGGGGAACGAGAGAGCCCGCAGCCAGCCAGCCAGCCAGCCGTAAAGCACAAGCTTCCCAGAACCCTCCACACACCCTCCATTCCCCGTGGAGCCACAGACCTGCTTAGAAGCCGATCGGTATGGACTTGCTAAGCACTCGCTACGCACCTTCCGCTCTGCAGGCCGCATTAGGGCCCCATTGGGACTGCATGCTCTGCCCAAGCATCGTCAAGTTCTGGATCTTATGGCGTCTTTGGGCCCCATAATCCCCATCAGCTGTAGACACCTTTAAAGGGCTCTACAATCTGACCAGATTTCAGAGCACGCTTCTGCACGCACGAGGGCCAAGGGGGTCCAGGGTGGTACTATGTAGCTGCTGCCTTCCCTTTCGTAGAACGCCTGCGCAGATGAGCTGCGCAACCAGTGGCTGGCAATGTGGAAGCTACATGGGCAACAGAAGTCACTCCTGACTGACAGTTGCGCAGGCCAACCGTGCCACAGGGTGGGCGGCACTTCCTACACAGACCTATTTGGGGCCTTAGGGTGGCCGCTGCGGCGTCGCACAGCAGCCCTTTTTATCAGCTACTGCCACTGGGTGCTGTACGACCCATGTGGAGGTATGGGGATTTTGTTTAGATCCAGAACTACGAGGAACGGATTCTCCAAGGAATGGATTCCAAAGATCCGGATTTACTTAATCCAGATTGACCACAGTAAGTGCAGAAACAGCCACGGACTAAGCAGGACGAGGGGTGCACAGCAAAGGGCAAACGCACATACCTTTTATCTCCATTGCTGGGACCAGAAGGCAGTTGAAGGTAGAGGTAGAGTTTCTGTAGGTCTGTAAACTTCTCAACTTCTTGCTAAAGGGAGAATTACAAGAGCCCGCGGTCAGTGGTCCGGAAGTGGGAAACTATACGGTTCTGCACGAGAGAATACACGGGGGCGACACTGCTGCACGAGGAAGGCTGTTAGGGAAGGCGTGTCAACTGGGCACCCCAGCGGCCGCCCACCCAGTCCCCTTGCAGCCTCCCCCTCCCCCAAGGCCCTCAGGACCAGGTGAAGGCGTCGCCCGGTTTGGACGAGGCATCTTCCGCCCAGAGGAGCGGAAGGCACATGGATTCGCCCAGCTCTGGCTCTACTTACCAGAATGCAGTCCACTTTAGATTGTACAGTTTTGCTAGGGAGAAGGAAAGAGGGGGAAATGGTTTAGAATGCAGGCCAATCATTTACGCACCTTACTCAGAAAGTTACGCAGGGGAATTTTTGCTAACCACGAACGGCAGGCGCCCCCCTCCCAGCCGACAACTCCAAGCATAAAGGCTGTTCCTGATATAGATGCAACCAAACACCACTCCTTCCCACCGGCAGACGCTAAAAACGAGCAGCGCAGAGGTGCCGAACACCTGTTCGTCCAGCGCAGGGGACTCCCGTCTCCCGCTGCTGAGAAACAAGACCCGAGTGTGTGTTGACTGATGGAAGCAACCACAGCAAGGATCAGGTGCGGTTCCCGTCCCGCCCGTCCCCAGAGTAGCAGGCCAGTTCACAAAGCGAGCTGTGCCAAAGGGAAACTGGAACACGTGGGCCCCTTCCCTCCTCTTCCACACCCAGCACAGCATTTAACTTCTGCTCCTACAGATTGACTCACCCAGCTCAGAGACTTCAGGATGCCCACGAAGCACCGCTTCCCATCTCCCCTTAGGCGCCCGCCCCCAGATCCACCTTCTCCCTGCAGCTCTGGATCTAACCCTCCTCCAGGGTGCATCTTCCTGTCTGAGGCACGTGACTGCTGGAGAAACCCAGCCAGACCCCCGCCCAGGACACCAATGTATATTTGCCACTGAAACCTTCTCAGAGAGAACCCAGGGACTGCAAATCCCCCCCCCTTGAAAAAGAAGACGAGCTGGCTTTCCTCACCCATTTAAGGGGACTCAAAGTAGCTGACAAACCTTCTGTTCTTCCACCCACAACAGACCCCCTGTGAGGTAGGTAGGGCTGTGAGAACTCAGCAGAGAGCTGTGACTAGAACAAGGTCACCCAGCTGGCTTTCTGGAGGAAGAAGCGTTGGTTTTTGTCAGCTGCTTTGAATCCCCTTAAATGGGTGAGAGAAGCCGGGTAGAAAAGCCAACTCTTCTTCTCCTGTCAGCCTGTGCCTCTGTCTGCCTGGCACCCTCCTCTGCCGAAAGCCCCTGTGCAGGGATCTCCCTTTGCAGATCCAGGCTCCTGCCTGCCCACCTGCCAGGCAACGCCACCAGGCCCTCTTTTCCTCCCTCCCTCGCTCCCTCCTTCCACCGGAGCCCTCCTGCCCAGGGCCAGGGGGAGCCTGGGTGCCTAGCCACTCTCCTGGGCAGCCTGCAGAGCAGCTGGTGCAGGGAAAGTAAGGGGAGCAGCACTGCCTCTGCCCAGAGCCCACTCGGCCGGGGCCTTAAACGGCAATTGAGCACCCTGGCCTACTCTGGCAGCAGCCTGGGGGGGGGGAGGGGGAGAAAGGCCCATTGCAGGGAAGGGGGCAAGCAGCCCTCACTTTGACCCATGAAGCAGGGCAAACGGATCAGCCCAGCTCTGCCTTCAGCCGCACAAAGGGAGAGACCTCGTGTCTAGGGCAGCCAACCGCCTGGGTCCCCTTTCCTTCTCCATGTCCCCAGTTACTTCAAAAGCCTTCACGGTACAAGGGAATTCCCCTGGGAAATCTACTTTTCCGTAAGAGATCCAGGATCCCCGGGAAGGGAGCCAGGAGAAGGACGGCCTCTAGGCGTGCATAGGTCCCGGGTGAGTAAGATGCCCCTGGCTGGAACCCCCCAAGCTCCTCTGTCAGCCAGCAAGTGAGTGGCGCCGCCTGGGGGCCCGGCCTAAAGACTGGCCACTCTGTTCCAAAGCAAAGCAGCCTCCGCCGGCTGGGTGAGGAAGAACCGTTCACAGGGTCCCTGGGGAGAACCTGCCCAGCTGGCACAGAAGGCGCCACGCTGCTTCCAAGGCAGTTTTGCACAAAGGGTGGCGATGCCAAGCAGAGTTCTTGATGATGATGCTTGCCATCTGGGTGCCAAGGACTCCTGACAGCACAGGCCAGGGTGGAGCTCACAGGGCCAGGAGCCTCGTGGACTTGGGATTCGCAAGGGGGAGATACAAGAAGGCACCCTGCTGCTTCTTTTTGGCAGGGTGCAGCCTAGCACCTCTGTGCCACACGGCACCCATACAGGAGGAGGCAAAGCCTGAAGCGTGGAGGCTGAACCGGCAGGCAGGTCTGACGCGGGAGGGGACAACCCACGCATACTCCTGCCCTGGCACCGGGTGTTCCTACCTGGGATGGCGCAGGACCTCCAGGAGGGGCTCCACTGAAGCTCATGCCCAGCTCCAAAGGCTTGCCTAGCCAGGCACCCGGGGGCGGCACACGTCCAGCATCACTTCTGGGTGCCCGGCACAAAAAGGTCGGGGCCTGGTACACCAGCCCAGGGGGCGTGCTGTCCACGCAGCCTTTGTGGACTGGAATCTCACCCACAGTCTTTGGAAAGAGCATCAGTTGCTACGGAGTCCCAGGTGTACTGGCTGGATTTCGGCAACAGAAATGTAAAAAGGTGGCACCTCTGTCCTGCTTGAAGGCTTCCATTATACCTGAACTGTTTCTACTGAAACGGAAATGCCCGGGGGGGGGGGGAGCATGTGAAAGGGAGAAGCAGGGCAGCTGCTCAGTTCCAGCCCCCGGGCTTGGGAAGGGCGGATTTTGTCCTTGGTAAATGGCTCAGTAGAACCAATGGAACTCCGGCATTGTTACTTCTCCCCTCAACTGTGATGGACACTTGGTGAGATTTCAGTCCTCATCTCTTTTGAGCAACAGAAGTCTCTCCTGCAAAGCCTCCTGGGCCACTGAAACCCGAGAGGTTTGCCCTGAGAGTTGGCCCTGCAAGCTCCTTCCAGAGAAAGTCTTGCTTGCTGTCAGCTAGGGCTGCCAGTGGAACAAAACAGAGTCTCTGCCCGTCCACCCAAAGAAGTCCAATCACTCTGCCCGCTTTGCCTGGCAGGAGGTCAGGAAAACAACCCTTGCAAGAAGACGCGGTCAAGATGCAGCTGTGGAACTCGGGAGCTCTGCAGGCCACAACGGGAGTTCAGCCTGGGACGAGCCAGCACCCTGCAGATGACGAGGGCAGCAGCACCCGAGCGAGCGAGCGAGCGAGCGGGCCGTCTCCTCCGGCTAAAGCTTGCTTCCTCCTGCCAGGGCCACCACTTCGGCTTTCCTTGTTTCAGGGCTGAGGGAAGCCAGCTCTTTCCAGGGGCCCAGCCACGCAGCTGCGACAACCCGCAGCTCTGGCTCCCTTTCCCACAAGGGCTCACGAACACGGACCAGCAAGTCCTCAGCCGGGAGAAAGAGCCAAGAACCTTTGCTCCGGCACTCCATGGGGGAGGGAGAAGGAAATCAAACCAGGCTGCCCCAAACAGGTGGCCAAATGGCAAGATCAGAACAGATTTCCATTTTACAAGCCCTGAAGGAGAACGAAGATCGGTGTGAAGGTGAAGAGTCTTATAGGAAGAAGGAAAAGAAGGAGGAGAGTTGGCTTTTCTACCCCGCTTTTCTCACCCATTTCAGGGGACTCAAAGCGGCTGACAAACCTTCTGTTCTTCTCCCCACAACAAACACCCTGTGAGGAAGGTGGGGCTGTGAGAGCTCAGAAGAGAGCTGTGACTGGCCCAAGGTCACCCAGCTGGCTTCATGGGGAGACAAGAGTTTGTTATTAAAAGATGGCTAATAACTCGTTTATTTATTTATTTGAATTTTTATCCCACCATATACCCAAAGGTCTCAGGGCTAGTTACAATGTTAAAAGGCAGTGAGCCTATAAAATCCCCTTTGGTTACTAGTTCCTGCAACCCAATGGCCTCCAAAGGCCTCCAGAGGGCAGGAGAGTCACCGGCGCCTTCCGTGGGCTCCCCGCCAACTGGACCCCCAGCCCTTGGGCAACGTGCCCCTCCACAAACCAGCCACAATCCTATGGGTGCAGACAGCGGCACTGAAAACAGCCTCCCCCCAGCTTCAAGGGCCTGGACACAAAAGCAATCAGCATAAAAGCTTTAATGAATCTCAAATAAAAACAGAAACAGAGAGATTAAATCCCAAAAGCATCGCAAAGGCTGGGGCAACGTGCCACTCTGCCCTCAGTGACCCTAATCAGGCAATCGAGGTGCCGCGACCACCCAACCCTACCAGCGCTGTCTAGACGCGTAATCCATGGCCGGAGCGGCGTTGGAGTTCTCCACAGTGGGGCCTGGTATTAACTCGGCGGGGGTAAAGCCCATTTGCAGCCAGAAAGCAAAAGCAGCACAGGCTGCCGGAGACAGAGCAAACATCTCTGCCCCAAGACAGCTGCAGCAGCCTCTGAATGGCAACAGCCAGACCGAGACCGTGTGTGCACAGAGCCCCGCACAGGACTTGGCTGGCAGCATCACTCTTCCAGCGCACACGTAAACATTTAGGAACATGTCAAGCACAGCAAAGAGTTGCAACCCTTTGGCTAGTGCAGGATTTAGCCCCAAAGGATTCAGAAGAGTGGGAAGGGACTGGCTATGCGCAGGCTCCCCATGCAGGACCCCCCCGCCCCATCCCTAAGCCTTGTGAGCCGGCTCCTGAAGCAGCAGCAGCGCTTGCCTCAGACGACTGCTCCCTTCCCCCCCCCAAAAAAGGACGGGAGGAAGGAGTGGCAGGGCGAGAGGCAGCAGAGGACCCAGGCTATGAAAACCCACCGAGTTCTTCCCTTCATGAGCAGGTGATAATAAACTCTTCTAAATGCCACACGGAATTTACGCTGCTGAAACTGCACACACAATGGCCCAAAGAACTGAAACACCAAACCAAAAGGTTACACTCAATGCCACACCGCAGGTCCAGCAAAGTCCCAGAAGCCAAAACACAAAAAAGCCAGCTGAACAAAGGATTGAAAAATCAGATAATCTGATCAAGGGGAACCAAAACACATGAATATGCATCAGAGCGCAAAGGCTTTCAACTTCCTGGTCTCTGGATCTGCCCAAAGACCTCCTCCCGCAACAAGCCCAGGCTGGTGGCGCCGGCCGGTTCCTGTCCTTGATTCCAAGGGGCACAGTTTGTAAAACGCCAACTTGAAAGGAAGGAAAACCCAAAGGCACGATGCACGTCACCTAAGCAGATCGTCACATGACAGACAGGCACCCTAACCACAAAGGGAAGATGCTGCCAGGGGAGAAGCTCAAAGTGATCTTGGATTTGCCCAGAGCAGCAGGTTGACCCCAGGGTTTGAGTAGGGGGGAGGTGAGTTCGCAGCACAGACCCTAGCAAGCCCCACCCCCACCCTCCATGGCTGATTCTGTGGACAGGATTTCCTCTGGAACTGGAAATCTTGCTGGCCAAAACTGCCATGTGGCCTGCGGGAGCCTGGACACCAGGCACCTGTTTGCATCCTGACTGGCCAATGACCGCACACCCACACCCACTGGTCATCGTAAGCCCCTTTTCTCTGGAGAAAGAACCTAAAACTTATGGGATATGCTTCCATCACTGCAGCCCAGGACAGAGATCGTCCTACTCCCCCCCCCCCCCCGCCCGAGAATGTGCCCATCTCTTGGGTCATGACTAAATATTCTCTGTGCTGGGGCTGAGGGGAGAGTTCCCCTACCTCCTTCAATTAAAAACCGAAGCAGGGTAGAAAGGCCAACACTGTTGCAGCCATGTTTGTGCAAGCCAAGATACCCCAAAAAGAGCCCTGGTGGTTTCTAGACCCCCACAGTCCCGTCCCCCCGTTGTCAAACAGCAGAGTGTCCACAGAACAGCCAAATTCCTCACTGCCCTGGGTGGGGGCTTTCTCCACCTCCCCCCAAAAAACATTTTTTAACATGAATTCTGTCAACTTTTCCCATAAAGCCTCTTGAATATGGGTGGCTGCATCCTGGCTACTTTAAAAAAAGCGGATTTGTCGTTGGCATTCCTCCTTCCTTGCAAAGAGCTGGCATTACGGTCTCCTCTGTCCTATCCCACCACAACCACCCTGTGAGGGGGATTTGGCAGGGAGGCAGAGACCCCGAGAGCCCAACCCTCACGTTCCCACAGTCAAGCAGGGATTTGAATTCAGCACTCGCTACGTCCCGATCCTGGGCCCAACCACTACTAGTGGGCACTTGGGGGGGTGTTCTGCCTTTTGCATCCTGTGGGGGGTTCTGCAGACCCCACCCTTGCTGCCCACCGGACACTCCCAGCCTCCAGACGTGTTACAAACGCCGGCACCAGAGCGAAACCAGCAGAGAGCCCTAATTCCAAGCTCTGTATCTCTTGCACTGGGGTGGCAGGAGGCTTCATCCTGCCTTCACTGCACTGGCATGATCCTGCACAACCAAGTGCCTGGCAGTGTCCCTTCAGCGCTACACGGAAATGGGTTTTGAGGGGCACAGAACGGGGGATGAAGCAGCAACCTCTGGAAGCCGAGTACGATAGGAGGCCGAAAGGGCCCTCATTTTGGAAGCAGCAAAATCTCTGAGATAGGAAGAAACTTTTCTTCAGAGCATGAGCTCAAGCCGTCTTCATTTACCTATTGCATTCAGCAGGAGTTGCTTTGCAGATTGCCTGACACAGAAGGTCAGAAACTGCTGATGCCTCTTCGATCCCACTTAGATCGTTAAATGTAAAACCCCATCAAGACCTTTTTAAAGTTCTCGACCCTGGGCGCCCTTCTCCCACGTAGAGCTGAATGGCCATTGGGATCTCAAGCAGAGGGTCTCCTTGGAGTTCCTCCTTTCTCAGAAAGCAGTGACAACATGCAAGAGGGCCTTTTCTGTGCTGGCCCCCAGGCTCTGGAACAGCCTCCCGCTGGAAGTTCATCAAGCACTTACATTACATGGTTTGGGGGCCTGCTGGGGAGGGTAGAGAGGAGGGTTACGACCTAGATACGTTTTAAGAAGACTTCATATCTTTTTATTCTTGTGTCCCAGCAGCTGCGCTCCTTTCTCCACTGTGGTGAACAAGCCGCCTGGAGTCCGTTCCCGGAGACCTCGAGGAATGGCCTCCCCCTTTCCACAGCACAATGCTCCCCCTGATCTACCACCCCCTCAACCACCTCGCTGTTCCCCTCCACTGTGCCCCCAGGTTTCTCCCAGAATTCACAACCTTCAGTCGCTCTGATCAACTGCAGGAGGACTCTGGGATTCCCTGGTATCTGCCTGATATCTACGTATATTGCTGTGACCTGTCCTGGGACCTTTGGGTGAAGAGCAGAAAATAAATACATAAATGAACAATATTTATTCAACGTTTAATCAGATCACAGGAACAACTGCTTTTACGCATGCTGTTTTAACTGCTTTTAACTCGGTTTAAATCTTTGTATGCTGCTTCAGAGTTTTATTATGCAAAAGTGGCATTACAAGGTTTTAAATAGCAAAACGCTCAAAGAAGCTATGCGTCTAGGGTTAAGGGCTGCTCAACACGTAAATCCACACAAACATGCTCCAGGGAGTCGGAGCTGAAGCAGAGGCGAGACCCGAGTCAGGTGTGGACCTCTGGCCGTCCCTGCGCCATCTCAGCCGTGCTGGAGTTTGCTTCTCCCGGCCAAGATGCCCATCAGAGGCAAAACATGCCCAGCAGTGCCACCCGACCCACAATTCTGCCACTTTGATGCCATGTAAGACACAGTACCTGCCACAGGCATCTTCTTTCTGCCTTCGCAGGGCTCGTGGCTCGTCACGCAGGGGCATGCAGGAGGGGTGGGGCCTGCAGCCTCACAGACGTCGCTGGACACCAGCTGCCCTGACAGGAGCAAGCACAGCCAGGGGTGGCACCAAATTACCGGCCGCAGGCCCAGAGTGGTACAGCACTCTCACCCCGGTGCTTCACATGCCATCATCACGGGGAGATCCAGACCTGGCTCACCACAGCCCTAACAGGCCATCATGGGTAGACCATCTAGTAATTAGCTTTTATGCTGCTCCTTGCTCAGCTAAGCCTGGCTGAGTCCCTGGATGGGAGACCACCTGGAAACACCAAGCACTGCAGGCTGGGAAGTGGAAAACTACTATAGGAAAGACAAGGAACGCCAAATCTCATCTCTTCTGTATTGTTGTCCAAGCCGTTCTCAGGCACTGAGCTCAGCGTAGAGGCAGGATGCCTCTAAGATGCTGGGATCCGAGAGCAGGTGAAGGGTTTGCCCTTGTCTCTGCTTGAGATGCCCATGAGCAATTCGTCAGCCAGAGTGTGGGAAAGGATGCTGGATGAGATAGGCTGTGGCCCCATCCAGTAGGGCTCCTCTAATTCAAGGAGGACAGGTTCTCAACAGCTACTAGAATGAATGTCTAGGTACTTCCTCCAGGCAGGAGGCCTCTGAGGCCATTTGCTAGGATTCAAGAGCAGCAGCAGGTCTGCCTTTGTCTCTGCCTGAGATGCCCACGAGCAATTGGTGGGCCACAGTGTGGGCCAGGATGCTGGACTGGATGGGCTGTGGCCTGATCCAGCAGGGCTCCTCTGAGGTTCTTAACACGATGGCAACTGTACCTTGTCTGGTGCGCGTACATCACACATTTTAATTATTAAGTATACGTTGTCTGGCTCCAACAACGGCTACAGAGCAGAACTGAACATCCTCCAGGCCATTGCTTCTCAGTGACAGGAGGGAGACACCAGTGCCAGCTCTGCTGGGTCTCAAGAGTGTAAAGGAGCATTTCCACAGGACTTCCTGCCGGCAGCCCTTCCAAGCTCCCTCCAGCCCCAGGACTGCAGAGTGTCTCTGCCTGCTGGTCCACCAGCACCTTCCACCCAGTGGGACCAAACTGCATCTTCCAAAACTGTACCCGAGATCTTGTGTGCGCAAAGCCCTGGAGCCAGGGCTCTTGCCAGGAGGGAGGGAGGAGCGGCACGCCAAGGCTGAAAAAATGGCACCCATCCTCACTGGTCTGCTGGAAGGAGACAAGCGAACCGCCACCTTCCCTCTTTATCTTGCCGCCTCCGGAGCCCCACCTCAGCCGCCGCCGCCACACCAGAGCAGGGAAGGCGCCTGGTCAGGAGGGCGGTGGAGCTGCCAAGGTGAAATCCAGCGGAGCGTCCGCTGTACCCAAGTGGAGAAGGAAGGAGCCAAGGGACAGGTGAGGAGGCGGGCACCTCCGGGCAGAAAGACCAACCATGGGCTCTGAGGACCTGCCATATCCGTTCAGTCGCTTCCTCAAAGTCCCACCCGTGGCCACCCAGAAGGCGCCCGGAAGTGTCCCTCCGTTGCCTCTCCACACGGGTAGAGCTCAGCCGGGCCGCCACGTGTCTCCTCAGGCACACTCACCATCAGACCACGGGGTTCGCCACCGCATTCTCACCGGTTGTGCCAGACACAGCATCCTCATCTATCCAACAATGCAAGCACACTTCAGCCTAAGCCAGTCAGACTCCAGATTTCGCCCTCCACCTCGCGGCCTTTCTGTGCCGCCCTTTCGCCAAGGGCCCAGGCAGGGCACACCTTTCCCCTGCCCTCCTCTGCTCTAGTCTCACACCAATCCTGTGAGGCAGGTCAGCGAAAGACCCACGGCCAGCCAGAGAGCTCTTAGGAGCAAAGAGTCCAGGCCGCGGCTTAGTTTGACGCCTCAGCCGTCTCGCCACAGTGGCTCCGGTTTAATGGGGGGGGGGGAAGAGTGCAGTCCTTGGCGCAGGAACCACAGTATCCGTGGGATTTCCGACCCCAGGGTCAAATCACCCAGCTAGGGGTGTTAAAGCATCGCAAAGAACAGCGACGGGTAACGCTGAGCCCTAAGAAATCCTGGCAGGGTACAGGCCAAAGATCCGCATGCTGAGAACAGGCGCAAAGGACACGCGCAGAATTCTTTTTGCTCCGTGTCAAAAGCCGGGAAGATCCAACTGACCCGGTAATGCTCTCAACTCCAATTAATCCCATCTAGAGCAAATGCGTTTGCTTTCCCTGTCCCTGGCACATGGGACACGGGGGGGGGGGGGGCTTCTCTCCAGACCGGCTTTGCCTCCCTTGTCAGGATAAGCAGGCTCTTGGGTGAGCGGCCCCCACCCCACCCCACCCCACCCCACCTGGAGAAGGCAGCCCGGAGGCCTAAAGGGAGGCTACTTGGGCCCCGAGGGCTGCGGACCCCCGTCCTTCCACGCGGAGCAGGCGAGGGTCGTCCAGGGCGAGGCACGTCCACTCAGGGCCCTGACGCCCCCTCCTCCCCTCCTGCAGGACTCCCGAGGAACTGGGGCGAAGGGTCACCGCTGTCCGCTCCCGTTCCCTGGCCCTCCCGCGCTTCGCCACCCGGACTGGCACGACTGGCCCCCTGTGGCCCCCTCCCACTCCACGCCAGTGCCACAGGGAGATTTTGCTCAGAGGCCATTTTGTCTTCCGACTCGGGCAGAGCCCACCGCCCCCGACGCCGCCCTGCTCGCGGGGCCGACCCTCACGCCGGGGGCGCGGAGCCCAGTTCGGGCAGGCGGGCGAGCGGAGCCCCCCGGGCAGCGCCCCGTCGTCGCGGGCTGCAACGCGTGGCGCTCCGTAAACAAAGCAAAGGCGCCCGCTGCGTGGCCGATGTGGACGGGGGAGGGGGCGGACAGCTCAGCCCCCAGCCGCCTGCGGGGTTCGCCGGCGCAGCTGACAGCCCGGCGCCGGGATTCCCTCGCCCCGCCCCGCCCGCCCGCCCCGGTGAGTGCCAGGCGGCGGCTCCCCCCGCCCTCGCGCGGCCGGTTCCACGCCTTCCCGAGGCCAACGCCGCGCGCTGCAGAGCAGGAACAAAGGCGTCGCGGGGCTCGGAGGCCTCCGGCGGGCGAGGCCTCTGCAGCGCTGCCTCTCGAGTGCGGCTTCCTCGTGCACGCCGCTCCGGAGGGGAGGGGGCCTCCGTTCAACAGCCCGCCCGCCCGCCCGCCCGGGATCGCGCCCGACCTTCCGGGGCGGCAGCAGCCACAGCCCGCCTTGTCAATGGGAAAGGGGCGGCGGTGGTAAACAAGCGGGCGGGGGGGGGGTCTGGTGCACCGCCGCGGGGCCAGAGGGAGGAAGACGGCCCCCCGCCCCCCGCTCCAGAGCTTGCAGCAAGGCGGCGGCCGGGGGGGGGGGCGATGCATGTCAACATGCGGCAGAGGGGGAGAGGGAGGCGCCCCTTCCTCCTCCTCCTCCTCCGGGGCTGGAAGCCACCAGCAGCCGCCGCTACCCGACAGCAGAACGACCTGCTGCTGCTACACGGGAGTGGGGGGGGGTGGAGACTGCGGGGGGGCGCCTCCCCGGGGAGCCTGCGGGAACAGCGCGAGGCCGGCCAACACCCCCCCCCCCGCCCGGGCAGCAGCTTTTGTGCAGCCGCCGCCACCGCCTCCCCCCTCCCTCCGCAGCGCCGCCGCCGCGTAAACACGCTTCCCCTCCCCCACCAGCCCGAGGAAGCGCGGCCGCCCCGGACCCCGCCCCGCCGCCGCCGCCGCCTCACCAGATGGAGTTCTTGATCTTGAGCCGCAGCGCGCTCGCCTCCGTGCCCTGCAGCCCGGGCACCAGCGCGGGCAACGAGGGCGCCGCCGCCGCCGCCGCCACCGCAGGGCCGCCGGCGGGGGCGTCGGGGGGCGTCGGCGGCGGCTGCTGCGGCGGCTCGTCTGCCATCACTGCCGGGTCGGGTCGCGTCGGGGCTGCAGGAGGAGAGGCGGGAGGGAGGGGGAGGGACTGGCGGGGGGGAGGGGCGCGGCTGCTCCTCGCCTAGGCCTGCCGTGCCGCCGCCGCCGCCGCCCTCGCGGGAGCCGCCTCACCCGCCTGCCCGCGGCCGCTGGACGGGCGCAACATCGCCGCCGCCGCGCCGGAGGAGGAGGAGGAGGAGGAGCCCGCCTGGCGCTGCGCTGTTGCTGCCGTCGCCGCCGCCGCTACGCCGGAGGGCGGCGGCGAAGGAGGAGGAGGAGGAGGCGCATCCCTCGCCGCGGCGGCGCAGAGCAGACACGGCCGAGCGGCGGCGCCCCCGCCCCTCGCACCTGCGCCGCCGCTCCGCCCTCCCGCCCCGCTTCGGCCCGGGGGGGCGGAGGGGGCGGCGCCCTCGGAACGCAGCGATACTCGCCGCCGCCGCCGCTGCCGCTGCCTGTGCTCGGGCGGGCGGGCACGCGCATTCGCAAGCGCCCCCGCCGTCCGCCCTCGGGTCGGGCAGCCCCGCCGGGGGTCTCGGCGCGGGGGGGGGCGATCGCCCCTTTTAGCCGCGTCGCCAGTCCGGAGATGAGGGAGGCGCCGCCCGTCGCAGTGGCCGTCAGGGGTCCCTCGGGCGGCCGCCTGCGCCAGGGAAGAGACGGGCAGTGCCAGGGACGCCCCCAGAGCCCCCGAGCCTCGTCTGGGCTGCGAGTGGCCGCCCTGCTTGGCCCCGATGCCGGGAGCACCATGGGGAATCGGCGCTGAGGGGGGAAGGGCGGCGGAGGGGGACCCGTCGACTTCCCCGCCACCTCTGGCAGCAGCAGCTGCGACGGCGTCAGGTGTTAGTGCGGAGGGAGCCGCGGGCCGCGAGAGCCACGCTGAAGCCGCCGGGGGTCCCGTCCGTGGGAGGCTCGCTACGTTCCTTCTCGGAGGCCGGCGGCGCTTCCGCCAGCCCCAAGGGGTCGAAGCGGGTGGGCTCCTCGGAGGAAACGCGGGGATCCCGCCACACGCGCCGGGAGCCTAGAGGGCTTTGGGGACGGCGCCCGGCGAGCCTCCCTGGGAGCTGCTCTTCCCCAAGGCGGCCACCGACTCCTTCCGGCCGCGCTGGGCGCTGGATCCCTCTACGCCTTGCCCTGGCTGACACCCCCCAACGGCCCCCTGAACAGAGAAAGCCCCCCCCCGGACCGTGCGCCATTCTTCTCACCATGGGTACGCGGGACGGGGGCCCAAAGGCGTCCTGAAAGCTGGGGGCCCCAGCTGATCGTAGCCTCGGTTATGTGGAGGGGCATCGGGCCACCAGGACGGAGCCGTAAGGGAGGTGCTGCTGGCTAGGATGGCTGGGCCCGGGATGAGGCTTTTGGGGGAGTCCGTGGCTGGGAGGGTCCCCCCGTCACTGCTGAGATCGAGGAGACTGCTTTTCACGAGCCTTTCTTAACCGGAAAGGGTCGCTGGTTTTACTGTTATAAACCCTTGTTATTCCGACGCCTCCTTAGCACGGATGTTCTGAAGGTCTTCCTTGGCACAGCATCAGCCCGGACTCGTTGCTGCTGCCCAAATGTCTGAAGAAACGCCTTCCCCCACACAAAGATCTGGGGGGGGGGAGGCCATCCTTGTTGTCCCACCACCCTCAATAGTAAGATGGGTGGGCACCTGAGAGAGGGCCTTCTCAGTGATGGCCCCCAGGCTGTGGAATAGTCTTCCCTCGAGGTGCCTCAGACCCCTTCACTGTATACGTTCAGGAAGCGGGTGAAGGCGCACCTCTTTGCTCTGGCCTTTGGCTGAATGTGGCACAGCCCCCCGCCCCTTGCAGACATTATTGTTTTATACTGTTTTATAGATATGGTTCTATTTTAAATACATCCGTTTTTAAATGCTGTTACCCACCCTGAGACCTTAGGGTATAGAGAGGGATATAAACAAATAAATAAAATAAAAAGTGAATCAGGGACCAAACTCTTCCAGGGGGAGCTGGAATTGCAGAACCACAGACAGGAACAGTACTGGGCCTGCTGCTTTTTGGACCCCTTGAAAACAACCGTCCAGGCTTGTGGTGAACATGCAACAGAGGCTTAAGAAGTTCAGAGCCAAGAACACCCAACGGCACACGGCACCGTGGTGAAGATTCGTGAGAGGCGCGTCGCACAGAACTCATGCGGAACTACTCGTGCAAACCCAACCAGACGTTTAAGCTGCCATTTTAGGGGAACAAATAATCAAAATAGTAAAAGCTGTCAGCAAGGAAGCTGCTTCAGTTCTTTCTAACTGACCCAGAAGCCGCTTGGCCACAGTGACCCACACTCTGGTAACCTCCAGATTAGACCACTGTAATGCACTCTTCGTGGGACTACCCTTGAAAATGCTTCGGAAGTTGGAACTGGTGCAGAACACAGCAGCTCAACTACTGGCAGGACTCTCTGGCTGGACTCACATCACGCCGGTCTTAAAGGATCTGCACTCGTTACCTATTTGCTACAGATCCCAGTTCAAGGTGCTGACACTAATGTATAAAGCCCTAAACAGTTTGGGCGCTGGGTGTCTGAAGGGGCACCTTCTCGCATATAGACCTGCCCGGGCACTGAGATCCCAGGGAGAGGCCCTTCTGGGAGTTCCTTCTCTTGCAGAGGTACGAGGCACAGGGACATACAAGACGGCCTTTTCTGCTGTGGCCCCTAGACATTGGAACAGCCTCCCTGTTCAGGTGCACCAGGCGCCTACATTGTATACTTTTCGGCGCCTGGTGAAAACATCTTTTCAACCAGGCTTTTGCCATCTAAATAGCTTCCTCAGGGTGCTGTCCTGTTAGGGAGGGGGGTGGAGGGGGGTATTTTTAATTATGTTTTTTGTTGTTGTTGTTGTTTCCCCCTACCCTGGGACCATTTGGTGAAGGGCGGGATATAAATTTATTAAATTATCTACATTTTCAAATATTTATTTTTATTTTGGTCATTGGTTAACAATAACCCGAGCAGCGTGTCCCAGAGATTGACATCCTCGGGACGATTAATAGGAATAAAGCCCCTTAAGAGAACTCCTCTCGGAGTTAACAGATCTGAGCAGGAACGCAACAGAGGAAAGATTAAACTGCAGCGGGACAGAATGCTTGTGAACTTTGACTGGACGTTTCCTATCCTTGGTTCCACGGCCAGGTCTACTTCACTGTCTAACTAGATAGAACATCATCTCCCTGATGGTGGCACAGTGTAAATGCCAGGACGCATACTTGCACCTGTGGTGGTCCTGTGCACACATTTCTAGGTTCTTCAAGGAAGCACATAGGTCAGTGTTGTTCTTTCTCCAGAAGTGCTCTTTTCTGTTGTTCTTTAAAAGTTTGAGTAACGCCCTGAAACATAAAGGCCTTATCAGACTTGAAGTCACTGCAGCTAAGGCAGGAATATCTCAACAATGGACAGTTATTCTAGATCTCTCAGGAAAGACTAATCGGGGGCTTTGGGAACCACTAGGAATGGCTTTTTTACTATCCTAAAAGGTAAGATGCAAACTATTATGTATCATTGGTAAATTTAATTTTAAAAAAACTGACACTAAAAAAACAGAAGAAACTTCAGTGATAGTTGGCTGATTGTTTCACTAAAGGAAAGTGACCCAGGGTCTGAGCACCCATAATGCCATCAGTGCTTGGAGGGGGCACGCCAAATGCATGAGGGCTCTGGTCACACCTAAGGTTCAGTCCACCTTCGGAGCGGTAGCAAAGTGACCAGTGATTCTCTTTCCAACAACTTCCCACTTTGCTGATGTGTTCTCTCATTCTGAAGGCAGACTGAAGCTGGATTAAACCTTGTGTGACCACAGCCTAGAAGAGCTCCAGACTGTATATATCTTTTAATTTATACCAGGCAACCCGTCGATGCATGCGAGCTGAGGTGTCACATTCAAATATGAACAAGGCAACCATGTCCCAAGCTGGTATCAAACTTGGCAAGCAGAAAGCCTTCTGCCTCCAATACATCTCTGCACAAAGTTTCTCACCTACAGTTTAGAGAAGGTTAGACAAGGAGAAATTGCCATGGCAAAGCAGCCAGCCCAAGGATAAATTTAGCTTCCTCCCCGATAAAGAGGGCCAAGCTAAATTTGGGTTCCCCTTTCTCTGCGTCTGACAAGGCAGACAAGAGCAGCACTCCCAGTGCCGGTCAGCAGGACTAAAAACGTGCCCTTGGTGAACGCAGGCAGGGAGAACAGGCTGGGCTGCCATGGCCCTTGTGTGGGGAGGGGTAAGGTCAGTGCAAGACCGCAACAGGAGCTGTCCAACTAGCCTGTTTGATCCGGCTGAGTTAGAATAGCCTTCTGCCCTGTTTCCCTCGGCCGGCCGTCTCTTCTGTGGGCTCCTTTGCTCCTCTTTGGCACAGAGACTGCCCCAGGAGAGCAGAAGCGGCCTAAGGAGCGAGCCCAGAGCCTGATCTGAACTAACGCAGGACAGCAGGCAAGGGAAGCCCCAAGTTTGTTTCGCAGGCTTTCTCTCCAGGGTGAGAACGGTGGTCCGTCGTCCAGGTGCGGCTGGACTTTACCTCCCTTCCTCTGTCGTGTCCTGGCGTCGCTCCCGGGGCTGAATCTCTGCCAGTTCCAGTCAAAACTTAGTTCCTTTCTGAGCTGATGAGTGTTTGTTTACAAGGGTGAAAAGCCACCTACTGGCCATGGGCCTCATCTCCCAAGAGCTCCATTTCCAACACATCGATCTCCAAAGATAAGGAAAGCGCCTGCTGTCTATTACAGCTCCTTGCAGAAGCGGTTGTGTTGCTGAAACCTGCGGACCCCTTTGAAGCTGGGTCTGTGGTCTTTGGCCTTTGCAAGTACAGGATACAAATTTACATGCGCTTAATGCTCAAAAAAATCCACCGCTTCGGCGATCAGGGCACCAGAATATGTTTACTAAAGGCTCTGCCGCAATTTAAGTTGTCCGGCCAACAACATATTGCTAAATCTAGATAATAGAAATCCTTTTGAAATCTGTCTGGATTATAGCTGGGAGATTATAGGAAAGCTAAATTACTAGATATGTTTTGTTGGCAAACATGAAACAAACATCGTCTGAGAAGATGGACGACTGTGCGAAACGCAGTCAAGCTGCATAGAGATGCCTGAGATTATGGGGAGGGGCTCAGAGGGATTCCCTCTCTGTCAAATCCCTGGCCTGAATTAAGGCGGCCACTTGTTTTCTTGGCACTGTTGAGGAATCTGGGCTTCAGTCGACTCCTAGAAAGCAGAGAGGGCTTTGTCTGAAAGAGCTGGCTTCTCACGCGCGGGCCGGATGTGGCTGTGGGCAACTGGAGAGCAAATGACAGTACTGGCGGCGCTCCAAGTGCGGACAGTTGCCTCTCCAAAGCCCCTCTTGGTTTGCGTGGAAACTCTTCTGGGCTTTCTGGAGCTGCAGAATGGACCCGATTCACCTGGCAGGACAGTCCCTTTAGCTCAGGAACAAAAGAACCAAATGAGGGCGACCAGAACAACATACAGATCACAATAGCTTCCTGGCACCACTGGCACCCAGCGCCCGACAGCCTCAAGGGTAACAGACTGGGGGATGTGGACTGGCATCGCTCTGTCTTTCCAACTTTAGCTAGAACGCTTCTTTGCAGCCGTCTCAGTGACCAGGCAGAGAAACCCGCTACGCTTCTGGCAGGAAGCAACAAGGTCCCAAATATACAGTGAGAAGGAGGAGGAGGAGGAGGAGAGTGGGCTTTTCTACTCTGCTTTTCTCACCCATTTAAGGGGAGTCAAAGCGGCTGACAAACCTTCTGTTCTTCTCCCCGCAAGACACCTTGTGAGGTAGGTGGGCCTGTGAGAGCTTAGAAAAGAGCTGTGTCTAGCCCAAGGTCACCCAGCTGGCTTCGCGGAGGGCGGAATCAAACCCAGTATTCCCAGATAAGAGTCCGGCTTCCTGACCACTAGGCCAAACTGGCTCAAGGCAGACACAGGTGTTCCCAAGACGCAGCGGGTGGGATTTGAGCACAAAGAATTACATCTCATCAAGTCCTCACTCTCTGGCACAGGCCCAGGACATCAGGACCCCCGGTCTGTCCGCCGCAGGCAGCAAGAACTTCCTATAATGGCAGAGGGAAGAGACTGGCCTTCCAGACGACCAGGATGAAGGGCCATTGCCACATGTTGTGGCTGGCCAAGGACGCTTTGAACGCTGGCTTCTGAGGGTCTGGTGCTCACATATCCTAATGATGGCCTAGGAAAATGGTGCCACACAGATGACCACAGTGGACGTGCACGTCCAACTTCCAGTCTCCATGGGCATGATGGAGACTCTGAAGGGCACTTCTTGCGGTCAGCACTTTGGGCAGTGTTAGGCAAAGTGACCCAACTGCTGAGCTTGGAAGAACTTCTTGGGGGGGGGACTTGTGGAAATACAACTGGAGGGGGGAGAGGGGGCCTCTCACGGTGAGTTCCTTTACGCACTGCTGAAGAGAGTCAATAACAGTTAATGGCTCTCCCTCTCCCAGCAAGAAAAGCTGTTGTAAGACCCGCCTATTAATCCCTGGGGAAATCCCTCTGGCTAAACCAGGGCAACAAGGGCATCCTTCAGATTAGCGTGGAAAGCGCAGGCAGTGAGCAAAACAAAGGGCTGCGTGGGCAGAGCCAGCAGACCTGCTGCCCGGGGAAATGGGCGTTGGACTGGACGGGCAGCATAGAGAGAGCTGGGTGAGACTGCAGCCTCCGGCTGTCCTGGGCCAAGAAGTGCTGCGCGTACAAGATTAAGAGCCAATTTCCTGTGTCGGCCTGGCAGCTTGACCGTCAGCCGTCACCGTGTTTGTCGACATCCCTGCCTGAGAGCACCTTTTGTTGCAGTCCACACGTGCTCAGGGAGGCCTTCCAAGAGTTCTTGGGGCGAATCCGAGGCCTAGCTCTGACAAGGCTCTTTGGCTGCAGGGGCCCCGGCCTGGGCCCCAGCTACTGTTTTAGGGTCCCCGTCTGCTTCCCCCTGCAAAGGACTGGTTCAGGAATGAAAGCTCCAGCGGGGACCCTCCTTGTGCGTTCAGGGTCTGTCCGGTCAATAGCAGCCAGCGGATTTGTCCACCGGAGGGTCCAGAAAGGAGACCCAAGAGGCAGCAGCGCACAGCCAAAGAGAACTTGTGGGAGAGAATTGGGGCTGAGCGCTGATCTTGGCATCCTGCTTGCAACGGATGACAAACAGCAGAGGTAAAAGGAGGAACGGCCGGCCTCACGGACGCGGGGAGCCCAACAAATTACCGCAACACAGTGGCTTCCCTTCAGGAGTTGGGGTGCGGACAAACCAAAAACGTCCAGCTGGGCTCGGCCCTGGATGGACCTGTCGGTCTGTGGACACCCCTTTCCCAGTGGCGGGGGGGGGGCATGTCACAAGACTGCACCTTGGGAGATTTAAGGGCTGTGGTCACACCTAAGGTTTAATCCACCTTCAGAACGGGAGAACAGATCAGCAAACTGACCACATTCCTTTCCACATTATCTCTCTCAAAGGTGAATTTCCTGAGTTATTTAACACTGAAAGAAAACAGCTTGTCGCTTGGCTGATGTGTTGCCTCACCCTGAAAGTGGACTGAAGCCGGATTAAACCTTAGGTGTGACCACAGCCCAGGCTTGGAAGGCTTCAGGAAGAGGCCGGGGGGGGGGGCAACCGAGGCAGCCAGGGGCCCCGGGCAGCCGCAGCCGGGCAGTCCTGGCCTTGGTCGGCACGGCAGCTTGCCATCTGCCCATCGGTGCGCGAAGCCCCCTTGACGCAAAGCCCACCGGCCAGCGGGCACAGGCGGTTCAGCTGCCCAGTGCGCGCGCTGCTCCCGCCACTTGGGCCAGATGACCTCGCTGGCCCCTGATGTTCCCGCAGCCTGGTGTTCCCGCAGGCTCCCCGGGGAGGCGCCCCGCGGTCTCCCGCATCCGGGGGGCGCACACGAATCCAGCTCCGCGTAGTGCCTCACGTGGTGGTGGTGGGGGGGCAGCCGCCAACAAGGCGCAGGCGCAGGCCCTCCCCTCCCCCGCCTGTCCGTTGCCTGGCGAGGGCGAAGCGCGGCGGCCGGACGGGCAGAGGCGAGGATGGCCGCGGGAGGGCCGGGCGCGGGCTCCCTGGCGCGGACGGCGGCGGCGCTCGGGGGGTGGCGGGGCGGGCGGGCCGAACGAGCCCTGACCGCCTCCCTGCCGGACCCCCCGCAGGCGCTGCTCGGCAGCCGACCCCCGACGCGGCCGCCCTCGGAGCGCAGGAGCAGCAGCGCCGCCGCCGCCTTCCTGGCGCAGGAGCAGGAGTACAAGTAAGGCGACCCCGTCGGACACCCGGGCGGCCCCTCCCCCTCCCCCCGGGCCGCGGTGCCCCTCGCTCGGCTCCCCCGGGGACGCCCGGCGGCTGCCCTGAACGGCCCCGCCGCCTCTTCTCGCCCGCAGGCGCCTCAACGCGGAGCTGGAGGCCAGGACGGCCGAGCTGGTGCGCCAAGCCGAGGAGGTCCTGGTAGGTGACGCCGGGGCGGGAGGTGGCGCGCCGGTCCCGCCGTCGAGCCGCTGCTGGTCCGCCTGGGGGTGGAGGGCGGGCGGCGGGGGGGGGGGTCGGCCGGTCCCGCGACGTCTCCTTCTTTGCCCCGACCGCAGAGAGACCAGCGAGAAGCGCCGTCCGGGCCGATCTCCGCCCAGGTGGACCCGCGCGACGAGGCGGCCAAGCGCCAGAGGTAACCGCGGTCGCACGGAACTAGGGCGGGACGCCGCCGCTCGGTGGGCAGAGGACGGCGGTGGGACCCGGCGATCGTGCCGGATCCTCTAGAGGGGTGGGTGGGGAGCAGAGGCAAAGCGAAACCGGCTGAGGCTTCCTCCGCGTCTTGGCCAGGCGAGGCTGGGTCAGAGCCGGACTGGTGCCGAGGACCCACTCCGGCCCCAATCCCTGCCTGTTCAGAAGGAAACGCGGTCGGGACTTCCACGCATGGGGGAGGAGGGCGACCGCGGCGCAGGATGGTGCCTCATCCAGCCTCTTCCTGGGACTGGCCTGGGGCCGGAGAGGGACCACCCCACCCCCTTTCCTGTTTGCATCCAGCTGAACACTGGAGACCGTGTTCAGCATCCTGCACCCTTTGCGAGCAGCCAGAAGCGACAGGAGCCCCCTTTCCCTAGGAGGGAGCACTTCTCGCTGGCTGAGCTGCAGCATCTGTCCGTTTTGAGATCGCCAGGCCTGCTTGGCTGGCCGTCGCTTCCAGAGAAGGATCCCAAGCCTGGCAAGACCAGCCCTGCTGCTGCTTTTCCCTTAACAGCTGCTGCCCTGGGTGGAAACAAAGCTGCCACCGGGAGGCGCTCTGGGCTCCTCCAAAGCTCAGTGCAGAAGGCCAGGCTGAAGGGGCAAATCCAGGCGGTGGGATTCCCGGCTCCCCCTTGTCCGAGTGTGGTGCATGCTCAAGGGGGCCGCCGTGGGTCGGGAAGGGGGTCTCTGGAGCCCAGCCTCCTTGGCACCACTGGCAGGATGCCTCAGGGATCAGCAGCCGCCCTTGGTTAGGAAGACGCGCCTCTGCTGGGCGGCGCCTCTGCAGTTGTGCCTGGACCAGCAGTGGAACGAGGGTGACTTTGCACCGACGATCTGCTCCTCTGCCACGGTGATTTCTGATGCCCCAGGGCCTGCCGCATTGTGGGCTTGTGTCCGCACGTCCACTTGAGTCCAGAACCCATACGAGCCTCTCCAACCTTGGCCTCCTCCTCCCGTTAGCGTCACCATCTAACGCTCCGTTTTCTCCCTCTTGCCTTTGTGCAGGTGCCTTGGGCTTCTCTGTTTCTGCCAAATCAGCTTTTCTGAAGGCAGGCAGTAGTCCTTGCCTGCCGCCAACAAGCGTCCCTCGCTTCTGGAAGTACAGTCACCGTCGCCCGCCCTCCTCTGTTCTGCCTGGTGTCTTCCCTTTGACTTCCTTCTTTTCCCTTCCCATCTCTTCTGCCAAGCTGCTCCCACCCTTCCAACAATGCTGGCCCAGTGGAGTCTCTGCTTGCACCTGGCCCTTGATAAATCTGCAGCTGTGACTGCAATTCCTTCAGCCCTTCGCAGCAGTGGTTGCGCCGCCAGCAGTGTCACATTAGAGCCTGAAGCGTGGCTCCCTCTGCTGAGGACGCTCTCTCCTCAGGCCATGCCACCCGGGGGCCCTTTCGCGTTCTCTAAGGACAACTGCCTAGGCAGGAGCTGGACACACAGGGATGCATTAATGGCCCAGTGGCCAGGGTGCCTGCCTGTGTTCCACAGAAGGTGGGATCAGCTTGTCTTAACCCCAGAGACCTGCATCTTGGCTATAACACCAGGAAGAATCAGGTCCAGAGGCAGAATCAGGCCACTCCTCATCCTGGTGAACTGGTTGTCCGGAAACCCTTGTCGCTGGCCGGTGGACTTTGGCATGGACATTTTTTCTCTTTCCCACCCCAGTATCCACACTTGGTGCTTGACAGAAAAAGCAGTCCCTTGCTTGCTTGCTCCTTTGTCCCAGACTGGAGTTTGTTAGATCCTGTTATCTGTAGCTCGATACATCAGAGCATGTATCCCTGCCTCCCTCGTCTTGGCATGGGCAGCCATGCAGCAGATCTTGCCCACGGCAGCATCTGAAAGAGACAGGCAGCAGGGACAGGAGGAACCGGCTTGCCGCAAATGGGTCTGAAGCCAGCCAGAATGCCAGCGGTTTGCCATTCACCCCGTTTGGCCTCCTCTCCTCTGCCCAGCCCTGCAAAATGCACGGTGGAGCCACTGCCAGGTTATGCCTCTGTGCAAGGCACAGGCAGGTGCCTGACGCTCGTGCAGGCCCTCTGGCAACGGGAAACTACAGGCCCTACAGCTCCACTTCCCACGAGGTCTTAAGTGCAAGGAGGCCAGTCAGGAGGGGAAGAGGTTCGATGAACCCAAACTGGCTGGCCAGGTCTAATGGAGGGGGAAAGCAGTAGCTCTAATCACTGGGGAAGGAAGCCGAAGTGAAGTACTGCATTTTCCCAGCTTGTTCCTGGTTTGGCTAAAGAAATGCCTCCTCCCACATTGACCTGCCTGTGTCTAACGTGGTTGTACCACCATCTTCAGTCGTCAGAGGGCTGGGGGCCCAGGAGAGGGCTTTCTCAGTGGTAGCCCCCAGATTATGAAATAGGTGCACCACACTCCTGCACATCTGCAGGAGTCTAGCTGAGAAAAGTTTCCCCTCCCCCCATTCAGTCACTGTTATTGTTTTAGGGTGTTCATTTAATATTTTGTTTTTTCATGGCTGTAACCGACCCTGAGGCCTTCAGGCGCAGGGTGGAATGAAATGAATGTCCAAGGCTTGTAGCTTGCAGAAACCAACAGGCTGCTGCAGGTGAACTACTCCCTGGGCCTCCTTCCTTCGTCACTCTTTATTTCCTCCACATCTCTGAGCCTGGAGATCATCTGTTAGACCAAGGCCTGCCTGCTGGTCTTGAAATGGGACTTGTGTGCTGGGCTGCCTCTGTCTTACACACTGGCCCTATGAAGGACCCGGGGAACCAAGGCAACGTGCATTTTGCATGGGCAGGGCAATTCTACGGCTTTCCTAGAATTCCCACCTGTGCCTGAATGTTTTAAGAATGTGTTCTTCTGGGGAACCTCATGTTGCCTTGTTTCCTTCTCCAGGGATGCAGGTTCTCCTGAGTTTCCAGCCCTTCCTCTAATACCAAACAAGGTACTGTGCCGGCTTTTTTATTCTGGCGCTAGGTCCAGGCTTCGTCTGTGAGCCCTGCCTCATAAACAGTATGACTAAGCTCACTGCACTGTTTTATAGCACGTCCTGTACATCAGCTGAGACTGGCAGAAGCCCCACAGAATTCAGGGCAGCTTTTAGCACGGCAAATGCTTGTCAGTTTGTGTTCTTGCCTGGAACGAGCCTGAATCAGCTCATCTGGAATTGAGCAGAGTTGAGGTTCAGGCCACTCCTTGAGCGAAGGGAAGGAAGTGGGAGGATGGGTACAGGCACCAGGATGCCCTGCTGAAGGGTCAGTGCCTGTGGCAACGCACCCGGACTGGCCAAAGGAAAGCTGCTGCAGCGTTGAGCAGCCAGTAACGGTCCCTGCATGAGCGTGGACCTCGATGTAGCAGCTGCTTCACAGAAACAAAAACTGATTAGGTACCAAATTCACACCTTGCTGGAACAGCCCCCGAGGACTGTTCCGGGCACATGGACATTGGAAATGGCTTGAAACTTGCAGATGGCCAGCCTCTTGGTATGTTCCAGGACTTGTGCCCTGATGATGGAGGCCCCACCTGCTCCAAGGAGTGATTAGGCAAGGGGGCAAGGCTGGTTGGGAGGCCACACTCAGAAGTGCTGTGTCCGCACCTCACACAGACCATTCCCAACACTGCGGGGCTCCTGGGGTGCCCAGGGGGCAGTTGGGGTGGGCTGCAGTTTGAACGATGTGTCCCTGTGGTGCACCTGGAACTGCCTCCGAGGTGAGTGCAAAAAGGGCCAAGTACTGAGGATGGATTACAGTTTTGTCTTCCTGTTTGTCATCTGGACGGCCCATGGAGGCTGGCTGAGGCAAGAGAGGCTGTGGCCACTCCGATGGGCCCTGGACTCCTGACTCCATGGGCAAAATTTTAATTTACATCTAGTGAGCAAGAGCAAACATTGTTCTGGAAGGTTAGTGCCTTCTCCAGATGAAAGGAAATCTTTCTGTGATCCTAAAATGCATTTTGGGTAATTTAGGGCTTGTTTTGTGACTTGTCCTAGCAACTCACCAAGAAGAAGTCTGTCTGTGGGGCCCCAGCTCGCACTCAGCTGCAGTGTGGAAAGAAGGGGAAAGCAGCACCTTCAAGGTATGGCACCATGACTGGGCCTTAGCAAAATCCGTTCCTGTGACCTCTGGGCCTCTTATCAGATAACGCAGCTTACTTTAAAAAGCTGCCGCTCTTGTGTGGCTCTACTGTGTGCTTTGCTCTTAACGGACTTGAAAGTGCTTGGTTGTGGCTTTATCCCTTAGCGCTAAGGTCAGGAGCCGTGAGATCCCAAATGCTGCTGACGTTGCCACCCAAGACTTCTCTCTTGCCAAGACAATTCGGAAGATTGAGGAGCAGCTTGAAGAAGGGGCATCGCCTGATTTAGAAGATGATTTTATTCCCAGTGCGGGAAGTGAGCTTGGAGCAGGTGGACATCCTTTTAATTGTCCTTTTGTTGGCTTGAAAGGAGAGAAAGAATGAAGTTGCCCTTCTAGCTGTCTTGTTCACAGATAACGTCCCGTTGGCTCAGATTCTCTCATCTTTGTGGGGCTGAGGGGAGGTCTTGGGATGGTTGCTCGTTGTACACCCTGAGCCTCCAGAGACCAGCCTGTAGGGAGACTCTCTCTGGGCCCGGCCAGTTAGGTCCTTCATAGGACCTGCAGAGCTACCGACCACCATGCTCATGAGGCAGAATGAGAGGCAGGCAGCTTGGCCAGAGCAGGAGGCACCTTTGCAAGGAAAAAGCTGCAGCCCTTCTTGGCATCTCCCTAAGTCACTGCACCCACACGGTCTTCTCCTAATAGCAGAGTAGTGGTGGATATCTCCTCTGGTCTGGAGGAACACAGGAAGTTGCTGTACAGTGGCCAGTTCATGCCGCTCTCTGCTGCTGCCAACATTGCTGCCAGTTTACAGCAGGCCCTTATCTATCATGAGCCACTTTTCACTCTTGTTTTGCTGCCCCTTGCTTGGCCACAGCCACAAGAAGGGCACCAGAAAGTGGCCAAGTCTTTCCCCTCCTGCTCAGTCCATTCCAACAGCAACCTTTGTGGTGCATCGATGCATTTCATTTTATATTTCTCTCATCCAAGGAAGGAAAGGTGCATTAAAAGCAAGACACCATTTCATTTTTGAAATAGGAAGAAAGAAATGGATGAAGACAAAAAAATTAAAGTGAAAAGTTCTCTTGGAAATTCTGAGAATGAGAGTGAGCAAGCACTCTGCTGAGCGTGGAAGTCAGGGGATCCAGAATCCTCAGTGTGATTTGTGGCCTTTGACCCAAGGGGAAGGTCCTGGAAGGTGCCAGGAGATTTCCCTGTTCTTAGACAAACCCCATCCATTAGACAGAGACTAGTGAAGTAAACTTTGGTACACACAATATCAATAAGCAATATGAGGTTCTTTGGCTGCTGCTGCTTATTCTGTGACCTAGAACACTGTTAGCTTAGAAGGTTCTGTGCCATTTTTGCAAATCTGCAGAGGCCCAAATCCGGTTCCTAAAGGCGAAGCTTCGTGTTATGCAGGAGGAGCTCGATGCCCTGGGACAGGAATGCAATAAGAAGGTAATAAAGGACCTGCTTTCTCTTCCAGCAGCACCCAGGCATCATAACATGCTTGTACGGCCGGTTACACTGCTTGCTGGCAGAGTAGCTTCGGAGGGAGATGGATAGCCAGACAACCCATGGATGTAACGTAGAAATGTACCTGCAGTTTCCCAGCATTATCCCTACAAGCTGGTAAGAAAAACCAGCAGGATGAAATTTTGTTCTCTCTGCCCCAACCAAGGATTAGAGAGTAGAGGTCCGAAGAGGAGGAGGAGGAGGAGGAGGAGAGTCATTTGCCTGCCAGGCCATCAGTCAAGCGTAGGGAAAACAGATGAAATGAGGACAGTATGAAGGAAGTCCCAGCGCTGTTTCTCCAGCCCTAAGCGCAGCTGAACCCTCCTCTTTTGATAGTGAAGAGGCGAGACTGACACGAAGGCTGGTCTTGGTTCACTCCTTTCCAAGGCTTCCCCGCCTTGCCATATATCTAGGTGGTTTTTGACCCCCCCACCCCCCACCCCTTGAATTAAGCTGCTCTTGTTCCCACACAAATGTCGCTTTGCCTTTTGGAGTCAGTTTTGTGAGATACAAGCGCAGAAACAAAACAGTGGGCTCCCTCCGATGAAATTTCAAGAAGAGCCCATTGCAGGTAGGCATCCTATCCTGCTTCCTCCGGATGCTCTGCTGTTCCACATAGTAATTCTTGGCTTGCAGGATGAAGAGAATCTGAATTTAAGCAGTCGCCTTAGAGAGTTTGAAGAAGAGCGTGGAAAGCTGCAACGCACAGCCAGTTTGCAGCAATCACAATTAGAAAAATACAAAGCGTTGTCGGAAGAAGCAAACCGAAGAAGTGAAGGGCTGCAGCAGAAGCTCTTTGCTCAAGAAAAGGTAGCATTTAATTTGGTGTGAGGGATAATTAGGGAGGGAATAGAGAATAAGCCTCCAGGCATCTGTGGTGAGGCCACATTTGGGGTATTGTGAACAATTCTGGTCAATGCTCCTGCACAGCTTTAAGAAAGAGTTCGACAAATTCATGGAGCCAGGTATACCCATGGCTACTATGGTGGATTCCCAGGTACTGCCTCCAGGTTGGAGAGATAGGCAGGATGCCTCTGAAGGCCCTTTGCAGGGATTCGAGAGCAGGTGAGGGTTTGGCCTTCATCTTCTGCTGCGTGAGATGGGACAGTGGACTGGATGGGCTGTGACCTGATCCTTCAGGGCTCCTCTTTAAGTTCTAATGGGATAGATGGGTTGTAGCTTGATCCAGCAAGGCTCCGTTTAGGTTCTTATGGACCAGATGGACTGTGGCCTGATCCAGCAGGGCTCCTCTTCCATATGGAGTTCCCACAGTATTTGGACTGGTTCTGTCACTGCCAAGGAGGTTCAGAGTGAACCAGGCATACTAGGATTGCGTGTTTATAAAAAACAAATATCCTCCCCGTGTAGAACAGAACTGGGCCTGCAGTTTAATGCTTCCCAGCAGAGCATGGTCCACGGGAAGGCTCCAGGTTGTTTCAGTGAAGCACAAAAGAAAAGGCGAGGCCCTCTTTCGGTGTGAGGCGGCATCTCTAGGGAGCAGAACGTGGCCTCTGCCCTCCCTTCACCTTCTGCCACCATCCTCAGGGATCTTTTCCAGCGCCTGGTGCTGAAATTCAAGTTGGATTAGGAAGACGCAAACGTGCACGAGAAATGCAGCAAAGTGCTTTTTGGGATGTGCAGCAGTGCCAGGCCTCGTAGGAGAGAGGGGTCTTCTCTCCGTTCTGCTGCCTGCTCCACCTCCCTGGTTTCTGAAGAGCAGCCATTTTGGGCCAATGTGCTGGGTTGCTTCCAGGGGCTCCCGCTTCACCTAGGGAGCCTGGCCTTGTGTGGAGGCTTCAGCCACACCGGTCCTTTCTCAAGGCTTTAGCTGACACTCTTCTGTCTCGGATGCAACAGGAGCTAGAGAACCTGAAGCGAGCACAAAAGCAGGCCTCGGCCAGCCAGAACACGACCGAAGTTCGCTTGAATAGAGCTCTCGAAGAAGCAGAGAGATACAAAATGGAACTGAATAAACTGAAGCAAAATAACAAGGTAGGTGACAGAAGTTCAGCAGACCTAGAGAGTAACTGAGCTCGAACAGACTCAGGGATTTGGAAGCACCTGCTGGTGTCTATGCCGCTCCTTCCTTCTCTGTGACGCTTCTCTTCTGATCGTCCCTGGGTGGCTCCCCCCCTTGCATGAAACAAAAAAGCTCCATCCTGAAGTCACCGAGGGAGTTTCACAAGCAAGCAGGTTCCACAGTGCTCAAACTGAAGATTATTAAGTAGACCGCTTACGTCCACTTCTGATTTTGGCCCTTCCTAGAGAGGTATAAGCTGGGCTCCCAATGTGGTATCACCCAGAAACAGGTAATGGGCTCAGCTGTGGTTCTGGACTTGCACAAGGGTCCTTCCACTGCCTCTCACCCCCTTTGAGCACTACCTCTTGGAGGGCTTTGGGCCCCCAGTATTTAGGCTTCCTTTCTGTACTCTAACTGGCTCCAAAAGCTTTGATGCAGTCTCTACTCGGACCCCTAAAAGATAAATCCTTAAAGATGTTACCCTTTAGTGTTTTAGTTGTGATTTGTGTCAGTTTGATCCGGGGTGATTCAGGGTTTTATTCATGGCATCCTGGTTTGAACCACAGGCGGTTCCTATTTTTCACAGAAAACAAGAGTAGCACTTTCTCTCTGTCCTCATTCTTTTGGTACTGATACCAGACAAGCAGAGTCAGATGGCGTCTGCCAGGGTTATGGCTGCCTTGTCAGAGCTACACATTTTACTGTGTTCACTTCAGAGAACGGGGCCCTACGCTTGCGGTGGCATTCTGCTTCTAGCTCAACCTTTCTCCCTCTAGGATATGGTCAACCAAGAACATAAAAAGCTTGAAGACCTGAAAAGTGAAAACAAACGGCTAGAAAAACAGAAAGGAGAGCTGATGGCTGGTTTCAAGAAACAGCTGAAGTTAATTGACATTTTAAAGAGACAAAAGGTAAGTGAACAATAGTGCTGTATATAGTAAAACTGAATCAAGATGGGAAGGGTGCATTTCAGTAGGACCATTTCACGCTGCATTTTGGGAGCAGGTGGTGGTTCCCCGTTTTATGTGACTGTCCGGAAGGACCGTGCTTGAGAGCAAAGGTGATCTGGGCTCCAAATGCATGGAAAAGAGAAATTATACAGTGTAGATGGGAAAACCTTAAACGTGTCACCCGAAAAGGAACAACGTGCTTTTTTGTCCTGCACAGATGCACATTGAATCCGCGAAGATGCTCTCTTTCACTGAAGAGGAGTTCATGAAAGCCCTTGAATGGGGGAGTTCTTAAGAGGCCACGCTCCGCAGGGAGGTCAGGCTGAAGGAGGGAACGTTTTGAGCAGTAAATGTGTCCCTGCTGGATCTTAAAGTATATTAATTCTATGCCGTGTCTTCTGACATTCTCCCCTGTGTCCGCTTTTCTGTTCATCGCCCCCAAGAGCCCATTTCTGAGGTTTTGAGGATTTGCTCATAGCCTCTGTTGGCCACCTGCCCTAAAGAGCGGGGCCACTTCAAACGGTCTAACAAAGGCCAAGGCCCACGGAAGCCAGGAAAGGACCTCTACTGTCGCTGCCTCTTTACTGCCTGGCCCCGTTGTAACCTGGAAGGCCACATGCTCAGATTTCCGGGCCTTGTGGAATGCAGCCCAATTGAGCGTGCATGGCAGCGGCCTTAGAGGCGTTCCTCGTGCACCAAGGCTCTTCTGCCTCTGACATGGCTCCCTGAAGCACTTCAACCAGGAGAGGTGTGCAACTGGCCAAACTGGGTGCCTGTGAAAGGCACGTGAACTGCATAATGTCCAGGCTCCACTCCTAGAAGTTGTTTTGATCAACAAAACATCTTTTAAAAAGATGCTTACTGAGTTTTATGTCCTTTATCTATGTGGGTTTCCAGGCAGGAGACAGGCCAGAGTTTGACCAGGTCTGTAAGAGAACAGACACCAAGTAGCCCCCACTTGAGGCTAATTCCAGAGTCCTATAAGGAAAGGATTTTGCAGCTACTTCACTGTATACGTTAAAAGTGCTTTTAAGCAACATGAACGCATTGCTGCTGCCCAGGAAGACCCACTTCTGCTGGGTGAAGAGTAAACAAACACAGGGAACAATTGTCACAGACATCATTTATCGCTATAAAAACAAAACTGTCAAAATAACGATGCAATAATCTAGCGGGTGATTTCTTGCAAAACTTCTTGAAGCAGCCTCCAATCTCAGCTGACTTCCATATGCCCATTACCTTTTCCCTTCTGATATGCCTGCCGAAATTCTTCTCCAAGCAGGTTAACATCTTGCTCATCTTTAAGAATTCCCTAAAAGAAATAAGAAATGATTCAGTTGAGCATGGCACCAAATAAAGCACATGCAGGACTGTGCAGCACTGTACTGTGAAAGGTGTAAAAACTGTTACTAATTTTGATAAAGAATGGAGCCAATGTTGAATTAAAATGTTTTTCAAAAACAGCAAACATTCTGGAATTTGTTGTTGATAGCTAACATATTTACAGTACTCAACAGCCTTGCTCTGAGATTTATATTTTGCTCTTTATGATACATTTTTCTTTCAGCCCCCGCAGTCACCGCATGGCAAATCGGTTCCAAAAAAAGAACAATATTAGTAAATAATCTCCCAACTACAGTATTTTTGTTTTAGAAAAAAAAAAATAGGCGGCTATAAGACCTTTTCAAGCCAGCCATATGCCTTTTGGGCTCCCTGAGGCTTCTCTAGCCCCAGGTGCCATCCTGCAGGCACAGAGGGGGAGCCCTGACTGCCACTGTCCCTGACACAGGTCTCTGCTCAGGCAGTGGAACAGACCGGAGTGAGTCTTGTGAAGCCACTAAAACTCCCACAGGTGCCTTGCAAGAGCGTGTAGGCAGGACTGAGCAATCAGCAGCGATCTTGAGGCCTCCCCTCTGGCTTACCTAAGGCCCAATACCCATTTAGTCCAAGAGGCACCACTGAAAAGTGGAAGCCGCCAGGTGGGGCACGAAAAGCAGGTCAAGGAGATGACAATGGACAGCAGTTCATCTTCTGTCCTCCTCCAGTCTCAAAGAGCAGCTTCACCTGCTCTGCTCACCTTCCCTGCATTGCTTCCTGGGCACATTCCTTCAGTTTCCATGGGGGCAGAAAAAGAGAACCACCACATCCAGAAAAGTGAGACGAGTGTGAATGTGTGGCTGCTTATGCAATGGAACTGTAGAACTCCAGGGTCAGGATCCACAAGGAACAGTATCAATCAGATCATCACATGGTAAACTCACTCGGAAAAGATACAGCAGCTTCCAGGACTAAAAGCAGAATGACAACGAAGCCACCTGGAAGCCCAAAGAGAAAGCAAAGCCCCCCTGCCCCCACCTCAGCAGCACCCAACTCACTTTGGGAAGATACCCCAGAAGCTTGACTGCATGTTCTTTCAGCAGCTTCTGTCGCTCCTCTTCAATGACACGGTCAACAAACCCTTTCCTTCTTTCTTCCAGTTCTCTTTCTTCCAGTTCACGTTCCTTCAGGCAAAGAAAAAGGGTTTTCCCGTTTTGAAAAATTCAATGTTATCAAGCTGTGGCAACCAGCATGGCCCTCGGCCCAGACCTGTGACAGGTGCAGAGCACCCAATGCCCCTCTTGATGGGCATCTCGCTGGGCCCCACGGTTGCTCACCTTGTCCGCCAGGAACTGTTTCCGCCGCTCCTCGATAAGCCTCTCTACTTCCTTCCGGTGCTCCAGCTGTCTCATTCTCCTCTTCTGAGCATTCATCTGCTCAATGCGATCGTCCTCAGCAAACTTTGCCAGCATGGCTTGGCGGAAAATGGCCTCCTCCTCCCTCATGGCCTGCTGGAGCATCTCCCGCTGAGCCAGCTGCTGTTCGTAGGACTGGCGCAGCTCCAAGCGCTGCCTGATTTTCTTCTCCATTTCTTCCTGCAGAAGGGGAAGAGGGAACTAGCAGGAGACCAGGCTTTAAAGAAGAAAAAGCAATGACGTTCTGAGACATGAGAAAGTACATCAAGCTAACTGAGGGGACCTTCCAAAATTCAAAAAGCGAATCAAAATTGCCTTAAGGCAGACACACGGGCTTTCCTGCCACACTTCACTTTATTCGAACCGAGGCCGTACCGACCGGGTTACCTTTTGCACGGCGCCTGACCAGACTGAGGAGGCCTCAGCCAACAGAGTCGAGCTATCCACAGCACTCCTGGGAACGGACCAAAAGAGGCGAGGGGCCCCTCGGCACCCTCAGTGAGCAAAACGGCAAGGGGCCTCTCCTGTGGAGCCTCCTCCCCCCGCAGCCCTTGCTTACCATCTCCCTTCTCCTCTCTGCCTCCACTTGCTCCTCAAAGTGCAGCTCGGAGCGGATTTGTTCCAGTTCCTCCCGCTCCTGCTGCTCTTTCTCCAGAGCCTCTGTAAGCTGCCAGAGAGATCAAGACTTTAGTGCGGCTGCCACCTCCAAGGTTACCTGAGGGACGTTCCAAGCCGCGTCAGTACCATTTGCTGGAGCTTCCGCTTCCTCTCTTCGTTCTCTTGGACCTTTGCCATCCTGTGATCTTCCCGCTCTTGCCACATGCTGGCAAACGCCATGAGTTTTCGGTTCTCCTCTTCCATTTCTTCCAGCTGCCTTTTCTTCCTTAGGGCTTGATCTTTTTTAAATTCCTCGATGAATCTCTGGGTCATTCTCTTTTTCTCTATCCTTTCTTGTCTTGCCCTGTGGAATAGTTGAAAACTGACGTCACGCTGACTCAAGACACCAGGAACAAATTCCTGCTCAAATACAAGGCTCCCTTGGGCCTAACGGGGTTACAGGAAAGGAACAACAAAGGCGGACAAAGAACCACGTACGCCACACTGAGTGGTGTTATGGACACAAACGCTCTTGGCGAGGGTTGTATGTCCATGTCCTCTTTCTGGAACGCACACTCTGGGACGCCCTCTTTTACCCTCCAAGATGCAGCTTTGTCTATAAGTGATAAAGCACAGTCCTAGAATGGCTGCTGACAACAGAGAATTACTGTTGTTAGTGCTAGACAGGATGTCTGATATTCAACTTGTCTAGACAGAGTACGTTGAGACAAGGTCCTTCACTGGCCTGCGTGAGGGTCATCATCACTGGAGACAAAATAAGCAGGCAGCAGGTAGGCCAAAGGGCCACAGGCAAGAAGCATTTATGGATACAGAAGGTTTTATGACCCCAGCCCCATTTCTTCCCGTGCTTTACCAGGTGCCAAGCCCAGCATAATTGGATATTGGACAAAATCAAAGAAGAGGGCAACTTTTAGACTGAACCACTCGATTGTTAAGCAGAGGCAACCCTGCTAGGGAAGAGAAGACATGCCAAACTAACTTTTCATTTTCATCATAGATCTTTCTGACAATTTCGTCAATCAAGAGCTTCTCTCTGAGGAACTCCTCATAGGCTGCCTGTTTCCTCCTTTCCCGTTCCTCAAGCTGTTTTTGGAGCTCTTGCTGATAAAGAAGTTTCTCCTGATTCCGCCTTGCTGTAGCAGAACTTTCCTCCTCCACAGCCCTCGCTTGCTCTTCCTTGAAGGCACGGAGCAGCTCAGCATCATCCTTCTGCCATGACAAGAATGTCAGTAAACACACAGCTGTCACACCAGGTGGCACCTAGTGTGGCACACTCAGAGCACCTGCACGTGGGCACTTTGTGTGCACAGAACAGTATTACTGATGTTGGGGGCAGGTAAGCTCTGTTTAGTTCTCTTTTCCCAGCAGAGGCAGCCTCTCTCTTGTGCAAGGGACCATCATGTACAAGGTGTAAAACTGTGAGATTAAAACTTTTCATAATTCCAGTTACCATTTTCTCGTATTTTAGAGCTTCTTTCTCAGCAATCTGGGCAGCTCTCTCTTTATTCATGTAGGCAGATTTCAGCTTCCTCTCCAGCTCACGAAGTTCAATACTAAAATGCAAATTAGAAGAAAGATGAAACTTTAAGACAGTTCTATATGGAAAGAGAAGGTGACTGAAAGAATGAGGAATGTCGATCCCTGAATATATAGCTATGCATAAACTCATTGCAGTATTTTAGCTCCAACGGTCAATTTCGGGAAGTGAAAATATTTGATTTAAAATGTTTGCAAGACAGTTGAAGGCGCATCTGCTGCCCTCTCCCCCCAGGGCTAAGCACCCACAAAAATGGCAACAAGAGGTAAAGTTTCTTGTCAGAGAGAGGGGGAACTGAGGAATCAGGATGATAAAGTGAAAGCTTTAAAAAGATACCTGTTCTCTTTTATTTGCTGTCTCATTTTCTCATCTTTAAGTCTGTCATGGCTTAATCTTGCTAACTCAGCTGCCAGTTTTTCCTCCTGTTCTAGCTCCTGTTCTTTCAACCTTTTAATCTCTTCTGCCTGAACAGCAAAAAGAATTGCACAGATCAGGATTAGATTTTAAAACTCGACTAGATTTTGATAGCTGTGCCTAACTAGTGTTTCTTATTTTTAATTATTATTTATTTTTCTATCCAGCCGTATACTTGGAAGGTCTCAGGGTGGGTAACAACCTTTAAAATCCAACATATCAGACAAAATGATAAAATCCAGCATGCTAAAAACAAAACCATGTCAACTAAAACAGTAGCATTTGCAGTGGAGGAAACATGACCAACATTTAGCCAAAGGCCTGGGCAAACAGGTGTGTCTTCACCGCCTTCTTGAACATAAACAGAGGAGCCTGACGCACCTTAAGGGGGAGACTGTTCCATAGCCTGGGAGCCATTACTGATAAGGCCCACCTACTTAGCTGCTAAAGGTGGTGGGACAACCCCTGAAGATCTCAATGCACGGGAAGGTCAGTATGGCAGAAGGCATTCCTTTAGATATTTGGTGCCAAGTCATTTAGGGCCTTGTAAGTCAGAGTTAACACTTTGAATTGGCCTTGGTAGTAAATTAGCAGGCAATGCAGCCCTTCTAAAACTGGCGTGATGTGCATCCAGTTAGCTGTCCCGGTCAGCACCCTGCCAGCTGCATTTTGCACTAGCTGCAACTTCCGAACCGTCAAGGGCAGCCCCATGTAGAGTGCATTACAATAGTCCAACCTAGAGGTTGCCAGAGCATGGATAACTGTGACCGAGTCATCTCTGTCCAAAAAAGGCTTCTGTTGACACACCAGTGTAGTTGGCAGTAACCACTGCTGGCCACGGCGTCCCCCTGAGCTTAAAGCATCAGTGTGGGGTCCAGAAGTACTCCCAGATTTCACAACTGTCCCTTCCACGGCATTACAACCCCATCAAGGACAGGGTGTCTCCCAACTATCCGGACCAGAGACAAAGTGACATACAGCACCTCTGTCTTGTCTGGCTTCAGCTTCAATTTACTGGCCCATTACTGCTTCCAGGCACCTGTCGAGCACTTCAACCGCCTCTCCTGATTCAGATGGCATAGAGAGACAGAGCTGAGCATTATCTGCATACCGATGACACCTCACTCCACATCTGATGATCTCTCCCAGCGGCTTCATATAGATGTTAAATAACGTGGGAGATAAGATTGGCCCCTAGGGAACCCCACAAGTTAGTTCCCAGGGTGTGGACAACCAACCACTATCTGAGATCGGTTCTGGAGATGCGAGTGGAACCAATGCCAAGCACTGCCTCCCACTCCTAAAGAACACCGTGGTCCGTGGTAGCAAAAGCCGCTGAGAGATCCAGGGTCACTGCAGACGCTCAAGCCCAGGCCTGGCTTCTGGTGCTCCGAACGGCCGCCTGTCCCTGCAGCGGCTTCCCACTTCCCGGCAAAACCAGGAGCACATCCGCGGAGGACCGACCTCCAGCCTCCCTCCCTCGAGCCCCCTCGGGGCCAGACACACGGAGGCCACCCGCGCGCGCACCCTCTGGACGGCCTCCTCCATGCGCCGCTCGTGCTCCTCCTCCTTGAGCAGCCGCGTGACGCGCTTCCTCTCCACGCGGTCCTCGGCCTCCCACATGGCCTCCAGCTGCCGCACGCGCTGCACGCTCTTCTGGTGCCCCAGCTCGCGCATCTCCTGGAAGTAGGCCTCGTGCTGCCTCCGCTCCAGCTGCTGCGCCGCCGTCGGCTGCAGCCGCCCGCCCCGCCGAGCCATGGCGCGTCCGCGGGGCCCAGCGGGCCGGGAGGGAGGGAGGCGGCTCTCGGGGGGCCCGCCGCGCGCTCCCCGGGAAGACCCCGCCCGCCGGGAAGGAGCGGCCCCCTCCGCCCGCCTGCGGACGCCGCCGCCCCGGCCAGTCAGGGGGCGCGAGAAACCGACACCGAGCTCGGACTTAATTCGTCCGCGTGATGAAGGCGGTCAGTGGCCGAGTCTGAGGCCCCGAGGCGCCTCCAGGGCCCCCCGCGCCCTTCTCCTTCCCACTCCCGCCGGCGGCCTCCCTCGGCAGCTAACACAGAGTGCGCCGTTGCCGTGACAACACTGCTGAGCCGACAACTCCGGAACTTCCGGTAACGTCGACGTTCGCTCGCGCTCGGATAGGCGGCGCAGCCCGGGCTCCGCCTCCACAGCCTATCGAGGAGGGAGAGCTCCGTTTCCTGGACAACGACGGCGGCCTACGCCACCACGGCCGCCTGCGCCGCCTCACTTGCCCGGCGGAGGTTGTCAAGCGGCCTGGCAGCGGCGCGGGTGCTTTCCTCCTCCCCGTCCGGTCGCTGCCCCGGACGGGCCGGGGGCTCCTTCTCCCGAGGCCACCACCGAGGAGCACCTGCGTCGCCAAGAGCGGCTACGGCGGAGTGTTTTGGGCGGACAGCTGCCCTTCCTACTCCTCCGTGTTGTTCACCGTATGGCTGTTCCTGCGGCTGGTTGGAGGAGGCTGCGGCGAAAGATAACCGTAAATGAGAGCCCGCGAGCCCCTGCCGGTCCGGCTGCCCACAGGACGCAGCGGGCAGGGCGAGGAGGAGTCGCCCTCGGCCTCCTTCGGAGGGAGACCGGCCCGGGCCAAGAGCTCCGGCGGCGCGAACACCCGGACTGGACGAGCCTCTGGCCGCCCTTCCGGGGGTGTCCGGAGGCGAAGAGGAGGGGAGGAGCCGGGCGGCGCCAGGCGCTCCCGCCGGAGTCCGAGCAGGGCTCTGGGCGGCCTTTCTCGCCGATGGGCGCCCGCGGGCGGAACAGCAGCCCAGCCGCTCGTCCCCTTCGCTTGAAACAAGCAAGGCCTGGAACTTAAATTCCTGTAGTGACAGCCAGTCTAGCCAGCAGGAATTTTATCTCAGGGCTGATCTCATTCTCTTTCCACTGCAGCCAAGGGCAGCCTCTGCATCCCCTCCGTGCACAAGTTGTTACAATGTACAGGAACCACAGCGGTCTCCCCAGTGCTCTTGCAGAACTGTCCCAGGCGAGAGGGTCCCTGCTGCTCCCCAGATCAGGTGAAGGTCAGGCCACGGCCGGCACTGGCTCAGAGGCTGCTCCCCATCTCTGCAGGGCCAAAGAGCGACAGAACCTCCCCATCTCTGGCTGAAACACATTTCTGATGGTTTTATACAGCAGTTTTAACATCTTACTTAACATCTTTTATATTTTACTGCAGCCCTCTCCTAACCAGCTGCAGCAGGAGCCATAAACAACCCTGAGAAGCAGGCAGGACTGCTGTCCACCCAAGAGGACACCTTTTCAAAGCTGACAAGACCAAGTAAATTCAAGCCATGTTGCTTTCCCGGAAGATTCTCATTCACTCAAGGTGACTGAGGGGGCCAAGCATGCAGCCACAGTCCAAGTGCCCGAACCTGGCAGCCTTATGGTGCCACTCTGACAACTATGCCCCTGCCTTTTGTGGCTTTGAAGGGCTGCTGTGGTAGCAGCCTCTTTGGCCTCAAGCTGGGTGCACAATCTATGTCATAAGCAAAACAGCAGTCCGAACCTGAAGCCAGTTCTGCAATGGGTCAAGGGAGGCCACAATGGCTAGAGATCCTTAGCCGATGCAAAGGGGTTAAAGAAAAATGCCTTGACGTGGACATTCCCTGGATGACACTCCAAGCTGCAGCCCAGAAGGCATTTGGGAGGGTAGCAGGTGGCTCTAACAAAAAAGGCAAGACTTGGACCTCTGGAATCCAGGCGCTCATAAACACACACACAGAGCAAAGTCAGTAGGTTTTCTTGCAAATATTTACTCCAAAATATGTACAGTAAATAGTGTCCTAACAGAACTCCAAAACATTTAAATTTATTAAAAACAAACTTCAATGGGTTCAAAAACACTTCCTAAAGGTTGGGTGACAGCATTAAATCCCGCCGGTACTTCAGAATCAAGCTACAGAGAAGTCATGATACACATTCCTCCTTCCCCTACCTATCTAGCCACATGAATTTCATGCCAACCCCCTCCCAGTCAGCCAATGTCAAGTTTCCTTTAAACTAAAAACATTATACAATTGAACCATTTCAAACCTTTTGGGGGGCTTTTTGGTAAGAATTTCAGCACTTCCAATCAGCCCTGTGTGTGCTCCTGCCCTCTTTGGGTTCTGGACTCTGTTGCCAATGCAAACTAACGACCGCAAAGACTCCAGACATCCATGTGTTTTGCTTGACGCAAGCAGCGAGTGTGCCCGACTGCAGCACTGCTTGTGCGACAGAAGCCCACAAGTGTACTTACTGCTCCTATTAATTCCACTTTCACTGAAAGTTTCAGGCAAGCTTCTCGTCGCCTTCTAGACAGCACACGCCCACAGGGGTCGTCCGAACACGAACTGATGGGACTGGAGGAAACCAGTGGGGTAGGGAGTATCTCTGCAGACTCAGGGTGGATGCACAGGCCACGATGAGCACCGTGGGCCCGGGCACAGGTGAGATCCCTGTTGGCTCTTCTTACCAGTCTCCAGCACGAAAAAGCCTCCACAGCCTGGCATGGTGTCAGTCTGCCCTTCTCCCACCGCCGGCTGGCTCCCCAAGAGTCCCATCCACAAACCGCCATGCGTGCTGCACACGCTCTCCCTTAGCTCGCTTCCTTGCTTTCTTCTGCCTGGCTTGTGGAAGTGTCCAGCTGGCATGGGCTGCTCTCTCCGGAAGCTGCAACATCGGGCTGCTCTGAATCTGCCCCAGCCTTTTTGGCAGAAGCAGCAACCCCCCCTTTCTGGAGAATCTCTGTTGCTTCGTGCTCCAGGACCTCAGAGGGAGTCAGGGGCTCCAAGCGAATGCTGCCCTGATCGCTTGCGTCGGAGTTCACGGAGGCAGGGTCGCTGCGGCGCAAAAACTGTTCAAAACTGACCTCATCGCAATCACTGGATGCCAGCTGGGGGTCCTCAGCATCCACCTCTGCAAAATTAGAATCATCCAAAGCAGCCTCAGCAGCCTCTGAACCTGGGAAAGAACAAGCTGCCTTACCTACAGGCCTGGGTGATTTCCCCTCCTCACTGGGACCCCCAGGACCCAAACCATCCGGCTCTATCTTTCCACAGGGCAGCTCTACTACACTAGCTGGAAGCCCCGTGTGGGAGGGATTTGGGGAGGTTGATTCAGGCAGGCTGTCTTCACACTCCTCAGACAGGTTTCCAAGGTGAGTCTTTGCTTCTGTTGCAGGTTCTGAACTGGAGCAGGCTTCTCCTGTCCTCTCGGAAGTGTCCTCTTCACGTTCAGCAGCTACAGATGTGTTGACTTCCATTTCAGAAGCATCACCTTCTCCTTCTGTAGGACTGGGGGGGCTCCTTGAGCAGACCCCGTGTCCTGGGCTAGAAGGGTGTTCCAAAACAGAGGGCAAAACCTTTTCTCCATTCTGTGCACCTGAATGTTTTTCATCTCCTTGGCTGAAAAGACCACCGCCATTTCTGCCACCTCCTTCTCCTCCTCCCACGGGATCTCTGAGGTTGCCCAAAGAGGTTGATGCTTCAGAAACAGAGTGTTCTGGCGCGGAAGGCAACGCCATTTTGTCACTCTCTGCAACTGACAAGGTTTTACTGCTTTGATCAGCAAGATGTTCTGCATCTCCTTTCCCTGCAGGATCTAACAAGTCATCAGAACAGGGCGGGCAGCCAGAAGCAAGGTTTCCTGACGAAGACACCAAAGAGCCTCGACGGCTTTGATCTGCAGGCCCTTCCCCACCACTCTCGCTAGCAGTCTCTTCCAAACAGTCTCTTCCAAGCAGCTGCAAGTTGAACGACTGGTCTCTCCTGGACACAGGCACCTTCTCCTCATGTTGGGCATCTAATGGATGTTCTCCATCGCAACCTGGAGCAGCATCTGCCCCTTCTCCTGCAACAGGGTCTATGAGGTTACTAGTGGAGGCTGGCAGCCCTGGAGCGGAAGGTGATGATGCCTCTTCTTCACGCTCAGCAGCTGAAGGGCCTTTATGGCACTGACTTCCAAGGCTGTCTCCTCCTTCAGAGTCCTTCGGGGAAGAATGGAACTCTTGACAAGAAACAGTCTCTAAGCATGGAGATCTACTTCCACTGCCCTCGAGAACCAAAGGGTCTTTATCCTCGAGAATTCTCTGGTCCTCTGCCTCGCAGTCTGCATGATCCTTTGAAGACCCACGAAACCCAGGCTGAGAACTGTTTGCCAAAGCAGCTACATTTCCTTCTCCACAGTCTGTGGCTACAGCATCTGCATCACTTGGAGGCTCAGGGGGCTCGTCCTTTGCATCTTCCGCAGAATCTTTTCTCTGGAGGCTGAAGAAGACAAAACGAGAACTTCATGACCTTGCTGAAGAACACCGTTGGGATAAAAGGACAGGTTCTGTCCTGTATTAGTGACTGGCTTAAGGATAGGAAGCGGAAAGTAGTAATAAATGGTCAATTCTCAGGGTGGAGACAGGGGAACAGTGGGGTCCCCCGAGGTTCAGTATTGGGACCAGTGCTTTTTAATTTATTCATCAATGATCTAGAAGAAGGAGTACAAAGTAAAATAGAAGTTTGCTGATGATACTAAATTATTTGGGATAGTAAAAACTCAAAGAGATTGCAAGGAGCTCCAGAAGGCTCTCTCGGCACTGGGTCAGTGGGCAAATGTGCTTTAATCTTAATAAATGCAAAGTAATGCACACTAGGGCCAAGAATCCTAATTAAGTCTATAAATGGATGGGGGGTGAGCTTCTGGTGGATAGCTCAATGAAGATGTCAGCCCAGTGGGCAGCAGCAGTAATAAAGCTAATTCAATGCTGAGAATAATTAGGAAGGGAAAGAAAAACAAGTCGGAAAGAGTTGTTTTTGCTTCTTATTTTGCCACATTTGGAATATTGTGTACAATTCTGGTCACCACTAGGGGTGTGCACGACAATCTACTCAAATCGAATATTTGAACGTATGAATTTGAACGAGTAGAGAAAAAAAATGAATGTATTAAAATCTGAAGATTCGAATACATTTGTATATGTACGGATATTGGATACGTATTTGATGACGCATCCCATTTTCACCCCGAAGATATCCGTACGTGTATGAATGTCCAAATTATTCGTCCGAGTAGTTCAAAATATTGGTATTTGTTCAAATAATAAAAAACAAACGTCTGGACAATCAATTCTAATTCGAATGTCCAAATTTGTCTGAATTCGACTGAGCAACAAATATTTTGAATATTCTTGCACATCCCAAGTCACCAGACCTCAAAAAGGATACTGAGGAACAGGAAAAGGTGCAGAAAAGGCAACCAGAATGATTGAGGTGTTTGAACTAAATACCTTAGGAAATCAGGCTGCAACGTCTAGGCCTCTTCAGTCTGAAAAGACCGTGTTTAAGAGGGGACCTGACTGAAGGATATAAAAACATGCAGGGAATAGAAAAGGTGGAGAGAGAAAATTTCTTTTCTCTATCCCCCAACACTAGAACCAGGGGGCATCTATGAAGCTGATGGGCAGGAGAGTCAGATAAGACAAAGGGAAGGATTTCTTCACCCAGAGGGTCATCCGTCTATGGAATTTGCTGCCGGAAGAGATGGTAACAGCTACCAGTCTAGATGACTTTAAGGAAGGGCAAGACAAATTCATGGAGGACATTATGTATCGATGGCTACTAGAATGGATGCCTAAGTCCATCTTCCAGGCTGGGGAGACAAGCAGGAGGCCTCTGAGGCCATTTGCTGGGATTTGAGAGCACGAGAAGGTTTGTCCTTGCCACTGCTTGAGATTCCCATGGACAACTGGCGGGCACTGTGTGAGGCAGGATGCTGGACGAGATGGGCTGTGGCCTGATCCAGCAGGGCTCCTCTTAGGTTCTTATGGCTTTTGTTTCGCTCAGATCAACTCCAGATTACGTTAAGAAATCAACATCAGTATAATTTCCTCTTACTCAAGGCAGCACTGCCTTGATCCCTGGAATGAAGACACCAGCTGTCTAGCTTTACTGGGGAAGGAGAGAGATGGACTCAGGAACACTGTGCTTGCTATGCACAGAAGAAAGGTGGGGCAGAAGCGCTAAAGAAATACATTAAGGTTGGAATTCAACTTTAAAAACATGCTAAGCAGTAAAAGATCTCAGCTCTGTTACCTCCCTGTATCAGCACCAAGTCAATTATCTGAAGACCTCAAAAAATCAGGGGGTTGCGAGAGTACAAATACATGCATGAGGAAGGAAATCCCTCAGCAGGTTTTGCCTTTCCCTTCTACTAGAGATGCCCAGAAGCGCTGGGTCAGATTGGGTGGTGGTGATGGGCTGTGGCCTGATCCAGCAGGAAGGCACCTCTTAGGTTTATGTTCAGCCAAAAAAGCAGCAACCATCCCTGCATTTACCTTATAGAAACTAGCACCTCTTTCTGCTCTGCAGGTGTACTGGGCCTTGAGGTTTTCTGAAATAAACAAGTTTTTAAAATTATTATTACAAAGGGCAAGGAAGTGACTTTTCTGCAAAGAACCACTCACCATGGATGGGCCAACTGCATAAAGCCTGCCAGGAAGCTGTGGACACAGAGGGACCTTATGTGAACCACAGCTGCCTGGCCCCCAACCCTTGCAGTGCCTCCAAAGGAAGGAAGAGAACACCCTCAGCAGAACAAGGAAGTCTGGCAACTCCCACTCCCGAAAGCCATCCAGCCACGCGGTTCCCTTCTTATGGGGATCCAGACTCTGAACAAGAGCATGTAAAGGCGTTCCAATCACATGGGCCTAGGCATGTCTTCAGACTGAGAGTAAGAAAAGAGATCTCTACCTGGGGTGTTTCTTGGACGCCTTGTTTCTTTAATGGAGGATTCACCAGGCTAAGGGACAGAACAGCATTAGTTCCTTTCAGCATATAAGCAACACGACATACGGCAGGAAATGAACTACATCTCTTTTAAATCTTAAGCCACCTCCAAAAAGTTATATATCCCTCTTGTTAGTTACCCCATTTCCATGAATTCTTTGATCATCCAGCTATAAAAAGCTCCAGCCACTGCCGCCGCCACCAGGTAGACACATCTTGCTGCCTGGGCCCTCAGCTCCATTTGCCGCCACAGCTTGCTTAGCACTGCACTGACCTCATTGCCTGCTCTGCATGGAAACGGTGTTGTAGCCGAGCGGTCAAGGTTTATTTTGTGCCCTGTGGCTTAAAAGTCATGCTGGGCGCACGTCGTGTCAATAAAAAAGGACTGCTATGGTAATGAAGTCTCCTAGCTTTGGTCCGCAGATGGGGAGTGGGGAGAACCCTGTATCTAAATGGGGCAGCAGAGGCACCACCAAGAAACATGGCCGACCTGGTATCCTCAAGACATGCACCCCTTGGACGTTGCCTTCTCCACTCAGTATCTCTAGGGCTGCTGAATGTACGCGTGTGGCTTTTTGGCTCTGCACTTGTACAGGCCTCTTCCCATAAAGACGCCAAGAAGCCTGTTCACATGGTGGCCTACCAGCTGCACGCTCTGCTTGCAATCGCCCAGCAGCTGATTTTCAACTATTTAGTGTTTAAATCGCATTAAACAAATGACTTGTCACATCGTGATGTTTGATTTTGTCTGCAAAAACTCTGTGCTAGAGAACTGCACATCAAGGGGGAAGAGCTTATCTTTTCAAAGGCTTTTTGCTTTACAAACTTGCTGAAGGCGCATCAAAGTGCCTTTGTATGGAGTCACCAGCCCTGGGCAGCAGCATGAACGAACAACGATAAGGCGGCTGCCACCAGCACGGTGCTAGGACAGGAGGGGCTCCACGCCTTTAGCAAGGCTGCCAAGAGCCGACACAGATTGGCTGCTGTAGCTCATTTCCCCCCAGCCAAACAGGAGACTTACTCCTGCTCACTGGGGACACCACTGAGGTGGCTCTGAAAATGCATTTTAATGTCCTTGCAGTGGCTTACAGGGACCATTGGGTATTGCAGTGAACTTCAGCCACAGGCCAAAGTCAGTCAGCCCATGATGCATCTCTCAGCGGAGGAAAGGGATTTCATCCATTAACTGGCTACATAGAAGTATGTGAAGCCAGTGGAAAGGGACCAATGCAGTTACTTCAGTAGACCTTCCTTTTGATGCACATGATGACCTGTTTTTGCAGAACTCAGAATGCAAAGCGTAAGGTATACATTTAAGGAAAAGGATGAAGGTTCTCCAGTGCAGCAAGGGGTCTGGAAAAGCAGCCCAGGCCCACAGCTGGCCACAGAGGCTCCCTGGGAAGTGCTGCATCTCAGCCAAACCACCTCACAGGCTGCTGATCAGAGTGAGATGGGAGGGAGGCTGCATTCTGAGAAACAGACCGAGACTCCCCAAATATCACATGGGATCATGACCCTTCCACATATCTAAATGCATTAAAAAACCATGAAAAATAAAAATGCCCAGACAAATTCGTTCTGAAGGCAACTTACTCAAAAGGACTTTCAGCGACAGGCCGCCCCAAAGGAACTGCAATTGGAAAGCAAAGAAATGAATGGCTTGAAGCAGGCAACAGCAAAGTGGCAGGCTCAAGAGAAGGGCGCAGGAATCACGTACCATTTTCTACAATAACTTGGCAGGTATGGCCAGGGCTATCGTTCAGGTGGGTAGCCATCTTATCCAGGCCAGAGGAATCCGCCAGGAAGTCACAATTAAGACAAACAACTGTAATGCCCCTGGCAAGCGGAGAGAGAAGCACGTGTGAATGTTGGGTTGTGGAAACACCTTCCCTGGCAGTACTGAGCTCAGCAGTCCTATTTGGGCAGCGTTAATTCCCTCATGTACAGTGCTGGCTTCCACCCTAGAGTGGAAAGAAATGGTCACTTGTCAGCACCACACATGTTTTGGCTGTTTTTAACTCACAGGTAGTTGTGCTGACAAGTGACCATTTCTGACTCCTTTTCGGGAGTCAGCAACACCAATGCTGAAGAGGCCTGCTTCCAGGTTCCTTTACAAGCACCTTTATCCGCAAGAGTCCAGGGGAAGGGAACATTCACCTGCAGGTGGCAGGACAGAATAATATCCGTCCACCAAGTACTTACAGACCCCAAAGTCCTGAGGTCCACAAAGAAGGACTGTGATGCTTATTTTGGAAGATTTCTGCTTGGGGAGACAAACGTAATAAACTAGGACCTCTGTACTTCGTTGCACTGTTTGCCTTTGATTCTAGAATTCTTTCAGTTGGGGAGTTTTTCACAGACTGCATCCACAGATCATAGTCTGGATAATAAACTGCATCCATAGTGTTTTGGGAGGGAGGTTGATTGGTTGTTAGTGGTGCTGAGCAAAATGGGGGTCCTTATCCCACTGACCCCAGGATAATGCACCTGCCCCTCTGGGGCTAGAAAGTGCCTTTGGATATACGGCTATGGCAATATGATTAATTCTATATGTGTTACATTTTGTTTCCTATGCTGTTTTTCACCTGCCAGTTTTTAACAGACTTTTATAATGCTGCTGCCAGCCATTCTGGGTTTTCCACAGAACAGCGGATGCAGAATCTAGCAAATGCACCGTGGCATTTATACAACCCTTCTCTGACTACACAAAGACTAAAATTTAGATAGGGAAGAACTCCAAGAAAGCAACTGGTTTATCATAGCTGAAGAAAGGCTGCCAGGAAAGCCTCCCCCTCCCCCCCTTGGCATATCCACTTCACCAAGAAACTGCCTTGAATACAAACTGGGGCCTGCCTCACTTCACAGGCAGTGAAAAAACGGAGTGGGAAAACAGTTACCTCAGTCCCTCAGAGTGGGATTTATAGATCCAGAATCTTGTACTTTGACGAGCACTATGGAAGCTGCAAGAAAAAAACAAACCAAGTGAACAATCTCCACAGTCCTACTTCCACAAACATGTCTGGCCTTTCACGAGCCAGAAACAGAAACCGGACATTGGCCTCCCTGGAGAACCGCGCTTGAGGGACCAATGCCAGAGCCTGAGGCACACACAAAGCAGCTGTCGGGCTTGCCCGCTGCAGAACCTGGGAAGGAAGCCGGGCCTGGCAGCCCACCTCCAGCGTTCTCGCAGACAGAAGGTGACAGGGACAAGAAGTGTCCCAATACATCAGTTCTTGAAGGTGCTCTAGGAGAATTTTTGGTCTTTGCTGTTAGGAGGTGGAGCCTTCCCTGCCTGCCTGGACCGTTTCCACAGTGGGGAGCCTCGCCCTGCCCTTAAGACAGAGGATATTTGCAAGGGAGCTGGGATTTTGTCCTGTGGTTTTGGTGACGGCGTTCTGACTCTCCTTTGCTTTTACAAGGTAAATCACTTTGAACTTCTTAGTGGAAGAAGACAAGGAAGTCTGTTGAAGGACTGGATTCTTTGAGGCTATTAAAGCTTTGTGGAGTTCCAGGCTTCTGTTAATGCAGCTGTGAAAACACCCCCCTAGAATGGCTCTCAATTGGGGTGTCCCTGACCTTGTCCTGCCTGCCTCCGAATGCAAATCCACACGCCAGCACTGAGCATGACTGGCATCAGCCGCACTTCCAGCCGCCAGCATGCATCCCGTCCCGGGCAAGGCAGGAGTTCTGGTTAGGGTCAATGCCAACTGAATGCCCAATAGTTATGCTTCACGGAGTTATGGGAAGAGATCCACATGCCAGCAAGAGACGGTGCAAATGCCAGGGCACCTGTTTTCTCACCTAGTTAAGGGAGAACCTGTGGTACCCTCCCAGCTAGCCTGAGATCTCCTGCACAAAGTCAAAGAAAAGCAAGAACAAATCTAGGCCTCAAGGTTGTTCTCCCTCCATATTAGCAGCCACTAGGCTTTCTGGTGCCAGAAAGATGCAGGAGCTGAGCCTCTGAATTTCCGATGAACCAACAGAATTCCCTGCATTAACACAGAGAGCTCCTTGCAGTTCAGAACAACTGAAAACAAAGCCCAACTTAGGCGATACGCAAGAAGGACCCAGTTTAACAAACCAACGTACCAGCCCTAAACTACAATAAGCAAAATCTAGAACAGCCTCCGCGCTTCAGCCAAAAGATTTTGTCTCTTTGAGAAAGGCCAAACAGAGTAACAGCCATTTCTCTCCAACACAGATGATTGTAGTGAACAGAAAGCCTCTTCCCTTGCTAGTTCAACAGACGCCATACGGTGCCCCCCAATGGAGATCCTCAGGACAACCTTACGAAAAATCAGCGGGAAGAGCTCCCACTATTTGATTGTCTTAAAAAACAGCAAGATGCCTGCGCACTGAAGTGGTCTGCACACTGGCCCCTGCCGGGGACCAGGTAGCCATTGGTTTCATGTATCATTAAAGCAGAGAAAACAAGACTTACTCTCTGGGTAAGAAACAGAGGCACTTCCCTTAAATTTTAGGGTAAATGATCTAAAGGCAACTGCTGCATATGCTCCTCTGTTTCCCTTAGCATTGTAGTCAGAAATAGGTGTACGCTGCTTCAAGCACAGTAAAAGCGAATGCGTGGATTGCTCGTGTCTTTTCCTATCTTGGGTTTTAATTATTTTTGCCTTCCAGAAATGCACGAGCACTTCATGATTCAGATTATATTGACCTTTTCTTTTCATTATCTCATCCTTTATTTTCCATAGGCATAATATTGTTTTTCTAAAATAAAACTTAAAGAAAATCATTTAATTTTTCAACAAAGACTCCAGACCATTAAGAAAGCTGCTACAATTTTTCTATTCTATCGCTTTGTGATAAGAGTTTTCAGTGCCACCTTAATTCTGTGGATCACCCCATTGTGTTTTTAAAAATTCAATAATTTCAGCGAAACGCATTCTTACCTCACCATGTGATTCACATAGGCTTTGCTGCAGCTGGTGCTGTATCGGCATAAACTACAGTGGACATAGGCTGGGAAGTGGCTGGCAAAGGTCCTGATATCTGAACAGCACTCAATGCATTTCTGAATATTTGGACATCTAAAATAAACCAGCACCAAAACTAGTATTTTAAAGAACAGATGTTAGTTCTCATTTTCACTTGCATTGCTAGCCCCCTCTTTTAGACTGCTCTTATTATTAACTGAGCTACATTCATAAGCAACCCGAGAGGCAACTGTAGAGAATTCAGTATGACACAGAGTACCACAAGAGACTAGGCAAAAAGCACCACATGTAAACAGGAGGAAGAGCTCGATCCTGTGTTTCTGTGCCCCCACATTTAACTCACCCTGCTGGCCAATTCTCAATGCTCCAAAGGCTCAAGGCGGCCCCCTCTTGAAATGTGGCAACAGGTGAGCAGATCTCCTGTCAAAAGGTTGCTTCAGATCCACCTCTGCTAGCAGGCATGTCTTTGTATCCAGCCGATGGGCACAAATGCCTTCCCTGCCAAACCTAACTGCTTGCCCATACCTACCAACCTTTCTAGCCACAATTACTGTATCCCCTCGGCCTCAAACCTCCCTCAGCTGGCAGCAAAAGAAAGGAGGAGCCAGATCGAAGGGTGGGAGTACCTGGCTTTAACTGCCCCCTCCTAAGGTAGTTTCCCTCACTACTGAACTCATTCCAGGAGACTTGCTCCAAGGACTATATGCAACCATCCGCGGTTAGGGGTGTGCACGAATGCAATTTTTGGGATTCAATTCAAATCTTTAAAATTTGAATTTACCGAAATCTGATTCGAATTAACGCAGATTTGTTCTATTCAAACTTGCACTTACAAATGTTGACAACATTTGTATGTGCTCATACACGTGGTTACGCACGCGTACGTGTCCTTACGCATCCGGTATGCAAACGCGTACGGATGCGGGAAAGAAGCGTAGGTGCAAGTACGCATTGTGTATGAACTCATATGCACACAAATGTCGAAATAATTTGAACAAATAGATTCAAAAATTCAAAATTCTTTTGAACGTTTAAGTTCTAATTTATGGACATCTGATTCGAATTTGAATGTAGAAATTCAGACAAATTTGATCAAATTTCTACTGTCTGTGAATATTCGTGCACAACTTATCCGCAGTCACCAGCAAGCACTTAAAACGTGAAAAGCGTGACTGGTTCTTGCATAATCTTTCACCTGAGTTATTGAGAAATGCTCCCAGTCACAGCCTCCTGTCACGGCCCAAACAGCGGTGCAGAATCCACACTGGCTTTCTTGAATTCAGCCCCAGTATCAATCAAAACCCTGCAAAAAGCCATCTGGAGGTTTACCTGAGATTATTCAACGACGTGTTTGCAATTTTGTTGGTTTTTTTGTTGGTGTTGCTGCTGCTGCTGCTGCTACTGCTGCTGCTGCTGCTGCTGGCAGTCCCCAAACTTGCTCTTTTCTGCATGCTAAGTGGCTTCAGTTTTGGTTTTACTTTATTTACATTCAGTTTGTTCACAGCCTTCACGTTTGCCACTCTGGTACCAGGAGACAATTGCAAAAAGGACGCCGTGGGGCTAATGGGAGAGGTGACAGCAGCTGACCCAGGTGGGAGGGATCCAACAGAGGCTCTGATGGTTACCTAGGAACATGAGAGCGCATGAGACTCACCAGGGGAGGGCAACCCCTCACCTTGCACCACAGCAACCCAAGGCCAGACCCTGCAGTGCTCCAATACTCCGCCCGCTCCACAGAAGCCCAGGGTCCTCTCTACCTCACCTTCAGTCTGACCAAAGGGCGTAAATCCTACTCTACTGTTGTCAGGGAGTGGGGAGGGTGCAACCAGTTCACACCCATCTACACAGGTATAAACTCATTCAAATGGAATAAAGACATTACAGAATCAGGGACGGCTATAACCCATTCACATGCGATGCCAAATCAGAAGAACGTTTCAGAAACTATGAAACTAATTCCTGATGTAATGTTTCATTTTTATTCTTCACCTTTTTTTTAACAAAGCATCCAGTCAAACGGTGGAAGGTCCTCTGTCACAGAATGAGAGGTGGCTACGATCCAGTGTGGACTGAAAAGGAGACTCGCTGGGAGGCCTCTATCTAGCTTCTGGCGGTCCCAGCGACAAGCTGCTGGGCAGCAAGAGAGATCCTGGAGGGCAGCCCCTGATCACACCTAGTGGGGTTATTTGAGCCTGCAACACTCCCAAAGCTACACCTCCAGCCTGAAAACCATAAGCCTGCTGTCACACAGAAATTCCCTCACAGACACAACACAACGGGTGACCAGGGCTCCACTGGTGCGGAGAGCGCTTTGAGGAATCAGGTTCTTCCCACAGTCTTGCAGCCATTTGCTTTGGAGAATACAACCTGGTCAGAAGATCCAGGATCCTTTACGAATGCTTAAAGAGACCAACTTGGCCTGAGGGCGGCTGCCGTCTCAAGGGCAGCCTGGATATCCATATGGCCCAGTCCCATCACAATCCAGGCTCTGCCTTTTGACATCTATTCCCACATGCCATTCAAGATTACCTTAGTTCCTGGAGGCAATCCCTCTAATTGCACAGGTTTTTTGAACGTCCGGTGATGCTGTGATTTGTGGTCTGTCCTTTCCTTGCTTGTCAAGAACTGGAGTCGACACTTGTTGCAACGCTGTACACCCTTTTTCTTTTTCAAAATAAAGTTTTTTTAAAATGAGCTTGAAGTTACTGATAAACTAAATAAACCAAACATCGCCCAGGCAAAGCAAGACCTTCCTTAATACGGTGAGGCACTTTGGAAACGGAGCAACACAGAAATGGTGACCACCCATGCTTTTAACCAAATAGAACAGCGGCTTCAGATCCCCAAACCCTGACCATCAGCAGGAAGATAACTAAGAAAAAGCCCTTCCGACTTAGGCCACCTCAATCACGTAACTGAGATGTAACCAGAAGGTATGCGATCAGAATGCTGTCAAACCCTCCTCTTCTACCACCTCATCTTCCCCTTGACTGTTTAACAATCTGAGCTTCTCAGTGATGGCCCCCAGGCAATGGAATAGTCTCCCCCTTGAGGTGTGTCAGGCGCCTTCTCTGTATATGTTCAGGGAGGCGGTGAAGACGCACCTCTTTGCCCTGGCCTTCAGTTAAATGGGGACACACACTCCCTTCCCACTTGCAGGCACTGTTGTTTTAATATATGCTCTTATCAGTAGTTGATTTTAAACATTGTTACTTGCCCTGAGACCTTCGAGTATAGGGGAGGATAGAAGTATACATAAACAAGTAAGTAAGCAAGCAAGTAAATAAATAAAATATCATGTAGATTCCTCCTTATACTGCCCTGTGGCACCTTTGGCCATGCTCAATCTCCCCTTTGGGGAGGGGGGTACCACAAGTGGAGCCACTCGTTTACGCACTCCCAAGACAGCTGAGGAGGTTACCTGGTGCCTCATGAAATGATGCATATACGGAGCCCCAATTTTAATAACTTTAAGGCAAAATGGGCAAAGCAAATTTTTTGTATTTTCATGAACAGCTCTGAAGTGTTTTTCCACATCCGAAAATGCTGATGATCTGTAATTGCACACCTAGACGTACAGGAAACGGAAAAAGAAACAATGTGACTTGCAAAATGTTCTTTAGAAACAAGCATTCAAAGAAACCAGGCACAAAAGCGTCAGCCCAATTTACCTGACAGACGTATGGCATTTCACCCGGCTTGTGATTGTCCTTCATGTGCTGCAAAAGAACTTGCTCAGTTTCAAAGGACAGTTCACAGATTTTACACAGAGCTGGAAAAATAGAAAACAAACAGGTAAAATACAGACAAAAAAGAAAACAGGTCAGAGTTCTTGATGCTTTTCCTCCAGGGGCCCTGAGCAGATCTCCCAGTGCTGTAATCACAGCAGGGCAAAGTTCTCTTTGGCCGCTGCTTGCTACGTCTCTTCTGTGGCTACACGAACGTCACTCACTTCTCTGGACCAATGACCCGAGAGACTTACTGGACGACTCGTGAGGAGTGTGTGTGCTTTCAATGTGGCACTGGAGCTGGAAGGGCGTTGGAAACTGTCGATAGCAATGCTGGCAGGTAGTGTGGTTTTCCCAACTTTCGCTGTTCTGCTTCTCCAGCTCTAGGTGATGCTTCATGTGGTTCATAAATCTGACAGCAAAGAGAAAAACAGCTCATTAAATCCAGTCTGGAACTGAACATTTTGATTCAAAAAAATAAAAGGCAACACATGAACACTCAGGATGTTGCAACAACCACACTGATAGAACTCTGGTGTCATCTGCAATATACGTTTTCCAAGCATGTGGAAATAAGTGCAAATGAGGAAATGGTTAAGTAAAATGGCTGCTATCCTCATTCATCCACTTCAGGCAGGCTGACACAAGGGGGTCCTAAGGATGACAGTAATTTAAACCTGGCCAGACTCTTCAAAGGAGCAGCCACTCCCCTACCCCACTCACAGGAATTAGGTGTTCTTCCTCTTATGGAAGGACCTCAGGGACCATGTCAGGCCCACATCCTCACTTTGCCCCCTGAGTCCTTCCACAATTGCTCTTCTGGATTCCAAGAGCAACAGACAACTTGGTGGAAGAAGGAAAGGGCACTCGAGACCAATATGCAGATGAATCCTGCCTCTTGGCAAGGGTGTTCTTGTGCCCTGAGGGTGGCAAACTATCTCCAGAGGGAGACGAAACAGTCAGATTTGGTCAGCAGCACAGAATGCAGAAGAGACTGGGGATTCCCACCCCTTTGATATCCCATAATCAACCGCGAGTCAGACAGCTATAGACACACTGGAGACTCTCAGTCACCAACTTCCTGCTTTTCCCTATCCCCACAGCAGCCTTTCCGCCCGTCACTATCTTCCATAAGCTTCATGGCATTCAAGGCCTTTCTGTTAGCATTTGCTGCACCCTCCCCTTCAAGCCTCTACTTTTCACATCTCTTCCTCCTTCCTTCCATTTGCCACCAGCTGACAGATGAGTCAGGGGAAATGGGGCAAGGGGAGTGCTTAAAAGCCGGATTGCAGCCTTCACCTTCGTGCAGGCCAAGGGACTTGCCATCAGTGAACTCTGTTTCCCCCCATGAATAGAACTCCTACCTTGTAGTGCCTTATAATGTGTGGCAGCCATAAGAGGCCATAAAGGTCTTAATACCTGATGTTGCTTTTCAGGAGCTTCATGCAGCTGGCGCATTTGAACGTCGTATGCGTCTTCTGCTCCTGCCGCACCTGCTGAACGTTCCCCTCGTGCTTGCCATAATAGAAATCATTCACTAACATGATCAATTTTCCTTTTTCAGATTCAGAAATTTTTGCTGGAGTCCCTGCACAGTCCGTTTTGGTCATTCCCAGCAGTGAATGGACCATCTCTGGACAACAGTACTGAAAGAAAAGCAAATTCAAGCGGCACGCCATCAGGACAGAAACACCACCGGCAGCAAAGAGAATACAGAGCTACAAAGGAAAGCAGACTTGCCGCTTCATCTGGAAAAAATGTTGCCCACAGAATGCAGCAGTTACCTTTATGTGGTTTTTTAACGGTTCCAAGAGATTAAAATGAATATTGCATTTTGGACATGCCTGTGGGAAAGGTGCTCCATTCTTTACGTTGCTTGGCGCAAACCCTGCAAAAGAAAAGGCATCTGTTGTGACTATATTATGAAGACAGCATCTTCTTTCTGAAATATTAGCCTTGAGGCAGCTTGTAGATACACTTAAAAAGTAATTCAGACACAACAAGGAATTGCCTGGTTCCAGCAAACTATGGAAAGCCCAGGACTGGGCAGCTGCAATGGCTAGCAAGAGAACCAAGAAAACACAGAAGTGTGGGCTATTTATGAAAATCAGCAGCGAAGCCACACAGAGATGCAGGAGTCCAGACTAACACAGAAGCATGGGAGCTCCCATCTCCAAAGCCCATCAATGGATAACCACATACGGCTGCTAGAGGAGTCCCTACAGCTGCTGGAGGAACCAGGAAGGCCAAGCGTCCTGGACTACCATGCAAGCCAGTGGGTAGCCCTTGTGGAAGTCATCAGAACTCTTGGCCTCTAAACGGGCTCCCTTGAATGAAGAATTCCAGATCAGAATTACGGGGGGGGGGGGGGGGGGGGCAGAATGCATGGACAAAACCCTCCTCCCTGCCCCCAGCCTGCCCACATACCCTCTGACATACGTGTGGCTATGAGGCTAGTTACTTTTTTGGATTTGCCCCTCAGAAATAATTGCACCACAGAACAATCAGCAGAATCTCCCTACCTTTCTGAAGTAATGAAGTATCATTTGATGCGTTAACTGAATGTGGTGCGGATGGATCACTTCCACAACCTATCTCATCAACCTTGGCCTTTTTGGGAGTAATACTGTTGGCTTCAGAAGTAGAAGGACGCTTGTTCAAACCTACAAATTGTTTCAAAATGAAATGCATTTTAATTTTTTTTCTCAACACGCTATTGGCTGTTTGTTTCTCCGACACCTCAAAGGCCAATTCAGTCACGGAGACCACAAGAACTGGGCTAAAGAAGCCTTCACTGGCTGTTCTCTGTAGATCAGTGATCCCGTCCCAGCTTCACCAAACTCTACTCGAAGACACTGAGAACTAAACTAGGTGAGCTATGAAAACCTCCGATTATCCTTTTGTTCCCATCGCCACATTTTGTGCAAGATTAAATAAAATCCCAAATCCCGAAAGCCACATATTTTGCAAATAGCTTTGGTAAAGCTCCACTTATTCTTCTGACATGTGAGTTTCACTGACACAGATAATTTTTCTAACGCAACAGACCTACCTGTTGTATTTGCTACTGGTCCACTCTGGCACTGTGCTACTCCTAAACTTTGCCTGGAGCCAAAGGCAACACCAGAAGTATTATTCGGTACAGCCTGTGGAAAATTTGTTAATTAGTTCAGTTAAATCCTTCTCATTAAATAAGTGTTGTTTAGAATATCTCATGACTGATCAAAAAGCGTTTCCAGAGCCTCAATCTTTTTCTGAGTTCATAAGGATCTTATGCCACTGTGGTTAACTCCGTGATCTCATTCGCAGGAACTCTTGCTCTAAAGAAATCTCACTGGGAACCCATGGGATCAGCAACACACACACCCCATGCCAAATATCCACTGCCCGTGTAGCACTTAAGAGTGAGTAACTAAAAGGAGTGGTTTTTAATTCTGTTTGATCACCTGAAGCTTTAGTTCACCTAAATACGTCCTTCCACAGAAAATGCGCAGGCACAATTCCCACAAACAACGCTACACCAAGATCCCCTTCATGGCCAGGCAAGGACCAGCCAGATCCCATGACTCCACCGCTGATTGTTCCTCTCCACTGTGCAGCACTTTACTTTTTCCTGCTGAATGGCATCTCCCACGTTGAAGCCAAGTCCCCTGATGTGCAAGGATTCCCTTGGGGCTTTCTACAATCCCCGTTTGTCCTTGACAAACCTGGCTATTCTGCCGGTCATGCCTGCCTTCATAAGCACACTAGGAAGTAGTCAACCTATCCGTCATCCTGACAGGGGACTCGACTCGCTTCTACGCTTCATCTCAGACCCTGCTTTCTACTCCCTAACTAGCAGTTTTTCCATAAGTTCTGTTTTTTACGGCTGTTAAAATTTATTAAGAAGTGTCTGGGGAGGAACTTCTTCCAAAGCTTTTTGAAAGATGGAGGAGACGTTGTCTTCTGAAGGCCACTGTTGGTCTTCAGATTTTTTAAATTTTAAAACATTCAAAGTCTTTCCAAAACACTTGGCTGCCTGTGCTCTCTGTGCCTCCATCCCCCGCCCTGTAAGCAAATACCCTCCCACCGCCTCATATGCTCCTTGCTTACTTGTTCCAAACTCCGTTTCCACAACATCATAGTCACTCTTCCCCGGTTCCTACACCCTACTACAACAGAGCCTATGACCAAGCCCAAAAACCAGCTCCCTTCCTTCCTCTCCAGCCAATTTTACACTGACCGTGCATCGAGAACTATTCTGTCCAGCATGACGACTGCTGAGTTGCAAAAACTAATTAATCAACGTGGCTGCCACCTCCTTGTAGAGCATGGAGCACATCTGTGACACAGAATGACCTTCCCTCCCATGCAAGGGAAAGGGGGAACGCCTCAAAATTGTCCTGGCCGTTTAAAGTTCATGAGATCTGGCACACTCAGTTCATCTTCAAGGATCACGGCTGCTGAAGATGTTAAATGCCACATGAAGTACGTTCCTCGAGCAAGACCAACAGGACCGCTGAGCTTTATCTAGCAGCACGTGCCAACTCAGCGCAACAACCAACCTACAAGGGACAACACCCACCCGGTTCAGCGCTATAGGCTGTGCAGTCACGGTAGCCACTGGCCGGGATGCAGACTGGGCCATGCCAGGTATGCTGAGGTTTCTTGACAACGGCTGCGTCGTGGCAGACCGGCCGATGGACTGAGCGATGCCGGGGCTCAACTTGGCTGCCTCCTGTGGCAAGGAACACTCGGAAAGGGGCCTCTGCAGGAGCTGGGATGTTCCCAAAGTACTGCTGGTTCTGGGCTGTGGCTGAACTGCTAAAGTACTGGTCGCACTTCTGGTGGCAGAATGAAGCCCTGGAGAACCAGCCACTGCACCTGCCACAGAGGATTAAGAAGCACAAGATGATTACACACCAGCACAGTCACACGGGGCGTTCCACTCTGAAGCCACAACTTGAGATCGGCTTACCTTGTTTTGTGGCACCATTCTGCATTCCAATCCGCGATGAACTGTGATTGATTCTGTTCAATATATCTGTTAAACAGTGAAAACTTCCTCAGTTCCCAAATGACTCCTACTAAGTATTAAAATTACATGAAATACATTCACGTGACTGTGTGATGATAATCCAAGGAAATAGTGGCACCTTACTGTAATAGTTTCATAAGAATTTTTAAACCACCACTGTCATGCTACTGAAATCTCTGGGTTAATGGTATCATAGATTTTCCATCGTACTGAAGTAATTCTCAGAATCTACAGAAGTGATTCTAAGAGTATAGTCCTAAGTAAACGTTTTAAGAAAGATCTAGGCTGTATCCAGATTAGCGGAATAAAATCTGCTGTTAGAGAAAAAAGCACAGATTACCTGCTGCGAAGCCACGACACGCTGTCCAGATTCCAACAAGCCTCCCAGCAGCTTTCTCAGAGAAGGTTGCGATATTTCTGTGGCAAACGGGATGGGGCAGCCAAGGGGAGCTGAGCTGCAGGCTCCGCTCTCGGCTGCTGTTCCGGCCATCCTGTCCGGATTGGCAGGAAACTTCGAATTTACCTCAACCTGCGGAGCGAGTGCTCATCATTCTGCGGTAGGTAAATTCAAAGTAGCGGCAGCATAATGCGCCGCCATTATGAAGTATCAGGTGTAATGCCCATGCCCGACTGTGCACTGGAATGTGCAGTATCCGTAAGTCTGGACACACCCCAACTAATACTGTAACTAGGAAGAACAAACCAGGTTTGCCAGAGAAAATAGTGTGCGCGTGGAGTCTGCCTGTTTGTGTCACTTGAGCACACGCACACATTTGCATGATGACTATATGCAAAATCATGCATCCTTCCAGGCCTGGCCAGCTGATCCTCAAGCCCCTGTGGCCTACTGATACCTTGAGAAACCTGTAAGGAAGCTACTTGGAACGGGAGCAGAAGCACCCATTATCAGAGCAACTGACAAAAAGGCTCAGAGGCCACCAGAAATGTCGCCTTACAGGTATTGGCTGGTTTAGAGCTCAAGATCTCCCCAACGAAGATGGGCTCGTCGTCGTCGTCATCATCGTCCACAACAATCGGCTTCGCCTTTTGCTGCCAAGGCTCGAGCTCTTCCTCTTCACATTCCATAAAAAGTTCTGCCATTGCGGCACTAGATCACAAAACAGCAACAAAACAAAACAGCTTGCACACAGTTCAGAAAACCTCCCTGAGACAGCTGCGCTCTGGTAGGAAGAAGTCACGTAGCACCAAAAACATTCCAGGGCTTGACTGCTCCTGGGTACAAATCAGCATCTTCTGGTCCTACTTCCACCAATGCTGACAAACTGAGCAAGCACAAATCTTTATGATTTCTCTAGCGGGTTTACGTGGTGATTCCAATCATGATTTGACAGCCTCATAACAATATTGTGAATTTAAGTACTTGTGTGGCTTCCTTGTAAGCACAAATTATGTACAGCTCAGGCTGTCAGTATGGAAGGCCAAAAACAGCCAAATCTTGGAGCACCCACAGCTGCCTTCCCCGCCGCACAGCAATACCCTATACTACTTGCTCACAGAAACCATCAAAACACACGGCCTTTCCAGGCGGCTCTTCAACAGGCTAAACGTGATGGGATTTTGCACCTGACGAAAGATGAGAATGTGGCCTCTCCTGATGAGAACCAATGCAGCTCCTCAAGACAGTGCCTGGGGCCAGCGTCCTGGAGTCAGTGGCCCCCACCATTCTAAGAGGCTTGCTTATCTAACAGTTCCACCTAAATTATATGTACAAAGAGTACATGGAAGAGCAACATCCAAAATACTCTACCAATCTGGTCTGCACGGCAGGTCGTAAGGGCGCCCAACATCACTTTACCAAGAAGAAGTGTTCCGAATCCCATCTGAAGCACGGGAAAACAAAAACACTTAGCGGATTCCACACCCGTGGAGAAAGTTTTGCAGTCTGACAAAAAGAATGTGAAGCCTTTGGCTTTAGGTACAGAATGTTACGTTGGTGCAAAATGATTATGAACGACACCAAGAAAGTTGCAGCTAAGATGGAAACTCCACTTTCAGCATGACAATGACACCAAAGTGCCAAGGGAAGCTAGAGGCTAGGGAGCTAAATGGTTCGTGTCCTTGAGGAGCCCAGTTGGAGCTCTGACCTAAATCTGACAGCAAATCATCCAGGGTACCAACCTGAAAACTATCCATCAGTGCTCCCAAAGGAACATGTTGAGCCTGAACAGCTCTGCAAAGGATGGTCAAATGTTGATAAATCTTTGTGCGCCAGTCAGACTCCCAGCTCTTAACTGCTACTGCCAACCACAAACTCGCCTACCAATCCACCAGGCTGGATGGAGACTCATAAAAAAGATAGTTTAAACTTCCTTCTCTAGATATGCTTTTTTTTTTCAGCAGAAGCAAATTTTTTCTAAGGGGTATCTACAGCAGATGAACAGAAACAATAGTTAAAAGGAAAATGAGAAACTTTCAGAGGGATGTAAACTACCTAGGCATACAGTCTGCTTTAATGGAAATTTAGCATTTTTAGATGTTTTGGAAAACCTGGTAAAACAAAACTAAGTAGACAATCTAAATCTCAGCCTACAATGTCTCTTGCTTTTGATAAATCTTGCTAAAACCTCGGATACTATCTCAGTATCACAATGCAATGCAGAACTGTTCCTCCTTTGCAAATCCAATGCTATGATAAATCCGTATCGCCAGTGATGCCACTGAACTACCACTGAACCTAAGAGATGGAGAGCTACATGACAAGAAAACCAGAGTTTGAAATTAAGGACCCTGCCTTGTATTCAGCCAATCCATTTTCCTCCACAGTGGTCCAGAAAGGGCTCTCTGAAAGGCCTCAACCTGGAAGGGCACATGGCACCCCTTGTGTGAGCACCTCCTCTCTGCCAACCTTCTTAAGAAGATCAATGCCCAACTTCTGGCACCCGTCTCTCCCTGGAAAGTCAGTATGCAGGAGAAGAGCACAGCATCTTTTTCTTCGCTCATCATCCCAGTGGTTCTATCTCCAGGCCTAGAGGCAGCAGGCAACTTGCCAACGGCAGCAACTTGCAATACCGGGGGTGGAAAAAGGCAAAGTGAAGCCTGACTCCTGCAGATTCCCTGGTCTCTGCCACAGGGCCCCTCATCAAGAAAAAAGACACGGGTTGCCATCCCTCTCCTACCCCTCTGGGAACCTGCTCCTCACAGGGCGCTTCTAAGGTGATCCTGCGAGCTTGGGAGATAGACAACACCTTCCTCAAAGTGGTGGAGAGGAGCCGCCTTGTCAGGGGCACAAGGCGGGCGAGATCCGCTGCTCAACCCTACCTTCCGGTCAGCATGGCAAGCCGGACGGGAAGCTCGGGAACATCTGGAAGATGACGGTTCCTCACACTCAGGGAGGTCTGGAAAGGAAAGAGACGGTCCGTTTGCGAGGGACGCAGCGACGGGGCAGGGGGCCCCTCTTGCCCAAACCCACCCGCCCTCGGGAGGTTCGGGGGGGGGCACGGGCTCCCCGATAGGCCACCTGGAAGGAGCTGCGGCCTCGTCTGCGCCGCCCAAGTTCCTTGCGGACGGGCGGGCGTCGCTGCTTCGCGCCTCGGAGAGGCGGGCGGGAATCGGCAGGCGCTCCGGCCTCTTCCTCCTCCTCCTCCCCACTGCGCCGGCCCAGCACGAGGAGGCCCAGGGGGACACGCGCCCCGCCAGAGCGCGGGCGATGCGGACGGACCCGGCCCTTCCTCAGGCGCCCTCACCTTCCCTGCCCGGCCGCCCGGCGGAACGCGGGGCCGCAACGCCGCTCGCCCGGGAAAAGCGCGCGCCGGTGCCGCGGAAGCCGCCCGCTGCCGCCAGGCCGACGGGCTGCAGCTCCGGCCCGGCCCGGCCCTCCTTTGTCCGCGGCGGCCGCGACGAGGCCCGCGGCCGCGAGGGGCGGGCGGGCCGGCAGCGGTCGGAATGCGCCCCGCCCCGCCTCGCCGCGGCGCCCGCTCTCGGCCCGCCGCCGCCCGCTCAGGCCGTCCGGCGGCAGCGGCAGCAGCAGGAGGCAGCGGCGGGGTCACGGGCCAGCCAAGATGGCGGCCGCCGCGTCGCGTAGGCAACCCGTGCGCCTCAGCGGCATCAGGCAACAGGCCCGGCCGCGGCGGGGCGACGACGGCAGCCGGGACTCGGGGAGGAGCTTACCAGGCGGGCGGGCAGCGTGGGCGCCGGCGGTGGCGGCGGCAGCGGCGGCGCAGCCGGGAGGACGGGGGCGGGCGCGGCTTCGGCGTCTCCTCCTCCTCCGGGGCGGGTCCTGTGTGCACCGCCGCCCCGCCCCGCCCCGCCCCGCCTGCCTGCCTGCCTCTCCGCCTCTCCTCAGGCGGGGCGGGAGGTCCTCGGTCGACGTCCGCCCTGGGCCCGGAAGCCGCGCGGGAGGAGGGCGGGGGCAGAAGCGGAGAGAGCAGCGCCTCCCTCGGCCGCCGCGTCCTCTCAGCCTCGTCCTGCGGGTTGGAATGATGGGAGCTGTAGTCCAGCCGAGCCGCCCTGGCCATTACGGTCCCCGTGGCGGGAAGGGGAGGGGGCTCCGCGGTGTCCCAGGTGACCTCGCAGGACGCGCGGGGGCGAGGAGGAGACCGCAACGTCCACCGGCGCCCCGAGCGACTCCTCGGCAGGGGCTCCCCCTCCGCCGCCCAGGGCGCTCAGTGGGCCGCTGCTTGTGAGCCCCTACGAGGAGCCTCGAGGTCAGGCCGGTCCCACCCGGTGGCTCCGGACGCATCCCGGCAACGCCCCTCCGACCCACCTGCCCAGCACCCTGCGCAGCTGCCGGGCAGGAGGGTCGGATCGGGCAAGGGGGGGTTCTGCACCCAGAGGGTCGTCGGTCTATGGAACTGGCGACAGAAGGGGTGGCCTTGATAACCGGCCTGGATGGCTTTAAGGGAGGGTTGGACCAATTCATGGATGGCAGGTTGCTAGGATGGAGGCCTAAGAACATCTTCCAGGCTGGGGGGACACGCGGGAGGCCTCCAAGGCCATTTGCTGGGATTCAAGAGCAGGAGGAGGTTTGCCCTGGCCTCTGCTTGAGATGCCCATGAGCGTTTGGTGGGCCGCTGTGTGGAACCGGATGCTCGACCTGATGGACTGGCCTGATCCAGCAGAAAGGCTCCACTTATGTTTCTCTTAACAATTAAACTTGGAAGCAAAGTTAAAATTAGATTAAGATATTTTAAAATGTATATTTAAATAAGTTGAAAAAGAACTTTTCAGTTGGAACTTGGAAACCACTCCCTTTCCTGGAATTTTGTGACATTTACAATAATTTAACTGGAAAATTTCAGTATTGGTGGCAAGCATGCATCTGAGTAAATGAAGTAGAGATGTAGACATTTTGCAAAACAAAGATACCTATTTGGATCTGACAATATTTTAAAATGTTAAATTTAGTCATATTTCCTATGCCGATGGGAAGCTGTCCATCTATTCTACCTCAGAGCCAGACTACCCACCAGATGTATCCAACAGGTAAGTCTGGGAATATGTGACTCAGTTTTAGTTTTCAGAAGCTGCTTTCCACTGATGAGAAGAAAATTAAACTTTAGCTTTTGGAGACATGCATCATTTTTCTGCAGTTTCAAAAATGCAAAAGGGGAAGTAAAAACATCTACTTCACTAAGTCCAGTGTATGAAGAAGGTATTCAAAAGGGGATTTCTTCTCTGTGTCATCCCAACCCTGTTTATTGTGCACTGGAATAAAACCTGCAATCCTGTGAACATTTTATCTGGATGTAATGTATGGTATGCATTTGGAAATGCTGTGGAACTGGAGGCAGCCCCTCCTAGGAGAGAACTTAGGGGGCAGAGAGCTGTTGGCTGTTCTTCTCTGGGCCCAAAATGGCAGAAACATACTGTTAATTGCAACTGATCCAGTTCCCAAAAGGCACCAAGACTGGGCCGTGACCTGAGATAGTTTTATACGCAGTGATGACTTCTTTACGTTGTGCAACTACTGTGGCAATAAGATTTTGACTGGGTTTGGAAACATCAGGTAATCTGCCTTTTACTCCCAAGTAGGTGGTGGCATCATCCCCACAAGGCCAGCGACCGATATAATAATCACCACATAGAATGGGCCAGTCAGTCACTGAGAAAATTCAAATTGGACAGCGTGGGCCAGAGGACTGACTCTTCAGAGGCATTTTGATGTGCAGACTCCTAATCCTTTAATTTGGCATGACAGTTGCTCTTAAGAAATGTACACAGTGCTCAGCTCCAACTGATGTATCCTTAAAATTAAATGATATTGGGGGTGATATCAAGACAAAATACTTTCTTCTTCCCACAGACCCTTATTTGTGGTGCACCTGTGACTGGCAGTGGGGAGGTGTGTCAGATCCTCTGTTCTCACATCCCGTTCTTGGCTGCTTTCTGGCAGTTAAGTTGTCCCAGCTATATCTTCCCCTTGTACTGGCACACACACACACACACAGCCCACCCCCAGAAGCAGCATCTCCTCTAGAAGACTCCAGTGAGAAAAGGTACATGCAAGCACTCAGATGCATGCCTATTCAGATCAAATTAAAAATGCTTTTTGTGAAAAGAGGAATACTGTATAAATTGGGAGGGAATCTCTTTCCAGACAAATTTATGGATGATAGATGTATCAATGGCTACTAGAATGGATGCCTGGGTATATCTTTCAGGCTGAGGGGACAAGCAGGATGCTTCTGGGGCCATTTGCTGGGATTCAAGGTTAGGAGGTTTGCCCTTGTCTCTGGTTGAGATGCCCATGGGCAATTGGTGGGCCACTGTGTGAGATGGGATGCTGGACTAGATGGCCTGTGGCCTCATCCAGCAGGGCCTCTCTTATGTTCTCACTATTCTTTAATCACTTCAGTGCTGGAGTATAAAAGATTGGCTTTATTATGCTAAGGAGCAGATAACATACATCATCTGAGCCTGAATATGTAATTAGAATGGGTTGTGAGACATTCCACAGATGCATGGTGAAGCCTTCAATATTTATTTCAGCACTCTTACACTGGAAAGCACACAGCTGTTCCTTGCCCCAGATATCCTGATGGCCTCACTCTCTTAACTTGGCTGCAGACAGAATTAGGACTACTGTGCAGCAAAATATGCAAGACTCTAAGCCCAGCCCCTTTCTGCACTTGGCCTTCTTCTGGAATATATCCCAGGATAGGCACCTGTAGACTATCGAAGGGCCCAGGCAAGATCTGCCATAGTCTTCATTAGTTTGTGGCCAGCGGACCACCATCCCAAGATATATTCCAGAATAAGACCACGTGCAGAAAGGGCTCAGTTCCTGCAGAGCTTCAACTGCCACACAGCAAAAGTGATTTCGTCTCCAGACACCTTGACAGAAAGGAACTTCCATACTGGGATGCAAGGAAGAGAATAATCAGCTAAGGACTGTATGGCATTTTATGCTAGTCAAGCAGGCCACAAAAATCAGTCCTATACAAGATGGAGCCAACTGCCCATGTCTTTTTTTAAAGAAAAATGCTCAGACCTTAGCCTTTTAAAAGAATGTCTAAAGGAAAGCCCACTTCTTTAGTATCTATCTTAGCCTAGAGGCTCCTTTTTTTGCCTTTGCTTCCGCTCTGTCTCTCCTGGGGGTGCAGTGTTTAAACTGCATTAGATGGACAACCAATCTACAGATGGCTTGCCCATCTGGTTCCACTTAGCGGCTTCCATGGGAAGGCAGGGGTGGGACGGGAGTATTGCGCTCCTGCTGGGCCCCTGCATTCCAAAAGGAGGTGCACACACGTTACACATGATCATCAGAAAAGGGAGGAGGGAGAGGCTATTGGGTACCATTCACAGGGATGCCTGCTGTCAAATCCCATTCAGATAAATTCCTGTGTGGCTCCTGCTCATTTCAGTGTGTCTGGCAAATAATTTCTGGCTGGATAGAGCTCTGGGGTCCTTGCTCTCTCATTCCCCCCCCCTTTTTTTTCCTTTGAATGCAGGACCAGTTCTAGGCCCCTATGCAGGATTGTGAGAACTTGTACCTTGCTCAGAGCAGGGCAATGCAAACAATCAGGAGTCTGGAAATAAAGTCCAATGAGAATTAGAGTTGGAAGGGACCTCTAGGCTCATCAAGTCCAAAGCCCTGCTCAACGCAGGATTACCCAAACCATCCCAGACAGATGTAGGCCCAGCCTCTGCTTGAAGACCTCCATCAAATGATTGCTCCATTGGAGGACATGGTTTCCAAACCACTAACCATTTTGGTAAGCCTCCTTTGGACTTGCCCTAGTTTTGTTTATGTCTTATTTGAAATGGGGCGCCCAGAACTGGACACAGTAGACGAAGGCAGAGTAAAGAAGAATAATTATTTCTTGTGATCTAGACTCAGGAACTCGTTCTGCTCAGCCTTCTTCATACACACCTGAAACAATGTTATAGAAAGGGTGACAATGCCGTTTGTCATCCCAAATTGTAGGACAACAGCCGAGAAAATTTCATGTGCTTATCAGGAAGAAACTGTCTCACACTAAAGTCAATTTAAGAGGGAACCAACTCCATGCCTCTTCGTAGGTGGTGTCTCCTTCAATGGATATGTTCAGGTAGAATGTCTCTAGAGGCTATTTATCTGCTGCTAGTAGCTACCTGGTTCAGGGGCTCCTAGAAGCAGTCATAAGAACATAAGAGCAGCCCTGCTGGATTAGGCCGCAGCCCATCTAGTCCAGCTTCCTGTCTCACACAGTGACCCACCAATTGCCCATGGGCGACCCAACTAGAGACAAAGGCAAACCTTCTCTTGCTCTCAAATCCCAGCAAATGGCCTTGGAAGCATCCTGTTTGTCCCTACAGCCTGAATGTCCTTATTTTGTTCCCCACCCTCAGATCTTTCTGGCTGACAGGAGGATATTAATTTATGAAAAACAGGCAGGCACAGCAGCAGAGCGAAGGAGGAGCCTGGTTCCTCTGGCTCTGCTTGGTCTTCTGGCCCCACTAGAAGACTTGTAGCAGGAGGCCCTTTGGTGGCATGGGGGATATTGGGAGCACCTCTCCTTCCAGTCAGCAACAGCAGGACACCTTCAGAAAACTTCATGGAAAAGTGAATGCGTGTGTGTTCTTTCACTTTAAAAGAAACAAAGGCTTTTTAAGATTTCTTGCAGGAGCCTCAAAGCTGAGCAGCTGCTAAGAATCCATTTCCACCATCTGCTGCCACCTTCTGACACTGTGGTGAGCCAAGAGGCTATTCATACAAGGCTGGGTGTGAATTCCAATGACAGGGACATGTATGTCCCCTTCTCCCCTTCCATAAAGTCCAGGTGATCCAGGAGAGGCGCCCCACCAATCAGCACTGCTGTATCATCAGGTCATTTCCTGAAACTTCCTTCTATTCTGCGGCTTTTAAGAATAGGTTGAACATAGTGGGAAGAAGCACTATTAGATGCAGCTTTTGAAAAATGAAATGTTGTTTCCCTTTTGTTTCCTCTCCTCTCCTTATCTAAGCACAGATAGGTCATGTGTGCAGAAAGACCTAAGGCCAGAAATGGCCAAGAGAGACTCTCTGTATTTGCAAGGGGCAGGTTCTGCCAAGATACTGAAGGACCCAAAAGTGTGGTTTCCAAACTGCTGCTCTTTTCAAAGACTAAACTCATGAATAGGTGGATTTGGCACTCAAAATCTGTGTGTGAAGATCATACACCTTCTAACAGGTGGAGACTGGAGTCTGTCCCCCGTGTGCACATAGCACACAGCCCTCTGGGAGTCAAGAAACCGGCCTGGTCCCTAGGGGTGTGAGCAGTTTAACCGGCTTACAGTTTGTACGCAGAAGGTACCTGGTTGCCCAAAAGCCAAAAGCTGGCAAGCCAGTTTCTTGCACCAAGCACATTGCAGAGCATCACCTGCGCGGCCGCGGCCACAGCCAGCTGGGAGGGAGGGAGGGAGGGCAGTGCAGCCCCTGCACACATTCACTCCAGTGGTTCCCTCAGAGAGGAGCTTTGTCCGGCCCAACTGGTCTTTCTCCCAGGCAGGCAGCGGGCCTCGCTCGGGCGAAAGACGGCGCTCCAGGCCCGCCACCTGCCTACCGAACAGAGGCTGCTGCCACCACTGCCTGGGCCGGCGGGCCGCTGCGCTGACTGCTGCTGCTGCGGCTTTTCCTTCTCGGCCGCCTCACCGGCGAGGGGCGCTTGCTGGGCCGGAGTCCGGGCGCGCCGCCTGCGGACATGCTGCCACCTCGCTGTCCGACACCCGCAGTGACGGCGGCGGCATATCGCCTGTTTGCCTCTCCTCATCCATCGCGTCCGGGCCGGGGAGCGGCGGCTGCCTCGCTCGGCTCCCTCTTTCCCCTCCTCCGCCAGGCAGGGCCCAGAGCGCCGCCGCCGCCGCCGCCGCCCTTCGCGCCCGAGCTGACGGGGCGGGCGGGCGGGCTCGGACAACCCTAGCAGGGCGCGCGGCGGGACGAAGGAGGCGGCGGCCCGCGGGTCGCTGCGACCGCCCTTTGTCTGGCGTGGCTGCCGCCTCCGTCCCTCCCAGCTCGGCCGCCGCCGCCACCGCCGCATGGAGCTTCCCTGAGGGTCTCGGCCTGGCGAGGAGGAGGCGGAGGCGGCGGGCGCCGGACGGAGGTGCGCGCTCCCCGCGGCCGCCCGGCGGACTCCCTCTCGCCCCTTCCTCCCTTGCCCGCAGCGGCCGCCCGGCTCCTGTCCGCGGGCCGCTCCCTCCCTCACGCCCTGCCCGCCATCCGTGTGGCCAGGCGGCGGCGCCCCGACGGGCCCTCAGGGGACACGGCAAGGGCCGCTGCTGAAGGAGGAGGAACCGCACCGCACACCGGCCGTTAGGGAGGCGGCGAGTGGAGCCGCCGCCGGGCGGGCCGGAGGAGCCAGAGCGCCCGCTGGCATCCCGTGGCAGCGGCGGCGGCTCGCTGCTGCTGCTGCTGCTGCTGGATTCTCCGAGCGCGCGCAGCGGCTCCTTGAAGCGCGGAGGGATACTGGGCAGTCGTCCCGGACGGGGCAGTGCGGAGGCCTCCAGAGCCCCAAAATGTCTGCCTGAGGGGAGGCCTGGCGGCCCCTGCGGCGGCGGCGGCGGCCGGAAGCGGGAGGGCCGAGGGGCGCGGAGGAGGAACGGGCCGCTGCGGTGAGCGCGTGAGGGGAGGGCGCCGTGCCCGCTCGCTCTCCCGCCCAGTCAGTCAGGCGTCTCTGCGGGCGGTGACGGCGGCCGCCCTGCCCAGTCTCCTCAGGAAAGGAGGAGCCGCCCGGGTAGCGGCGGCGGCGCGGCGGCGGCGGCCTCGGGTAAGGGCGGCAGAGCGCAGGCGGGCGGGCGGCCTCGCCGCCCGGCGTCGTCCGCTTCCTCCTCCTCCTCGCGGAGCCGCTCGCCCGGGCCGCCTCGGCAGCCTCCTTCTGCCAGCAGGCCGCAGGCGGGGACGTCGGCCGGGCGCGCCGGCCGCTGCCGCCCTCCGCCCTCGAGACGCCTCGGCTGGCCCGGAGGCCGCCGCCCCTCTGCTCCTGCCGGCGTTGAGGGGAGGGAAGGGGCCGGGGGAGGGGAGGGGGAGGGGGAGGGGCCGTAAGTTCTGGGAGTTTCCGGGCCGGACGGAGCGCCGAGTGGGGCGAAGCGACCCGAGCGCCTTTTCCGCCCCGCAGGACGTCGCTTGCGCGGTGGCGGCGGCAGCAGCCAAGATGAACCCGCAGCAACAGCAGCAGCAGCAGCGGATGGCGGCCATCGGCACGGACAAGGAGCTCAGCGACCTGCTGGACTTCAGTGCGGTACGAGGAGGCGCGGCGCCGGGCGACTGGGCCGCCGGGGGGCAGGGGGGAGGGAGCGCGACGGTCCCTTCCGCAGGGACGACGCCGCCGCCGCCAAGGAGCCCTGGCACAAAGCCCCGCCGCTGCCGCCCTGGCGCTCCTCGGCCCCACGGCGGCGGGAGGCCTACTCTGGAGTAAGGCGCACGGAGCTGCTCCGGAGCCCCCGCCTCCGTGCGCGTTGCGAAGCCCCCTCCCCCGCGGAAGTCGCAGCGGGCGCCCGCGGGCGCCTTCCTAGCCTCGGCTCCGGGGCTCGCCGCCGCCTTGGCCCCTCCACCCGGCGCCCCGGCGGCTCCCGCGTCCCGCCCGATCCCTCCTGCCCGCCCGATCCCTCCTGAAGTCGCCGCCGCCGCCGCCGCCGAGCAGGTTGCCCGCCGTGGCGGAAGGAGCCTGCCAGGGATTCAGGAGCCGCCTCGTTCGTGCGGAGCCGCCGCATTTCGCGTCTTCTAACCCAGGGACACGTGTTTTGTCTTGCAGATGTTTTCCCCGCCTGTTAATAGTGGGAAAACCAGACCTACGACCCTGGGGAGCAGCCAGTTCAGTGGATCAGGTAAGATGGAGACAAAAAGCGGGCAGGTGGTCTGCCGTGGGGTGTGTGGATGCAGGTGCTGGACCTTCTCTGGCAAGAGAATACACCAGTTGCGTGCCTAGGGTCGTCGGAGCCCCATCTATGAAAAGGTGCACAGTTTGGCTGTCAGACCCTGGTTTAATACATGAGCTTTCCGTAGGAATTGATGGCTTAAGGTTGGAAGGTCCTCCAGGGAGAGTGGATGTGAAGCTTCAGTGAATGGGTAATATTGGTCTTGTGAGAGACTCTTCTGGGAAATGGAGGTGGTTCGTTTTTAAAACTGTAATGATTCTTAATGAATTGGGGGAGGAATTGGGTTTTTTTGGAAGTCTGAAATTTTGTTCTAAGGGTAGGTCTATCATGGTAAGTCTTGAGTTTCAGATTAATACAGCTGTGGTACTATGTTCTTGTAGTTCAGCAAATGTAAAAGTCCTATTAGCGGCATACTCCAACCCTTTTTGACCAGAAACGGTTGAAAGTGTTTCCTGTGGAAATGAATTTCAGTAAAGTTGCACAGCATGATTACACATTTATAGAAAGAGCATTGTATCATTTTTGTGGCAAGTGTGGCTTACCTTCTGCTTCTGAAATAATGCAAGTTGTGATGATCACAGGGGCAGTTCAGAAGTTGGCCTGTGTAGAACCTCATGCTTGAGATATGTTTCCCCTTGCTACAACATTGGACTACATGGTATAATTGTGCCTAACTGACGAGGAGCTTTATTTAATAGTAAATTCCTAGCCGTAGCCATAGAGATTTGTGTGGTGTGTGACTATGGTGGGTGTGCGTTATATCTGCAAACAGTTGTGTTGATTGGTTGTTCTTGAAAGTGGTGTTGCTTTTTACTTGCATATATTAGCCACAAGTGACAACTAGTAAGTGAGCATCTTTAAGCACAGTATTGTAGCCAGACCGAGTCTGGTTTTCTGTAACGTTTCTAACTTGTATTCCGCTTTATAAAAGAAAATGGACATTTATGTATATACCAGAAAAGCAATTCTCCATGTGTATTCTTTGAGGAGTAAAACCTCACCAGGTATTCCGGGAAGAACAAATTGAAAACTAACGTCTAAATAAGTGTATTTATTTAATAACACACTCAGAGGGGATATTAGTACGTTTGAGAATGAGTTGCCACTTTCCTTTAATCAATGGTTATTTGCCTCGACCACTTTTATGTTCAGTGATTCGCTTTATATCTCCCCAGATGGCAGTGTTTACGTACCTGCAAAGCTCATTTCTGTCTACAGTTATTGTCAGCACTAGTGCCCAAGTATGGTGGCCCTGTAGTTAATTCTTACCTGGAAAGTTGGAAAGGTGTTGCTTGATAGCAGGGAGGGAGGAGCTTGAAGGATCCCTGTTATACGTGTTCTCCTTCAGGATATGGGGAAAGTGACCACCAGAGGCTCTTTAAAGCCTCTCTGGCCATCTCGTATAGTACAGCACTGCTGTAGATGCTGTTTTCTGACAGTGTTCTTCATGTCAGTGTTCTGACATGAAAAATTATGCTCTGTTCTTAAGCTAGTCCTAATTGGTTCCATAACAACGACATTTAAAAAATAATTTAGACAACGTAGTTTTTACGTAAGTACAATATTGATAGCTCTGAAAATACAGCAAATGGTTTGTGTCTTCAGGAGAATGGAGTTCAGCAAGGAAGCACTACGTTGTGACCATGTTCAATAGATAGTTTTTAAATGTGTGAATTTTACCTTCACAAGTCAGAGTTTGGATTGCACATCAAAAACTGGATTAAAACCCAGTTGGCAGATTTGGGGTCATCAGCGTGGCACAAGAGGTTCACAGTGCTGCTGGTACGTAGTAACGTATAGGCATTCCGTTGCTGTTGCTGTTCTTGGATGTTGATTGAATTGTTAAATGATGCCTACTGTAACTTTTTATGTGTTTATTCAAGAAATAAATGTATGAATGAATGAATAAACTGAATTGGCAGTTAAATTCCATATCAATGACTTGTTTAATATGTTACATGAATCTGAAGACATCTGTATCTTTGAAAGGTCTGTAATCTGAAATTAGGACACCATAGCATCTTCCAGTTTGTGATTTTTAGGCACATGTGGTAGAAGTAATCAGTTTGCTCAAACAATTAGACATGGTAGAACAAAGTGAAGTCTTTGGTGTGAGTTTTACTGAGTGTGGTCGTGCCATATTCTCTTTTAGGTCCAAAGGCAGCAGCCATTGTAACACCTCTTCCGAGAATCATGAAACCTTCATATTAGCTGACATCAACATAATGTTTTGTATAGTAGTCACTGTGGTGGAGAAACAAGTGTTATTGCCTTATGGAAATTTCATTTCCAGTCCCTTCCCTGCTCTTTATCTGATGTATTGAACTGACTTTTAAACAGGTATCAGGACTGTGTTTTTCCTTCTTTCATATGTAGAGTCCTTGCTTCCATTTGTTTGGTCAGGGTCTCTTGAATGCAAAATTCAGTAGTCTAGAGAATTTCTGAAAAAGGCTGAGGGTGCTTGGGTTTAGTTTTGTTCCATACAAATTCACAAATAACTGCAGTCAGCCCTGTTTTGCTGCACTCACAGCAGTGATACTGGACTTTCCTAGAACACCCCTGAAGCCTGGCAGACAAACCTCTACCCCATTGGGCCTATAGGCAGCCACGCAGGCGTAGAACCCACCCTCAAAGGACTTTTTGAACAGAGCTTGGAAGAAAAGTGCTGTGAAGGCAGACTTCACTGTCATTTGCCGCTACCGTGTGTGGAGGCAGTGACTCACTGGGGGGATCTCTGCCAGAGGGAATATACTGCCTTACTGAAAACAGGCAACTTCTGAGGCCATTTACAAGCTGGTGCTAAAGTGTGGTGGGTGGGAACTTCAAAGCTATGAAGTTTTCATTCTGCATCTTTGACACTTCAAGGTTAGGGGGCTCAAGTATTTGCAGTGGTAGCTGAGTGATTCCAAGGTTTCCGACTCTTGGAATGGAGAAGGAAGGTGTCTTGTTGCTGATCTGCCTTGGTTTTCTTTTCCTCATACTTCTGGGCTTAGGGTGCTCCTGGTCCTATGGCACGGTCAGGACAACAGGCCTCCCCTGCTGACTGTAGGAGAGGTCTGTTTGGGTTTTCAGTTGTAGATGTTTCACGGCCATTGTTAAATGGAGACTTGCTGCATTTTGTTTAAGTCATTCTGTTTGTCGTTCAGGCATCCTATAGAGTGGGTTTCTTAATCATTCTCTTGTCAGATGTAGCACAAACGTCCATAACAACTGGCTGTTCTCATGCTGTGTGATCTTGCTACTTTCAGTTTTCTAAAAGTTGCTTGGAAAAGGGTAATGTATGAGTTTTATGTTTAATCATTTGAATTTGGCTAGCTGTCAAATGCATTACAGGCAGTCATTCTGTCCGAATCCCTAAGGTAAAACCATGGAGATAGAAGCCAGCTTACAAATGCAGGCATGAGGATTTTATCTCTGAGTGAAAAGTTGTGTGGTAATCATTGGCCAGGATGTCGCATTTTACCCTTTCATTTTAGTGTATATGATGCTGTGCAGAGCTGATTCAGTCAAGCGAGTTAATACAGTAAGACCCTATTTTATTTATTTTGTTTGTTTATATTTTGCATTCTTATCTTGTCCTATACCCAAAAGTCTCAAGGGGCATTACAACATCTAAAACCAAGTGTAAAGATATTAAAATGATAAGAGCCTCTGAAAGTAGGGAGAAAAAACTATATCTTCATTCAGCCAAAGGCCAGGGCAAAGAGGTACATCTTCACTGCCTTCCTTTTTTGATATAATTTTTATTGAAAATTTTCATTAATAACCTAAAATAACATCACAGAACACCATAAGCCAATCAAATAGTGTCCATATATCTTCTTAATATTTTTGGTGACTTCCTTGTTCTTCAAACAACTCTTCTCAGTATCTGCTTCCTCTTCACTCTTCACTCTGTCTTTATCTTCCTTTTTTCCACCTAGCCTCGTCTGTCTCCCAGAACCAATTTTTATTAGAGTCCTTCATCAAACAGAGTTCTTATAGGAATATCATTCTTACTTCATATTAACATTAGCTAAACCATGATTTCTATTATTTGCATAATATTTTTCTATTATTACCCTCTTAACTATTATTAAACTAACTTCTATATTTCTACTCAAAAAAAATCTCCCAACCTAACTCAGTATTATGTTAATATTTTCTAGACTATAACAATATTTCTATTATTACCTTACTATACTTAACAACTTCGCATATTCATTCATGATATACATATTTTTTTCTATATGATGCCTACTGCTAAAACGACCTAGGAATTCTTGAAGTTCTGCTTCTTAGGCTCACATATTACTTCCATGAGTAAATCTTCTTCTCAATTTCTGCTTCATCCACACCTTATATCATCTTCCTGTTTTCCAACTAGACTTAAATGCTTCATAGAACCAATTTTTGTTAGACTCCATCATACAGAGTTCTTAAAAAATATATATATCAATCTTATATTAACATTAACTAGACCAAGTTTTCTATTATTTGCATATTTTTCTGCTATTACCCTCTTAGCTATTATTAAACCAGCTTCTATATTTCTACAAAAAGCAATCTACCTTATTATGATTAATAACTTCGTATATTCTTTGCTTTCCTTTTAAGAAAGAGGAAAACAACATCAAAACATCAAAACAAAATAAAACAGAAAGAACACATAAAAACCGGACCCAAGTTCACTACTTGCCTCCATTCTATTCATTTTTAGTTTATAAATTTTTTCTGAATGACATGTCTTAATTAGCCTTATATTACTGTTAACATTCTATCACCAAACCAATTTACCTTTTGATATTATTATCAGAATTCATTTTTTTAGCTCTGTTAATATACTTGCTTTCTTAAAAGTAACCCCCTTTTCCTCCCAAGTTTATCATAATATTTTTCTATGCAATACCTATTGCAAAAATGTCCTTGGAATTCTTGAAGTTCCATTTCCCAGGCTCCAATGTTACTTCCGTGAGTAAATCTTGTAACAGCTGCAAACCTAGAAACATTTTCTGAGGATTTATTGCTTTGTCTTCAAGGGCATGTGCACTTCTCTTTAATTGTAAGCAGTCTCTGCGTTTATGTCTTTGATTCCTTGGTTTCCTTCGTCTTTTGCTCTTCACTAGATAGTGGTGGTTTGGTTTCTTCTTTTTAACTTTTTTTTCCTGGTCTCTCTTTCCATCTACAGAGCCTTGCCCCTTATGTTTTTCGCTTAGTAACTCCCCTTCTTCACTTCTAGCAGTTTCAGCAAATCTCTTTAATCCATCATTCATGCTGATCCATTGCTTCAGTATTTCATCAAATTTAAATTCCATTCTTCTGAAAGTGCTTTGCAGGTCTGGCGTAGTCGACATATTTCTCACTCTATGATCTGACGTCACTTCCTTTTTAAAAAATGTTTCAGAGATAAGCTTGTTTCTAAATACATTTTTCTTCGTTTCTTTTGCTCGTTTGTTAGTTTTAGAGATAAAAAAGTCAATTTTCTTACCTCCTCTTTCCCTTAATGGCTCTGGTTCGTTACAACAATATTTTGGCTGTTAGCCAGATTTCCGAAGCGAATCATTCTTATCATTAGATGCTTTCAGAACTCAATTTGTTTCCATTCTTAAATTAAAATCTTAAAAAGAGGACGGGTCGGGCTTATCTTGACCATTTCCAGCTTCGGGTCGATGACGATTTTTCCTGCCTCCAGCAACTCCGTGCCTTTGGAGAGCTGCCAAGTAGCAGCTCAATTAAGGAAACCCCTTCGTATCCCTGTTATCTCAGGGAAAATAAATCACCGGGGAGGATAGCCAAGTTCGCCTTCTCCGGGAAAAAACACTGGAATGTCTGTCGAGATCTACTCGGCACGGCAGCCCTCCATTGTCCTCAAAACCGGAAGTCTTCACTGCCTTCCTAAACATGTAGAGGATGGAAACTATTCCACAGTCTGGGAGCCACCACTGAAAAGGCCCTATCTCAAGTGCCCGCCCCTTTTGCTACTGAGGGCAGTGGTACCACCAGGAGGGCCTCCCCTCCAGATCTTAAGGAATGGGCAGGTTGATATGGAAGAAGGCATTCATTTAGATATTTGGTGCCCAAGTCATTTAGGGCCTTACAAGTTAAAGTTAACACCTTCAATTGGGTTCAGTAGCAAATCAGCAGCCGTTGCATCTCTTTTAAGACTGGCGTGATGTGCGTCAGGCCAGTTGTCCTGGTCAACAGTCTAGCAACTGTATTCTATACCAGCTGTAGTTTCTGAACCATCTTCAGGGGTAGCCCCATGTAGAACACATTATAGTGATCCAGTCTGGAAGTTACTAGAGCATGGATAACTATAGATAAGTGAATTTGGTTTTTCCAGTTTCACTATAACATGATGTACTAATTGAACCCTTTTTCAATATCAAGCTTTCCCGTTTCCCTTCAACACATTTTCCTGCTGCCAAGGAAAGATAGGATTTTGCTTTAAGCAGCAATGACTTGTCAGCACAGAACCCTCATGTCAAATGGGCCCCTGTGGTACCATCCCCAGTAACCAAAGGATTACAGTAAACTTAGAAAATTTAGCCATAAAAACTATAAAATTACTTCATGTCACTGTCGTGCTGGATTTTATAAGTATTATAAGCCAAAATGAATCTTCATCAGTAAGCACTTTTGACGCTAAAGACGGGAAGCAAAGACTAAAGAGTAATATGAATGAAGCTTACAGGTCTAAATCTGAAGCCTTTCTGCACTTGGCCTTATGCTGGAATATATCCTGGAATAAGGGGCCTGCTGTTCACATGGTATTACATTCAGGGCAGACCCCAGGTGAGGACTCCTGTAATGTGCATTAGCATGTGGACAACAGATCGCTATCCCGAGGTGTATTCCAGAATAAGGCCCAGTGCAGAAAGGAATATGTTTTAGTTGATAACTGTATCTGAGAGTGACGTGTTTGGAGAATAAGTGTGACTTGAATCAAAAAGGGGAGAGTTGACCTGAGGGGGAGTGCCCCTCCCTGCCTCCTGGTTTCACAGGAATGTCAGTTTTCCTTAAACACATTTTCCTGTGTGTCCTGTAAGGTGGGAACCATGGCAGAGAAAAATAGTTTATTTGATTTGGATCAATTGCTTTTTTTCTTGTAGACAAAAATCCTTTTTCTTGGCTATTTTTTAAAAAAATTAAATTAAAATCTCAGTTGTAGGAGTTCAGAACCTGAAACTTTAAGGATATACTTAAAAATAAAATTTCTGCTAATGACACAAGTTCTCCAGGTGGCTTTTGAATGGCACTTTCATTTCTGGGAAAGCTTTTTTAGAGTTTGGTTTTTCATAATGGTTCCAAGAGATTTTTGGGGTATACTGAAGATTTTCAAAGGAGGTTTAGATAGTTTTTGGACTTCATTTCCCAGCGGTCAGTGCAAGCTATGGCAGGGCTGTCAAGGATGCTAGGAATTGTAGTTTAGGAGCATTTGGAAGGTTACAGTGTGAGACCACATCAGTACTTTTCTCTCTGCATCTTTCTTGTGTACATTCCTTAGTGATGATTCCACAAATTTTAATGACAATTTCCTGTACGATGGCATGGACGGATTTATACTTTTGTACAATACACAGTTAGTTTGGAAGCTTGGTTATTCTGACATAATGATTTGCTAACCATAATGAAGGTCAATTTTTTCCCTGTTAGGATGAGATAAACAGTGGTTTTTATGACTTGAATGAGTGATTTGTATTCTTGTACTTAGAAAACAAAGCAGTAGTTGTAAACCCTATGTCCAGCAGTATAAAGGGCATGCTTTTTAACAAAGTTGTTGACTGAATACTTAGGGAAATCAACCAAATAAGCTTTTGTTGTGTCTTATAATATCATACTTTGTGTAAATTGTCCAGCTTTCTCAGTCTGCCGAGACTTTAGAACTTAGGGTGTTTTTCCACTGTCACTAGAAATGCCCATTGATGCCATTAATGGGTACTTAATGGCATTTTTGTACCCATTAATGGGTACTTAATGGGTACTTCTAGTGACAGTGGAAAAACACCCTTAGTTTGATCTGTTGTGTGGTTGAGATGGAGAGGACAGAATGCTGGGAAGAGTAAAACCTTGAGGCTATTTGTGTTTTTAAAGAAAAGGGGGACAAGACCCAGTGGGCCATTTAAAAGTGATTAAACTGCGTGTCCGTCTCTAAAAGGTAGAGTCATCCAAGTGTTCAAGTGATACTAATATTTTGCTACTTTAAAAAAGTCTTTTGCTCTCATCTGTTTATGAGAAGTAAATCATCCAGGGGATACCATGAAACCAAATGGTGGAGCTGCTATATTTTGAAGCAGGCACGTGGGCTCTGTGGGTCACTTTGAGCTTCCCGGGTGGGGAGAGGGCATCCTTCGTTGGCCAGGCTTTCACCTCCGGCTCTTCCCAGTTCAAAGGGTACTGGCATCTGTCAGTGTAGAGGCACCTGGGAGTTTGGTATATGTTAAGTTCCTGTTAAATCATCTTCTGCCTGCAAGCTCCCAAACAGACATATGATATGGTTCTAATTTGCATTATTTCATTGTGACAGGAGGAGTGCAGCCTTAATAAACCTGGTAGTGAAGCTTAGCTGTAGGCAGACACATCTTGATCCGTCTGTGGCAATTAAATACTGGCAAAGCAGAGTCTCAGGTTGTGCCTGCCCAGGTGAGGAAATTGTTTCCTGCCCAGAACAAATGCAAAGCCTCCTGGTGTCTTCCCCCACGGTAAAAAAGAAAAATGTTTACAGCATGTTTCCTTTCTGGATGGGAACCAAACTCATTCAACTCCTTGTCTTGGTTCATCTCGGGACATCATTTTTGACCCTGCTGCTGAAGAAAAGCGCCTCCTTTGGGCTGCCTTGCAGTATTAGCCCCCCTTTCTTGACTAGTTCTGCCAATTTATTTGACAGGATTTCTGCCTTTCGTGCCTCCCTAGTTCCTGTCTCTCAGCTCAGAGGCAGCAGGTGTGGCTGGCTTCTTCCAGACCTGTGTGGAGATCAGAGAAAATGACATGTCTGTGCTCACGAGTGTTTGTGGGGGTAGTTCCCGAGGTTTAGTGATCTTGTCCTTTAAGTGCATTTAACTGGTATTTGTTTCATGTGTAAAGGGTTCCTGGGTTCATTTTATCAAAACAGAGAGGCACAATTAAGTAGGCAGTATGTAAGGTTGATTGTACAACTGAGCTTGTTTTCAAGCTGAAAAATGCTTTGTAGGTTGTCAGAAAGTTGTAGCTTCTGATGCTGGAGCAGCTGTTCATTTCCCTATGCCTCTGGCTAAAAGGCCCAAGAGCTGGAGGTCACTTCTGGGGTGCCCAGGGGACTGAATCCTCTTTGCTGGCATGTTTTCCCATCAAGCTCATTTTAAAATGAAACAGAAGATTGGTGGAATGTTTGCAAATCTTTTCAAAGTAGGATCCAGGGGGCTATATATGTGGTTCTTTGCTAGATATCCAAACCTGCCTTTAACAATATGGTGATGTTCAAAGCAGAAATGTTGTGGTGATTGAATATCAAAGAATTTGCATCCCAGAAGAAAATAATGCTTTTATACAGTCACCATTTTAAAAAAACCTTTGCAAGTGAACAAGCAGAGCAAACTGCTTCTGTCAGGTGGGAAAAATATTCCCAAATCAATTTCCATTGGAAAACAGCTTCGTCCGTTGTTATCTTTTGAAGTTAATAGATTAAATTCCTTTTGACAGTTGGAGTCATGTACCATTTCTTGCCTGTGGCCGAAATCAAATAATCATTGGTGTAGTAACAGGTTGTCTAAAGATGCTGTAATCAAGGTGGCGTTTTAAAAATTCGTTTTAGAGAAATAGATTCTGACTGTAAAAAGAAGCGCTCTGCTTATGAGAGTCTGTTAATTATATCTTCCACTGTATTTCTCAAATAGATAATTGAGTGGCAAAACCGGACTGTTAGTGAACTTCAGGGTGTGAGACGTTTAAGAGCAGTGAACGCTCTTGTTCTCACTGGAATCTCTGAGAATCAGGTTCACTCTGCTCACATTATAGTCCTAGTCTCCAATTCCCTGGTTGGGTTGAGTTAAAATAGAGGTGCCGACTCTCTTTAAGCAGTGTCGGGAGCAGAAGCACCACGCTGTCGATTGCTTGGGAGGTGGCTGCTTTTGTATTCCTTGCGGTGGAGCCTGGGCCAGGCAGCTCCAAGGTCCGCCTTATCCAAATCTTTCTTGTTTTAGGGCTACTGTAAAGGGTAGTCTTTGCTTTGGGGCGATGGCAAGACTGGCCTAGAGGTAGGCTGGAATTGCAGCAATTCCAGGGCAGGAAAGTGTTGCTGTCATTGAAAAGGCACATGTTTTGGCTATTAGTATGAATCTAGTAAATGTGGATGCTTTGTTTATCATACAAGACTTGTGTTCTAGAGAAGGAGAGAACTAAAGTGATGATGAATTTCTAACTTTCTTTGGGTCTCAGTGCCACTGTCAAGGGAAATCACGTTCACTTTTAAGTGTGTCCCCTGTTTTCAGTTGCTCTGATTCTTCCTGTCCCCATGGACCACAGGGCACCAGGCATCTCTGGCCTTCACTGGCTCCCAGTGTCTGCCCAAGCTCACACTTATTGCTTCCATGACATCATCTGTCTCATCCTGCTGCCCCTCCTCCTCTTGCCTTTGGTCTTTTCCAGCATCAGGCCTTGGGTAACTAGGCCCTGCCTTGCCTTGGTTTGACACCTCTACCCTGACTGATCTGGTTCTAAGTTCCCCAGTTATATGCCATGTTGGAGTTGATCGGTGTTGCACCAAGCAGATCCACTTAGAAGGAGAGGCTGTTCTTTGGTGCAGTAGGATGGTAGACGGTACCAAGCATGGAAATGGTGTGCTTGGGGCAGTGGGTTCTCACCGTCCTGGTTTATGGTTATGCAGTTGTGTCTATTCTATGGGGTTTTTATTGCTGTAACCCACCCTGAGACCTTCGGGTATAGGGCGGGATAAAAACACAAGTAAATAAATGTAGCATGTTGTTGCTTTCTTAAGGCTGACGAATTGTGGCTTCCCTTGTTTAAGGCAGTCCTGGAAGTGTTCAAGTATTGTGATTGATCTCTGGCTTATATTGGTAGACTGGACCTCTGTGATTTCCCTAACTCCCAGTTCTCATGGTTTTGACACTACATGGTGCTTTGTGGGATCCCAACTACAGCATGACTTATTTATTTAAAATGTTGACATATTGCTTCTCATTAAATTATAATCGTGAATCAGCTTACAAAAAACACAGTGGAAACAACTAAAATCAAGGATGAGGGAAGCAAACAAGCATTCACTCTGGGAACGCCTGGGTGAAAAGATGAGCCCTTGGCCAGTGCCTCCGTGTACAGGCATCAGAGTTCTGGAAGCTGAGACTTAACCCAGCAGCCTTGTTTGAGTAGGGAAGGGGTTCTGTGCCGTTGACAGGGTGGCTCTAAAGTCCTTCCTGCTTGCTGCTGCAGAATGGATGAATCCGGCAGCCTCACAGTCACCGTAATCAGTCAGGCCTTTGTCTGGCTGAGAAGCAGCTTCTCCCAACGTCCGTCAAAACCTGTGCCAGTGGTTTGGTTCTGTTCCTGCCCAGCTGGAGCTCACTCCTTGTGCAGAGGGCTGCCTTGCCCCCAAATGTCCCCTGGTACCTAAAAGGCAGCTCTCTTCTGTGGAACAGGAGTCTTCTGCTGTGAAGGCGTGGCTGTCAAGGTCTTTCCTAGCATCCTCAGTTTAGCTTTCAGGGCGTTACGTGGGTGTCCCTGTGCACCCTGACCTCTCCCTCCTACCTAATACTGTATGTTGGGTTGACTGGGCTGTGCATGACGCCTGCAGCCTTTCTAGTAGGCAGGACACAATCCCTTTGCCCCTCAAATACGCATGGATAGCTGTACTCAGTAAGTTGGCTAGAAGCTTTGTGGTATAAAAGGTGGCTCTTTCACTATTTCTGAAGCACTTCTGTCAGCCACTGAAGCCTCACCTGACTGTGGTTGTCCAGAGAGTACATCCAAGCTGTGCAACTCTTCAGGGAAGGCTCGTGGAGCAAGAGAAAACCTAGCCTAAGAGTATCAGTCTGAGTGTTTGAGCACTCACCCAAGCCCTGCTGCATCCAGGTCCTTCCCAGACTTTGCTTGATTTCTCCCACATAACCTCAAGCAGGTACATCTTGTACCCCAGAGCTCCTGTGTGAAGTTGATGGGAGCAATTGCCAAATGGAATCTTGTGGCTCCGCAGAGGACCAGGAATGGATCCACCGTTCTGTTGTGCCTTTTGCTTGCCATCTCCAGAGCTGCCCCAAGAGCAAGGAGAATCAGAGGGCACTACTGGGAGTCTTTCTGCATTAAAGGGGGTCTGTTAGGGCAAACCAAACCTGAAACGAGGACTGAACTGCTTTGATTTCCAGGTAAGGCAAAAGACACAATTTCCTGGTGTTTCTAGATATCAACTGATTTCTTGGACAATGATGTTGTCTCTCCTTTGGACATTATTTTTCTGAATTTTGGTTTGGTGTTTACTGTTGCATTTGATCATAACAAAGTGTCTACCTATGTACTGGATTTTTAAAAATTGCTTTGTGTTTCTATAATCTGCAATGTTTGCACAACGATTGCCTTGAATAACTTATTCTTGTACAGTCTGGAAAACGAATCCTTTCATAATATCATGACCTTGAGAGTCTCCTGTAAATAAATTCAGTTCATAAAGGCTTTTGGCAATGCTCTTCTTGATTGTCACTTTCTTCTCAGGTCTTTCAAAAGGCCTTTGCAGTTTCCCTGTTAAATATAAGTGGTGCAGCATTTTGTAACTCAGAATATCTTCTCAAAATGGCCTTGAAACTTTCTGACGTGGTTGAAGTTGGGTGTATAGTGTAATACTTGGGTTTATTGTTTCTGTTTCCTAGAACCAATTCAGTGTAATGGTGCCATTCATTGGCTTTGGGATTTTTGTTGCTGTTAGGAAGTAAGATACAACATATTTGGGATTAGACCAAATGTCAGGTAGGAACCAATTATCTGCAGTGGAAATTTCATTCTGAAACATTTTCTAGCATGTCCGTTTCTGTTTGTATGTTCCTCAACCTTGTGCTTGTAGGCCATCTATTTCTGGTCTTAAAACTTTGTGGCGAATTAATTTGAGATGGGTCTCAAGCCAGTGTCGTAGTGGGAAACGCCTTCCATGTCCCCCCCCCCCCCTTTTACGCACTTTCTACCTGTAAATGTCAGACAAAATGTATTACCATTCTGAGTTTGGCTATAGTGTGACATTTTAATATGCTTTGGACCTGCAGTATTGTACAGGGCTAAGACTGACAGAGTCTGTTAAGGTCATCGTGGTCCATGGAGTGACTCAGAGCAGCCATGCTCCAGAACACGCCTGTCCAGCCTCCAGTTGAGCATGTCCAGTGAGGAAGAAGCCACTCGTAATTCCCTTAGGAGATGGACACACTGCTTACTTCTTCTTCAAGTATGGATTGGAACAACAGGTTCTAAGCATCCTCACTGTGGCAGCCTTTCAAGTAGCTGACAAGAGCCATCATTGGGCCCTTTCTCTGTGCTTTCAAGGTTGGATGTCCCCAGTTCTCCCTTGTCTCCTCCCAAGAATTTGGTTTTTAACCCTCTGATCATCTGCTTGTTAAACCTGTTCCAGACTGAATCCCCCTGAAAATGAAGGACATGGAAGTAGGGAGGCATCAGACTGGTCCAGTGGATCCTACTGAAACTTGGGGGTTGTGGAGTTTGTTTTCAGACTAAATCAGTCTAGAACCTCACAGCTGCTCCACCCCCGTGGTTGGGGGTCTCCACAACATGAGGAACTCCATTAAGGGGTCGCGGCATTAGGAAGGTTGAGAACCACTGGTCTAGAAGCTCAGGGATTGGTTGGAAAATTGAAGCATCCTGGGGAGGAGAGTTCAGTTCCCTTCATCACATCTCTGCCTCTTCTCACTTCTCCAGACCTGTGCCACCATCATAGGATACACTCTTGCCCCTCCCAGCAAGGGTAAAGTGCATGAGAAGAGAGATCCAGGGAGGTGGCAGGCACCATGGGAGAGGGGGGCAGAGGATGAGCTCACATTGAGGAGGCTTGAACCGTTAGACAACATCACTGGTTGGTTCTAGGGTTAGAGTCAGACTGGTCTTTTCCACGGCAGGTTCGGCCTCCTGAAGGACTGAATTGGCCTTCTTGCATTTGTGTACTTCCCTGTTTGCATGCGGGTGCGGTAGTCCGAGTAGGGTTTGATAAGCACGGAGTAAAGGACACCATTTCCTTCTGTGGATGCAGCTCACAACTGCATTTGCCTTTGTTGCTGCCATGGCACCGTCCTAGCTCAAAGTCAATCCCCTTTCACAGGAAGTCCCACTGTGCTGTGTATCTACCACACTGTATATCTGCTTTTGATTTTTTTTCCTCCTCAGTTGAGACCTTTGCATTTGCCTCCTCTGAAGGTCATCGTGTTGTGCTTATCAAATATCAGAACGTATTGCTAACCCTAACTCTTCTAGCAGAAGAAACAAGCAAAGGAACACTCCTGATCTTTTTAAAAAAGGTTATTTATAAAAATTTCTATTGTTTTTTGCATCAGTTTGCTTAGTAGGGATTCGTTGTGTCACTGCAGAGAAAACAAAACCGATTACTGTATCGCTCTTCTGCATAAACAGTACAAAACTGAGTCATAAAAGGTTGGCTGAAGGATGCCCTTAAAACACAAGGAGCTGCAGAGCCTTAAGAAAATAAACTTACATGTATTTTGTTTGCATGGCAGAATTCCTTTTGTCAAGAGTAACGTTACCTGCAGTTCCCTTCGCTGCCGGCTCCCGTTGCTTGCTGGGCTCTCCTGCGCTCTGCCTGATCTTGTTGAGGAGCTAAGGCCACCTTTCCTCCATTAGGCACTTTACCAGTTAGGTTTAACTTTCTCAATGTAGTAATATGAATTGTGTAGCTTTTTCTATGATCGGTATAAGAATTATGTACTATTATTATTTATTTATTTATTTGTATTTCTATCCTGCCCTATACCCAAAGGTCTCAGGGCGGGTTACAATATTATATTAATCTTAGACAGGTCCCTGCCCTCAGGCTTACAATCTAAAGAGACAAGAAACAAAAGGAAAAGGGTGTGGGAGGGAACAGGGAAATACCCCTTGGGAGGGGGAGGGGGACTCAAAGCAATTGTAAAAAACTAATAAAACATTTCTTAAGAAAGACTGGGGGGCTGCCAAACTATGGTCCACCTTATTGGCTGTGGGGAGACCGCTGGATGTCTGGAAAGGGGCAGCGTTGGCAGCAATGGCAGGTGGTCCAGGGAATTTTTTTCTAGAGGGGAACCAGGATGGCTGGGAAGAATGCCAGGGGAAGCCAGGTACAGTCCCAGGGAACTACAGGAATCTTTGCAGTTGGGGCTTCTGTACATTTTGTGAGCCAGTTGGGTCTTGTGGTTAGGGAGCCGGACTCTTTTCTGGGAATACTGGGTTTGATTCCACACTGCTCCATGAAGCCAGCCGGGTGACCTTGGGCTGGTCTCAGGTCTCTTCTGAGCTCTCGCAACCCCACATGCCTCACAGGGTGTCTGTTGTGTGGAGAAGAACAGAAGGTTTGTCAGCCTCCCCTTAACGGTGAGGAAAGTAGGGGTAGAAAAGCCAACTCTTCCTCTTCTTTGAAGCCCAGAAATGGGTAACCGTGGACATCAAATATAAAAGTGAGTGATGACAAAAGTGCTAAAGGCAACTGAATGCACAGCACTGATAGAAAATGGGGCAAATGAAAACACCAGAAGGAAAGCCGACCTCCTGCTGCAAGGGGCATGCCGAGGCAAGGCACAGGGGTTGGCGTTTGGGCTGAACTGCACAGCTGGCAGCAGCAGCAGCTCCACTTGGGGAGGTGCAGGTGTGAGGGGAGACACAAAGGAGGGGGAGACCGAGGTCCTGTGCGCTGGGAAGCCAAACCTGAAGTCGTTTAATTATCCTCACAAGAAGGGGTTTGGCTTGGGCTCTGTGTCTGAACGTGACAAAAGGCCTGACCTTCCAGTGTGCAAATTGTCTCCCATTTGTTTTAGAATGGTCTGTTGTGTGTGCGCAAATACTTAAAAAAATCCTGCCTATAAAATGTTTCTGTGATGTAGGAGAAGGCAGCACCTTCAGCCTGAGAGTTAGCCCTGCAACTTCCTGGATTTCTAGCAATGTTACATTTGCAGTGGCCCTAAAAGGTTTTTAACTAAACCGATTACCTCATAAGCTGTGGCATGAAACGCAAAAAAGCCTGATTTTGACTTGGTTTGGTTCCTGCTGCAGGACTTTATGCCGTCGACTGTCTTTCCGCCCACGGCTGCCCCTTCCCTAGCTTTCTCTCTGGGATTGTGGAGTGTTATGGGTCAGTGGTCTTTGCTCATGGACTGTCGGAAGAGCTTCAGGGAGGGAACGAGGCTGCCACAAGTGTCCACCGAGAAAACTCCAGGCTAGATAGACTGTGAAGGAATTGAATGCAGAAAGGTACTTGCGAGAGGCAAAGACAGTTGTGGCTGTGGGATATCACCTGGATGGCTGGTGATACTCCATTCTCTTGTTTGGAGGCTTACAAGTGACAGACATTCATCAGGCTTACAAGTGACAGACATTCATCTTTGCTTCATGCATTTTAAGTTGAAAGAAATAATTGGTTCCAGGGGTGTCTGAGTGGACCGGAAAACCAACATTTAATGAGTGTTTTAATACGTGCAAGAGTACCTTGCTGAAAAATGCATGTAAAGTGAATTCTCTAGCTTGCGCACTGGAAGTTGTTGGTAGGCTTCAGGTTTGTCACTAATGAGCATTGTGTTTGAAAGCCAGAATATTTCCAAGGAGTAGTCTGTAGCATTCTTTCAGCAGTTACTTGCTCAACATTTGCTCTGGAGGGCAGGTAATCGCCACAGCCTCTTGCTTACTGCCTCTTAACATTTGAAGAGGACTGCAGCCACATGAGGAAGGAGATCGCATGGAGAGCGCAATCCTCCCTTTCAGGTCTTTGCTAATCAAGATGACTGGTCAGTTGTGAGTGATCAAGTATAGGTAGAGTTTTCCCGCTTTTATCTGGTAAATAATGATGCTTAATTCCCATGTGGATTATAATGTTTTACTTGTTCCAGCTGTTCTTAACCTTACTTGAGGTTCAAGCATTTGCAAAGTAATGTGTATGGCATGTGTTAGTTTTGTTTTTGTTTTTTAGGTTCTCTTGGAAGTCATAGGCTTTTGCGCCTGTAAACTCCCCTTGCGGAGGGGGATGATGCCTTTTAAAATTCTATTTGTTGCTGTCTCCATCTGCTTGCAGGGAACAACTGTGCACAGGCGCCTTGGATGATATAGAAGAACTCCATGAAACAGAATAAGCAAGTAAGATTCTCCCCCCGTGTAGAAGCAATGGAATGGAAGGGTGCAGGATAGCAGCTTCACAGATTTCTTTAGCAGCAAAAAAATAAAATAAAAGGAGAAACATGTTGAAGATCAGCTCATTGATTGTTTGTTATTTTTGCTGCTGCTTAGAATTTTAACCCAAAATCAACATTCAAAGTAACGGAATTCCTACTTCTCACTGAACCTTGTTTCAGGAGTCCTTGGGACCATGAATCCCGTCCACTTACACAGCAGATTTTCTTCTCAATCTGGAGGGAGTTTCAGAAGCAGTTTGTCTGACGGTTAGAACGGTTCTCTGTATCCTGACCGACCCAGATGACTCTAAAGCACTTGCCTGATGCTCCTTGAGACCTGACAAAGGGAATTGGGGTAGCAGATTGTTCATACTGTCTCACCTTGCCCGTCGAAATGTTGATGACTTCAAAAAAGGTTTGGAACAAGTCACGAAGGGCAGGAGGGTCAGGAGGGTCGGCAGCTACTTCTCTTCATTGCTCTCTGGTTCCCTTTGTTATCAGAGGTGTTGTAATGCCTCTGAAGGCTAGAAGTAGTTGGCCAGCCACTGGGCCCTGGAAGTGTGGCATGCCACAGTCCAGTGGTCTTTCATCATGTGGTGCACAGGTGATTCCTACTCTGCTCTTCTTCCCTATGTGAGATGAAAGCCACACTCCCTGGCAGGGCTCAGAAATGTATTAGCCTGGTCTAGTTGTGCCCCCAAAGCCCAGGCTCTTGAATATGTTTCCTAGGCCTTGAATTTACCTTCTGACAGAGTCTGAGCTTTTCTTTCAAAGGCTGTGGGCAGCTCAGGGGCAGAGAGGAGCAACAGGCAGCAAGCGTGGCTCAGGAGAGCTGGGGAAGGGGCTAGATGGCACGTGTTGATACATTCATTCCGTTAGGAGGAAGACCAACAGGTGATGCCTCTGGCTCCTCACCAGCTCTGGATCACTGACAGCCTCCTTTCTGCTGCAGAGCCCCACTTTGAGAGCTTTCAATAGCCCTGAGGAGGAGGGGCAGCCATGGACCCTGCTGATCTCCTCTGGGCTCTTCTGCTTGCTTGACCCCCACCCCTTTCACTGCCAGACCACAAGGGGGAGAGCAGAAAGAGAACTGCACTGGCACCCAGGCCTTGCTGCTGGTCCCTCAGGCTCCTCCGAGGCTGATCCTCCAGCCCAGGCCCTGCGGGGGGGGGGGGGATTCTCCATGTTTCTGCTCTGGGAGATGGAAAGGACTTCCTTTGAGATTGGCAGTGGGAAGGGTGGAGGCACAGGGGCTGCAGAAGATTCAGCAGAAAGGAGCCTCTTTCTTTCCTGGCAAAAGAAAACTTTTGACAATGAGTTTCATGTTGTGCTAAGCCATGGTTCATGGTTGGTTTATCTGCTCTGGGGGTGACTTGAGTGGACTACAGTTCATAGTTTGGATGCAGTGTTTAGCAGAAATCGTTTTGGCTTTATCCTGTAGCCTTACAAATCAGAAGCCTTTAGGTTTATGTTCGATGGTCGATCTTGAACTCTGGTCTGTCCACGCGTAAGAAGGCCACAAGGCGGGAGTGTGCACCTGCTTCCGATTCTTCAGCGCTCGATCTAGATCGGTGGACTCTGCTCTCCTTGGGGCCGCAAAGAGATAGAATCTGTTTATGCTGTAATCTGCCAGAAGACAACTTCTGTGATGGGTGGTTTGCAGTAAATGTGGCACCAGATCTCCCGTTGCAGATTTTCTGATAGGAATTATCTTTTGGTCACTTTGGACAGGGCTTGTGTCTGCTGCAGTGTTAAACTGGCATCTAGATAAAAAAATAACAGGCAACTTGTTTGTCAGCTTTTCACTAGCTTTGTACCTATATATTAATAGAAAGTATTTTTCAGCCACAGTGACATCTGTCAGAGGGCTGCTTCTTGCCTTGCTTTGAACTGTCTTAATAGAGCCCACGGAGTGAGGAGGAACACAGCCTTCCGTCTTCTGAGGCTCTTTTGTTAATGTGCAAACGGCGCTTGGTGATCCTGAGTGGAAAACATGCCATTACTAAAATTCCTGGGGGGGTCAGAAGCCTCACGCTGGCGTATTTCACTGGGAGGGAAGACAGAGCTCAGGCTCTGGTCAAGTCGCAGGGTGGTTGAGGCTTGCTGTTTTCTCCCGCCTAGCCTGTGAGTGTTCAGGGAGGGCAAGGGAAGATCCACCTGCTGCTAGAAGCTCCCTGGAGGACCTGTGTGCCCTATCCTGGTGTGCTGGGGATCCCGATGCAGCTTGGCGAGGGCAAGGGAGGCTCCTGGCTGCCCGCATGGAGTAACCCAAAGCGCAGCTAGGCTGAAACACGACTCAGAAGGAATGAACCACTTTGAAAATGCAGCCCTGTTTCTTGAGCCGAAGCGGGGCGTGGCCTTCTTTTCACTTCCACTGGACAATCTTGAAAACCGGTGCATTTTTAAATGGCATATGCAGACCTGGACGTCCCAGTGGTCATGCGGAGGGCCTTGAGTGGACTTGGTTTTCTCTAGTGTGTGTGAGATGGTATTTGAGTTTAACTTTGCCACTGGCTTGGTTTCCAAGTGCCAAATCTGGGCTGGGCATGAAGGTTGCAGCTTTGGTAATAGCCAGGAGCCTCTGCTGCCTGAACTGCCTGGGCTGAGAGAACAGGAGGGAGGGGAGGGAGCGGCGTGTTTCGGAAGCAGGTGGCTATGTCTCACCTCAGGCTCAGGTATTGGTCTGTGGTCGCTCCTTACCCAGAGGCGGCAAGAGGGATATGTGCTTTTCCTGCTCTGGGGCAAAGCCAAGCAACTTGTTTTTCTTTGTATTCTGCACAGAAAAAACATTGAATTTTGTCAGCCAAGTCCAAATATTCTAGACTTCCTTTCCAGAGTGGTCCAGGTAGGGCCTCTGACTCAGAACAGTCAGCCTGATGCTTGGGGACCGAAATGCTCCTAGATCAGGGTGTGATGACAGTGGCATCCAAAACACTCCTGCCTGCTTTTTTGACGAAGCCACCAGCCTGATGTGCCTTCCTGAAGCCGGAGGGTGTTCTGGTCCAAGTGAAGCGGGCGGGAAGGTGATGAGAGTTCCATTAGGGTGCGTATTCCTGGGAATCCTCGTTGGTGTGAAATGCGGGCTGAGCGAGCTCTTGCTGTGGTTTTTGGCGCGTCGTCTGAGATGCTTTTGTTTTCCAGCCGCTGAGCAGAGATGCATTTAAGGAAAATGAGAGGGAGGGTTTGAGTGGCAGCTCTCTCCCCACGCTCTGTGCACTCCCCCCCCCCCGGGCGCTTGCTGTGTCGCGTTTGCCACCTGGATTTCAGCCTGGTGTTCCACAACTCCCTCCCTGGGCTTCAGTTCCAGGCCTGTGGCTGTCTGGGTGTTTGCAGCCCCGAGGAGGTGCAGCTGCCTGGGTTAGGAGCAGTTGTGGTGCCTGCAGGCAGGGTGCATGCCTGCTGAAAGGAGGATGGGCAGGCGGCCTGCGTCACCTAGGGGCTTGGCTGCCTGCTTCAGAGTGCAAGGGAGCCCAGGCAGAAAGGAGGCAGCCTCAGAGCAGGACCCTTGCAGGTTATTTTAAGTTCTGGGCATAGTTTAGGGTTAAGTCTTCTGTGTTCTTACTATTGAACTACACTCGGTTTATAGCTTGGCTTTCCTGGGATTTAGATAATCGGCTTTTGGATCCTAGGATTCCTCCTTTCCCCTCTTTAGGGAACCCCACGGCCCCACTCATATCAGTGGGTTAATGTATATTGATGGGCTTAGGCAAAAGCAGTGACCTCAAGATGCATTTGATAGGACTGTTAAGATATTTATGGTGGGTCAGAACTCCATTTTGCCCAGAGTTCATTCCACTGTATTGGAACTAGCTGATGTAGCTTTAAGTAGTCCTTTGCTCTCTGTCACTGCAGCCTAATTCTCTTGCCATCTCCTGCAGAATAAAGGCGGTGACTGCGGGTTACAATAGATACTGTCAGAGCTGTAATGACAGTAGAGCAAGAGCACATTTAACAGCAGCTTAGCCAAGTTTTCAAAGCTAGGGAGATTTTGCTTAGCTCTTAAAACACCAGCATGACTGTGTGCAAAGGAAAATTTCACCATTACAATCCTCCAGCCAAGAGCGTTCCTCCTCCCAGCCATGGGTCTCCTTCGTGTCTGTATCTTTGACTTGTGGTTGATGGTGGGATATGAAGGGTCTGGCGAGGCCTCCGTCTGTTCCAAACTCAGTGTTGCTGACCAAGTTTAGTAGGTTCACTTGCCTTTGGGGCAGCTTATCTCCTGGGCAGTCCTTTCCTAGAGGCCAAGAGTCATGGGCACCTTTTCCTTCTTCTGCCAAAGTGTCTGATGTCTGCAGAGGTCTGTTGGCACCCAGTATAGCAGAACTATAACGCACGGCATGACGAGGCCTTGGGATGGATTTGCATCTTTGGCCCATCTGTCGGTTGAACTGGGGGAAATGGTGCTTTGGGGAGCTGGATCTTGAGCCATGCAAAAGGGAACTGGTCTTGCACGCAGGCTGCTGCTTTCAGGATTATGCTTTGGCAGCAGGACAGGCAGTGCTGCCCTCCCCTGTATTATAGCCCCAGTACCCTGAGTTGAGCCCAGCAGCAAATGGGGAACCCAGATGTAGAAGATGTAGTGCTGCTTTCCAGCTGCAGGCTTCCCAGTTCTGATGTTCTGGCTTTGCGGTCAGTGAGGGATTATGATATTGTAGTGCATGAGCAGAAGTACAGAGTGCAGCAAGCGACCGTATATTGCGAAGAGTTTCTTTGAGGAAGAGCAAAGGCTTTCCATATAGCAAACCTGGGAAAGAGTCCAGCCTGGAAATCCGAAGATCAGCGATTTGGCCTGCAGTAGGATAGGCCTCTGGCTAGCTGGCTACTTAATGGGCTTCCCTTTAGATGCTCCTGGTTTGCCCAGGGAAGCAGCAGTTGCATACCTACCCTCCTTACAAGAGCCCTAGTAATGGAAGACTTAATCCTGCCTATGGGAAAGAATATAGTTAGTGAGATTTTAAATACGTTGTATTCAGTGCCTGAGAAATGAATTAAGGTTTCTGTCCCTTGCATCGGTTTCCTCAAAAACATTTTGTTGTTTTGTACATTTCTGATGCTTTGACCTCCCTGCGGTAGGCAGTGTGGTGCAAATGCCGTCTGCTACCAAGAACATTCTAAATCCAGTGGACCAACTTGGTGGGTGTATGTTAGTCTCAGTGCTTTTTAGAAATCGGACCTCTTTGTGTCCCTTCCTTGATGATAACGTTTTTAATTTGTGGTTTCCCTCAGCTTGCAAAACCTGTGTAACCCTTTTATAAATAAAGTATTTGTGTTACTGAGCACCTTTCTTATCTTTGTGCTTGTTTTTTGAGTTTGTGCTTTCCAGTTTCTGATCTTACAAATTTGCAACCCTTCAACCTAAGATGCTGATGCCAAAGGTGATGCAAAACGCGAATGCAAAACCCTTGGGATGATCTCCTTGGTTCAAGAGAAATATTAGGGATTTCCCCTCCCCAATATCTTTGGAACTGAAGGAAGCTTAACGCGACTCTTTGCAGCATCGTGGAAGAAGAGGAATTCAGTTCCTCTCTCAGCAGTGTATCAGGGCTGCCTGTGGAGCTTTTGTAGAACTCTTCTGTACCTACTGAGTTTGCAGGGATCGTTTTCAGATCAGCCCCCCTAAACTCTTTCGCTTCATTCTGAAATGAGCTAAATGGGGAGGGGGTATTTAAAGAATTGTTCATTGCTTTAATTTCCCCCCTCACACCACACCCAGGCCGCCCAAGGCTGGGCTTCCCATTATCCCCAATTGCACCCCTGACATGCACTGCTCTCCTGTCGCTGCCTGCATAGTCTAGGGAAGAGTGAAGCATCCACCTCCTTCAGCCTTTCAGGTGTGGAAGGCTGACATGTGCAGGTCCACTAGGGATGGGCACAAGTGTGTTTTTTTTATTAGGTTTCTGTTGAATCAAGTGCAAGGAAATCTATATTCGTTCGAATAGATCCCCTTTGAGTGTGGTAGGATTTGTATTCAGTACAAATGTTCAATCCCATGCGAATGCATACAAAGCCCATACAAAGCTTCATACGAATGTATTGAAAGATTGGATTCAAATTCAAATGTCAGTCTTTGAATGTGCCAACATACGAGTTGAATACGAATGTCTGAGTTTGGCCAAATTTGTACAAATTTCGAATGTTACAACTATTTGCGCCATCCCTTCTTCAAAAACATAAGCACAGCCAGACCCTCGTAGGCTCAGGAAGCAGAGGCCTGGACCCTGTGGTCTTCCCTGAACTCCACCGCAGGCATCAGCAGAGTGGCTTGGCTCAGTTTGATCCTTTGGAGGCATCAGGTTCGCTATGAACCAGGCCAGCACTTTGCCTTTGTGCACTTGGGTGTGTATTTGGATGAGGGTCCCTGTCAGACTCGCCACCAACACCACCAGTGCTGCTGGACTTAATACAGAGAAATGGATTTTTTAAAAATGCTAGGACAGGGCTTATGTGTAAAAACTATAGCAATAATCATCTGTAAGCTACACTGTTAGGGCACATCTGTTTGTGGTGGGTTTCTTTTTGTGTGTGTTTTTATGTGCACCTCTTAAACTTATAGCTGGGATTAGGGGTCTGGCATTTCTGAAATATATTGCTCAGAAAACCTTTCTTCCTGCTAAACTGTATTGTTGTATGCAACTTTTTCGTCAGAATTCTTGGGAAAAATTCTGATAAAAATTGTGTTTAGAGGCTTTTACTTCCATTGCACGTATTTGTTTTTCTTCTGTTACTAGTTATAACATGTCTGCCTGCTCATGACTGAGCCATGCAAGTTGGTAAATCAGGAGAAGACAAACTAACGTCTCTTGCTGCCAGTAGCAGCATCCGCAGGCGTAGAGCGTCCAAGTCATACCAAAGTGGGTGTTCGTCGATGTTTGTGGTTCTTTCGGCAGCAAGTGCCAACAGTGGGGGAGACCTCTGAGGGTTACCTGAGGCACCTGCTTCAAGGTGTTTCAGATGTATCTAGCTATTGTTGCATTACATATAATTAACTTACTAATGTTATTTTTAAAAAGTTTTCTCCTATATTTTGTTAGACTTTTTAGCCTTTTTGTGAATTATTGTTTTTATTAGGCAGGCACAGATCTTTTGGTTTGTGTTAGTAATTACTGCACTATTTCTGTTCTTTGCTGGAGAAGAAGGGAGTCAGATCTGCCAGGAGTTTACTTTTTGTGTTTGCCATCACACTTCCACAGTGCCTGGATCAAGTTCAATAAACTTCTGCATCCCTGTGGCAGAACTGCCTGGTGCAATCCTGGGAAATGCCCCAGGAGGAGACCATATCCTTGCAACTGTGAAGACAATTTGCAGGAGGTTTCTAGAGATTCCATTGCTGTCAAAGTTATGCATAATACATGTTACTTAACTGTGAACTTGATTTCCTTTGCTGTTCCTTGAACTAAGTGAAAGCTGCTTGTGGAGGCAAGAACCCCTGTGCCAGTTTTTATTTTTGGCTCCTTAAGGTGTTGGGTTTTAGGACAATCTTAATGTCCGCTGTGTTGTAGAAGAGCTGCCAGCTCCGAGAGGAGACGCATCCCTCCCTTAGAACAAAGCGCAAGTTCATAGAAAGCATGGTGTTCCTGTTATGGGGAGCCACTGAGCTGTGCAGATCGCACCAAGGGGAGTGAGCTTCCCAGGGCTGGCGAATGTGCACGCACCGTGGCTTCACTTCCCCTAGCACCATGCCAACTGCGGGAAGCCCCTTTTTACCAACCAAATCTGCTGAAACAAAAACCCTCGCCAAGTGCATTGTTTAGAACTTTGCGTTTTGGTCTTCTTTGGCTGCTCGTTCGTACAGTAATTGTGCTGCACTGCGTTCTGACGACTTTGCTCTTTTTCTCTGCTATCAGGCATGGAAGAACGAACAGGTACTACAAGTTGGGGAGCAAGTGGTCAGTCAAGTCCTTCCTACGAAACTACAAGGGTAAGAACATAATTTACTGCCGGTGGCAGCAGGCAGGCACAACAGAATGACAAGCAAAAGATTTTTGGGAGTTCGTGAGCTGTTTATATGCGGTTTATGTGAGAGATCTAAAAACCCCATCTTTCAATCCACACAAGAAACTTGACAAAGTTTTCTTGTTGACTGTACTTCTGTCTCCCAAATGGCTTGACTGGTGAATTTGACAGAGCTCCCAAAGTGAATGATTAGTCCCTTTTGGAAAAGGGCACAAGGTTGATGTGTTGTGGCACATCGTGGACACTGGTGCTTGGTGGAAGAATCAGACTTTTCAACCCATGACAGTCTGGGCACCTCATAGGACGCATGCTTGGAATTTGCTAGAATTTGTCTGTGTGCAAATACATCTCTTCACATACCAAGCAAACAAACTTCTTCTTGAGTAGCTAGGTAAGGAATTAAAGCATGTTTCTAAGAAAATGTGTTTAAAAGGTATCTGTGAACAAGTGTTCTAATTCTGTGCTATATTATATTCTTGTTTACAGGAAAATGGCAGTCTACTAGGGAAAAGCTCAGATCTTTCAGCTGCTCTTGAAAAACTGAAACATGAAGAGGTGGGAATTGTTTGCTTTGTCTGCTTACATATAGATGTTTTCACTGAAACGTCAGCTGCTTAAAATTCTCTAAAGAAATTTCTTCTGCACATCATTGCCCTAGTGATAGGTTAGCAGAGTAGTTATTGTCTAGCCTGCCCTTGCTAGCAGCTGTGGGGAGAAGACTCTGTGTGCTGGCCCTGGGGGAGGGAGTGGTGGGAGAGCTGTGGGGGCAGTGGCAAGGAAGAGGAACACCTAGCAGGTGAGATGGGAACTTTCCTGGAGCCTTTATGTCAGTGGGAACAGGAAGCTGGAATGAAGTGGGACTGAACTGGAAGGAGTGAGCTGCTTCTGCTGCTAAGAAGACCCACATTCAAAATGATCAGGGATAAATGTTGAATAAACTGCACGCACCCTCAAAGTATATGGGCGCATTTGGGTGTGCTGAAATTCTTGGGGCAGCACACAAAATGAAAAGGAGATTTTATCTTTTTAAAAAGGAATATAAGGAATAGGAAGCAAACCAAAATGTAGTGAAGAATCATATCTGCAGCAAATTCCATAACAGTGGTTCTCAACCTTCCCAGTGCCGTGACCCCGCAATGCAGCTTCCCATGCTGCAGGGACCCCCAAGCCACGGGGATGGAGCCACTGGGTGGGGCCAGGGGGCGGGGCCACTGGGTGGGGCAGGGCCACTGGGCGGGGTCAGGGGTCAGGACCACCAGTGTCAAGTCTGGTTTTCTTGATTCCATCAGCTTTGCTTCTAAAATAGTCGGTATCCTTGCCAGCAAAACTCGGATGCTTGCAATCAAAGTGGTGTTTTAGTTTGTTCGGCTTCATAGATTCTGCTGATAGAACTTCTCAACAAATAACACATTGTGGTTTCTCAATTCCTGCTGTCGTTTTTGAGGTAAAACCATATTTTAAGAAATCCTCACAGTATTTTCTTTTCTTAACATTCTTGTCACGGTTCATTGCCATGGACTGGTTTGCTAATGAAAATAATACATAACAATAGCTTTAATAAAAAGATGATACATAGCATAGTTCAGTCAATACAGTTCAGTGATGTATTGACAGAACAGTCAATACCTGTTACTATCACAAAGTATTCACATCAACCACAGCTGAATATAAAAGTGTTTTACCTCCAATACTGCTGCTTTCTACAGTAGCTGCTCTACTGTATTTGCCATAACAGTATGAGGAGGCTCTGTGGTCATTCTCACTGTGAGAATGAAGAATAACAGGCTTTTAAAGCTGCAGAGTGGACAGCAGAAGGCCATTGCTGCTAAGTTAGGGAAGAACAAAGTCTCAGAAAAGGCCAATTGCTCAAACCTGGCACCATTACAGGTCACGATAGTAGTAGACTGAATAAGAAAACTGTCCATATTAACTATATTTCCTGAGATTATAATTCTTTGCTTTTTAAAAGCTTCAAGATTTTCTGAATGAGAAGCAGTAAATAGATGTTTGAGACCACTTTCCAAGTGAGAATATAGCAGCAAAGTGAATAATTGTTTTGTCCTCTTTATCCAATCCAAAGATGGCTTTTCCAGGTTAGATAATGCAGAAAGAAAACAGCTTGGGATTTTGCTGACATAGTATCTCACTCTGAAAGTGCACTGAAGCTGGATTGAAACGTGTGTGAATGCAGTAATAGAACTTCAAAAAAGTAATAGAACTTCAAAAAAGAGCTTCTTAAATATTTCATATATTTATTTATTTATTCATATCCCGCCCCATACTCTGAAGGGCAGAGCTGGAGCCGCCCCGCTGCAAATGGTGGCCTCGGGGTCCATTCCAGGACCCCATTGCTCCAGTAGACATGCGGACGCACGGTATCTGATCCGTCTTCACAGCGGAAGACCAGGCTGATGACACCATTAAAGGGATTTAAGGTCCGAAGAGCCAATTAAATCCAATTTTGATGGCGCTGGTGGGTACAGCGTGTTTGTAATGGGGTCTGAACAGGGTCCTTGAGTGGTCTTGTATATAACCAATCAAGTACCTATCAGAAACCATATAAATGTTGAGTGTGCAAAGACCTTCAGTAGGTCATCACAACTGACTCAACATCACAGAATTCACACAGGAGAGAAACCATATGAATGCAAGGACTGTGGAAAACGTTTCAGCCAGTCATCAACTCTTACTATACATATCAGGTCTCACACAGGTGAGAAACCATATGAATGTCAAAAGTGCGGAAAGAGCTTCAGTTTTTCATCCTACCTGAGTGTACATAACAGAATTCACACAGGAGAGAAACCATAAGAATGCAAGGAGTATAGGAAGAGCATCAGCAGGATGTTAGAGTTGGCCTCACATTTCAAGACACACAGAAAAAGAACCATTTTAATGTTAGGAGTCTGGAAAGAGCTTCAACTGGAAATCGGCTCTTACATTTCATTTGAAAAGTCATACATGAACAGGAGATATTTCCTAGATTTGGCTGAAAAGATATTTTTAAACTGATGGTTAACATAAGGATGGTATTTGAGGCCCTAATTTAAGGGTTTTTAAAAAAATGAAAATAGGGTTCTGGTGACCAAGTAGAAGGGGAGACTTGTTTGTATGTTCTCTATGATTTGTGTGGTTTTTGTTTTGCTTTGTGAATTTGATTGTTGTTTAATATTTGCTTATATACTTATAGAAAATAATAAAATGTATTTTAAAAAAGAATTCATAGAATCATAGAGTGGGAAGGGACCTCTGCGGTCATCAAATCCATCTACATAAGAACATAAGAGAAGCCCTGCTGGATCAGGCCACAGCCCATGTAGTCCAGCATCCCTTCACACACAGTGGCGCGCCAAATGCTCAGGAGCACCTCAAACAGAGACAAGGACAAACCCCTTCCTGCTCTTGAATTCCAGCAAATGACCTTAGAAGTGCCCCGGTCCCACCACCACAGCCTGAAAGATGCACCTTAATAACAGCAATAGTAATAACAACGCTAATAAAAGTGAAAACAATGGAATGACAGCAGCAATAACAGTAGTAATACCGGGATAACAAGAAGAACAGGACTATGATGTTGGTGGCAGCTTTATCCCTCAGACTGTGACTGGGCAAGGAGCCTCCTTCCTCTTTCCTTCCTTCCCTCCCTCCCTCCTTCCCTCCCTCCTTCCCATCTTTCCTCCTTCCTTTCCTTCCTTCCTTCCCCCCTCTCTCCCTCCTTTCCTCCTTCTTTCTTCCTCCTTCCATTCCTCCTTCCCCCCTTCCAGCCCCTTCTCGCCCTTCCTTTCCATGGGGACATTTTCCATCTTTTCCCTCCCACCCTCAGACTCTGCATTTGGGGTGTGTGAGGGCCCAAGGAAATAACCGAAATAATAATAACGATGGTGACGGCGGTGACTGAGGCGGCGTCCAGGCCCACCCAGCACGCCCTCCTCCCTCGGTACCTGCCAGGTGCCGCCGCCGCCTTCCCCACCGCCGCCCCTGCTGCTCCTCCTCTGGGCAGCGAGCAGCGGGGGTTGGGGGCATCGTGGCCGCAGGCGGCAAGGCTGAGGAGGAGGAGCCGGTGGTGTCCCCCAAGCCTGGCGCCCGCAGCGCCATCTTCTCGCCAGCACTCACATGGCCGACAGACACACGCCCCTCACCCACGCTGGCTCCGCCCCCTCCCTCTGATAGGAGGTCTTCGTCCTTCCTTGCCCCTCACCCAGGGCAAGGGTCGGGCGGGCAGCCGCTTTGAGCCTGGGGAAGCGCCGGCGGGGTCGCTCCCATCCCAATCCAGTGAGGCCTCTTGCCCACCCCTGCCTGGGGACTCAAAGGGGGCGGAGTCTTCAGCAGCACTTGCAAGGGCGAGGTGAGGCGAGGGAAGGAAAGGCCTGCGCCGGCCGGTAGCAGCAGGCGCTGGGGGGCAGCGGACGGCACTAGGGGGCAGCGGATGGTGCCGTGGGGCGCCAGGAGGCAGCGGTGGCGGCGGCGGCCGTGGGGGGATTACGATAGCGGCGGGGGCGCGCGGGGGGGCCAGAGGGAGGTGCCGCAACCCCTGCAAAATTGTTAATCGACCCCATGCGGGGTTGCGACCCACAGGTTGAGAACCGCTGTTCTAGAAGAACAGCTAAATAAATACTTTTGTTTGTTACTGAATAGTGAACAGGCCAAAAATGATTATCAACGCTTTGAATTGAGCTTGGAAAAACATTTTAACTAAGTGGTTGATGCAGTGTGACAGCAATAGGATCTTTCTTTCCAGTTTATTTGGGACCATTTTGGAATGCAGATCTTTATACCTACTACGCTCCATGGCATTATTCCAGGTGGAAAATTATTAAGGTGTGAAAAATTCCAGGAAGCCTGTCCTTTTAGCTTGGCATGTAGGAAGTACAGCGTTTTGGGGGCTCTTTGTAAAATGTCTCTGGGTAGGGCGCTGGTAAAAAGGATCTTTTGACCCATGTCCTGAAAGCTTCAGTGCTGAGTGGCTACAGTTTGTATCTCTCAGAAGTGTCAGGACCTTTGGGGATGGCTCAAGTGAAAGTTGACACAGTTTGATGGTTTGCCTAGGCAGAGAATGTGAGAGAAGGTTGAGGTTTGAAACCAGCCACTGGCTTCTTCAGCAGGGGAGACACAGAAACTGGAATTTACTCCTTAAGCAGTGACTCCCTTTGCCTGGCACAGTCAGCACCAGCGTTCTAAGTGGTTTCCACTGGGAGGAAGGCACTCTCCTCTAGGCCCTTTTCCGAGAGTGTGCTGATGTTTCTGTGGCAAATGCTCAGCTCTACTTTCTCCAGGTAACCCCTGCAGGCTTTGGGTCAGTTGTCCATGGGCACCTGAACTATTATGCCCATCGCAGCAGGACCAGGACATCCCACCTGCATCTTCAGGTACAAGATTTACTGGATTGAGCTCTGTGAGCAAGGCATCTAGGTCCTTGGATCCTGCCCTTGGGTGCCAAGCGGTGATACCTGGAAGGTTGTTCTCTCGGAAGCAGAGCCATGGGAGGCCTCAGGCAGAGCTAGTCATGTTCAGCCTGGCTTCCTGGCTTGTTCAGGGTATTGGTGGGTCCCTTCAGCTTTCCACAAAAAGCAGCAGTTGCAGTAGAGGTCGCTAACACTGGTAATGGTGGCAGACAGGAATCAGGCCTAGGCAGCGATGGGCATATGGAAGATGCTCTTTTGCACCCACCCAAGGGAAGAGCCTGAAGCCCTTTTACTGCTGTTTATGGGGCAGGAAGGGTGTGATGGGAGATCGAGCAGGGGCCAGGGGAGGGGAGGGGAGTCTTCAGTGGGCAGGTTAATCGTGTCACTTGCCCCAGGTGACTTGACTTGGAGGCTGTGTCCCCATGCAAGCCGTTTGGCTCTAATTGGGCATGCATGGGACTGGGAGCGGGTCCCCATGCCATTCCTGGTAACGGGGGTTGGGTGTGGATGCAGCCGCCCCCATGCAAACCACCTCAAACCCAGGCATGGGGAAGCAGCGCCATCTCCTCTCTGCCCCCTCTCTCCTCATTGGAAACCGGATTGACATCAGCCCACCCCTGTGCTGCCAGCTGCAAATGGCCCTGTGCCACCAGCTGCAAATGCTGCTTCCCCCCCCCCCCCTCCCATAGTGGCACAGAAATCCAGGACTGGGCTTGGAGGCATGGAAGAAATTTTAATTTAGGTTTAATAAATTTTAAAATAATTTTTTAAAACCCAAAGCCGCTACGAGGTTTGGTGGCAGTTTGTGCACCTCCGATCCACTGGGAACCGTGAGAACCCCCGTCAAGCTTAAAAGGGAGAAAATCAAGCCATTAGCATGATCACCTTGGCAATCAGGAAATGGGGATGGAATATTTGGGAAAAGGGAGAAAATCAAGCCATTAGCATGATCACCTTGGCGATCAGGAAATGGGGATGGAATATTTGGGAAAAGGGAGAAAATCAAGCCATTAGCATGATCACCTTGGCGATCAGGAAATGGGGATGGAATATTTGGGAAAAGGGAGAAAATCAAGCCATTACCTTGCCAGCCTTGGCATTTGGGATTCTCAGTGGTTGCGATCTCTGATGCACAGGGCAGGATTGGCAAGAACACCCCACCTCCCAATGACAGGAGCACCAATCTCCTCCCCAAATAGCCCGGGCAGTGCATCCCAGACCCCCAAACAGTGCCCAGACTTGGGTTTTGTTTTGTTTTTTGGTACCAAATTTGGTCCTGGTCTGGTATGGTTCTGGGCGATTTGGTCTGCGGAAATCGGACCAAATTAAAAATGTATGTGGACACCTCTTGCCGAACCCAATTTCGGTACCAGACCAAACCTGCATGGGGACACGCCCAGAATCTCATCCACGCAGATTTGGTGGGTGATGGTTTCTGGAGCAGCAGATTGCTAGCTGGCCTCAATAAATCTACCTGAGGACCTATTATGACATTTACTAACAGATGTTTGCTTTTTCTTGGCAAGTTCCCAGTGTGAGTGTTTTTTGCCACCGTGACATAACATAGTCTCCTCTCTGGGACGCTATAAAACAGGATCTGTGTGGATTGTGCCTTTGGTACTGAAGTTAAAGTTCTGTTAGTCTTACTTCATTTTGGGGCTTCTTAACCGTTTTCCGTATTGGTAAGGAGGATGATTGTGGCCAAGATCTTGTCTTCAAGGGTAGGAGTAAGAAATAATGTCTGGCACTTGCTGGTTTTGTTGCTGTAACTGTAATGGGGAACTTGCCTGAGTCTTGCTAGTGACATTATATAACCATTTTTTGACAGAGGATTTTCTCTCTTGCACTAGTGAAAAACGGTAGACCAGGCAGAAGGTTCCCTGTGCGGCTGTTTGTGGAAGTAAAGCTTCCAGAGCATTTGTTTCTCAGAGCAGAGCGTCTTCAAAAGGAAGGCTCCACTTGTGGGGAGTGTATTTGTTCTTCAGACCTGTCATGCAGTATTGTGCTGTATTTGAGCACCAGCCACACTTCTGTCCCTGACCTTGGCCAGGAGCTTTTCTTTCCTGGGCAGCTGCTGCTACACGCTGGCCGCCTGACAGACAGGGCCAGGCCATCTTGACCGGAGGACACCCTGGTGGTCATAAGCGAGTTGTACATGTCACTAAGATTTTTTCTGGACGTCTATCATATGTATCACTGATTCTGAAGTAGGTAAAGGGAGTCATCTTCTGGGGCTCCCAGAAGATAAATGCTAAGCAGTGCGGCAGGATGTTCTGACATGCGTCTACAAGCAGTTGCAGGGATTTGGCAGATATTTAGCCCTTAGTTACTAACCCTTTGGTTGAACTGACAACATGCTGCAAAGATAGGGAGGCCTGTTCCAGCCCCTTAATGTCTTCTTGAATGTGAGCCCACAGTCCGGAAGATGATAAATGTTCAGTGATGGATGATTTTAGGGTCCTCGGGGTGGGTTTCTGGTTGCTGCTGGCCTACGCAATTTCCCTCAGAAGCTCTTCCAGGCTTTGTGACCAAACTAGCAGGCTGTGTGGCAATTTAAAGGGAACGCTGGGATGCTGCTCCCAACCTGGCATTTAATCCGTACTGCTGCATCACTGTCCTTTCTGTGTCGGAGATCTAAGACTGGGGAATTTGGAGGCTTAGGACTTTGCATCGTCCTGTGGGGATCTCTTTGTAGTTATTTGAAGAACCACAACACACTGTCCCCAAGACTTGCTAAAACTGCACAGCATTTTGGTCCCAATTGCTCCCCTGTGGGTTCCATTGCAGAAGAAAGGGAAGTATGAATGTGACCAGAATGATTCACCCTTCCACCCCAGGGTCCCTTTGCAGGTTACAGCCTAAGTGGGAAAGACCACAGAACGCTAAAACATGGTTCAACTATAATCTCCCGCCCAGCTGGATTATGTTCAAAGGAAACTGTGAAGGAGCCCAATCCAGTGGAGGCAACTTGTGGGCCCCCTCCTTCCCCCCGTTTTTAGCAGGAGGGGATTCTTCTTCTTTCCCCTTGTGGAATGGATGCAGTTGCCTGCCCCTCTCTGGAACCAGCCCATGTTTCCTAATTCTGGACTGGTATCTGTTGATTTGTTGAACGCAAGGATTCGGTTTGTCAAGAATAATAATGGCACAAAGAGAAGCTTGATGCAGTATTATGAACGATCCATTGGAATTGCAGCGGAAAAGTATAAATTGCCAATGCATAAACATTGGTAGGGACATGACAAGGCGAGGCAACTGGCTGAACTCGGGTGTCTTTTTATTGCGGACGGATAAAAGCCTGCGGGCAATGTTTCTGATGTCACTGCTGCTGGGAAAAAACATGAGGGGATTATCGGTGTGGCAGTAAACTGGAGGAAGAAACAGCTAAGAAATACATAAAGCCTTGTAAACTGGCATCCAACAACTCTGGCCAAAAAAAGTAGCAGTTGCTCCAGTATTTGCGGTCCCCTGGATGCAGTTCTGCTCAATCTGGTGTTATCCGGACATATCAGCCCTTGGTGGTTACTGTTTGCTAGTTGTAAAAAGCTCTTGAATGGTATTGGTTCTGCTGATTGTCTGAGGTCATTGGATAGGGACCAGGCAAGGGGTGTGCCAAATTGGTTCTATTGAGAATCAGTTCAACACAAACCAGGTGGGTGGGGGGCAGCGGGAGCAGCGGGCACCTGATAGCAAAAGAACCCCCCACAGAGGTTGAGGCTTTTGATTCAAACAGCTCATGGTTTCAATCCCCCGTCACATTCCTGAAGCCCCTTGTTTCCCCAAAAACATGGCCGACCCGACTGTGTTCATGGCCCCCATACCTTTTTTGTGTGCCGTTCCCATGTGGCACAGGCTGGGCTGCTGCTGGCAGCTGTGCAGTTCTTTGGTGCCATTTAAATGTTGATTAAATATAGTTTACTTTTGCTCCGATTTGGAATGAGTGTTTACACTTGCTTGTTTACACTTTCTGCCCCTGCAGGTAGAATGGAGGCAACCTTCACTTGCCTCATTCAAAAATAGGATAAATTAACATCTAAACTAAGAGATTCTGTTTGAAGGAAAAACTGCTCTAAGCTTTTTGAGTCATGGAGGAGTGCCAGAGAAGCCCCTGCCTTCTGCTGTCCACAGCCTGGGAAGATTTGCCTGAACATTGGTTCATGGCTGATGCCAGGGTATTAAATCCTTAAAATGCAGAATGAAAAAGAACACCAGTACTTACCGTAGGGTGGTGTTCTAGAAGATGGAGAAAGAAGGAATGTCTAACCAGTGGGTATTATCTTCGACTACTTGCAGGAAGCAACAGATGGCGCACCGAACTATAAAAGCCAGTGCCCCCTAGGCAGAACCCCAGTTCTTCTGGAGCGAAATAAAGAGAAGAACTGGAGACTGCTGAAAACCGTGTCAAATTTATTTTGAAGCAATAAACTTGTCTAAGAAAGAGAATTAACTGTGTAATGTCTATGACACAATGCAAATATAGTAAAAACACTTGAACCACACGCCCTCAGAGGACACGAGGAGAGCTGAAATTCAATGCCATCAAGGTAAACCAGATAGACAACTCCTCCCTCGTCTGGGGAGGGGCTGACATTTCTTCTTTCTCTGTCTTCTAGAACACCACCCTACAGTAAGTACCAGTGTTCTTTTCTCAGAAGAAGGAACCAAGAAGGAATGTCTAACCAGTGGGAATTACCCAAGATCAGGAAAACAAGGGCAGGAGACTAGGAGGAGTTGACATCCTCTAAGTGCCCAAAACCCTTTTGCCAAAGGCCGCCTCCGCCGAGCTGAAGAGATCCAGTTAATAATGTTTGGTGAAGGTTGACGGAGTTGACTAAGTGGCCACTTTACATATCTCATCCCATAAGGCCTTACAGTAAAAGGCGGCCGAGGTTGAGGCTGACCGGGTCCTGATAATGTCCCAGGAAAAGGGAAGAAGGGCCCATTGGAGGGGTCTAGCGTGGAACCTGGCCCATTGGACTAGATCGATCATAGAGATCATTTTCCTGAGAAGGGAGGATAGCGACCCTAGCGAAGATGACCTCTTCCTCCTGACCTTCCGTGCTAGCGAGATTAAGGTAAGAATCCTTTCCCTGGAGGGTGAGATTAAGCAGTTCTTGGTGTCAAACAGAGCCCCAAGGTGCTCTAGCCTTTGGCTAGGGGCCGGGGAGCTTTTCTCAGTATTTATAATGAATCCATGGGATTCCAGAATGTCCTTCACTGTGCGGGTATCTGCAATGGCCTGGTGAAGGGATGGAGCAGTGACCAATACGTCATCTAGGTAAGAAAAGAGTGCTCCTCCTTGGGTCCTAATTTCTTGCACGAGCCTTCCTAGGACCTTGGAGAACATCCTTGGTGCCGTTTTTAGCCCGAACGGTAGTACAGCAAACTGCCAGTGCGAGGAGCCTATAGAAAACCTCAGGAATTCCCTTGAGCACTCCCTCATGGGAATATGGAAATAAGCATCCTTTAAGTCATATGAAAACAAAAACTGTCCTGGGGCGATAGACTGTAGGGTCTCCATCCTGAACCTTTCCTTAGGGATGAAGTAATTAACATATTGAAGGTCCAGAATGGACCTCCAGACCTTCTTCTTTTTGGGGACCACGAAGAAAAAGGAGTACACACCCTGCCCCTTCTCCTGGTGCGGAACGGGTTCTACCGCTCCTGCCAGGATGAGTTTCCTGAGGGCCTTGGTAACTTCTTTTCTCCTTGGACCTGAAACCCCTTTCAGAGATTGGATAAAACACAAGGGAGGCAGAGAATCAAACTCAATCCTGTAACCTTCCGAAACAACTTTATGAGCCCAAGAACCAAAAACATCAGAACTCCAATTGTGAGCAAACAAACTGAGACGGCCCCCCACATGATCCGGATTAGAGGGTGGGGCTAGTCATTTGTCATGCTGGGAAGAGCCCCTTGCCTGACTCTGGTTCCTAGGCTGGAAGCGGGGCTTCCCCCATGAGGGCTTGACAAAGGGCCTGTTCTTATCCTCCCTGCTGGGTCTATAAGAGCTTCTATAGGATTGGAAGCTTTGGCTTTCTCTGGGGAGAGGAAACCATTTTTTATAGGTACAGAATTTCTGGGCTTTACCCTTAGAGCAGTGGTTCTCAACCTGGGGGTCGGGACCCCTTTGGGGGTCGAACAGAGGGGTCGCAACGAGTCTCCCACCTCCCTTCTCTCCCACCTCCCAGCTGCTCCGCCCCTATGGCTGGGGGTCTCCACAACATGAGGAACTCCATTAAGGGGTCATGGCATTAGGAAGGTTGAGAACCATTGCCTTAGAGGATGACTGGGGGAGAGATGGCATCGTCTTCTTCTTCCCCCTCCCTTTGACAAGAATGTCTTTCAGGACCTCGTCCCCGAAGGAAGGGGGCGTTAGCCAAATTGGCCTTAGCTGTAGCGTCCACTTGCCAAAACTTTAACCATAAGGCCTTGGCTGAGAGTAACATAGAATCGATAGAGATATCAGCTGTAAGAGCAAAAACATTTTTCATGTATTTGATAGGTTGGGTGATGGCGGGGGGGGGGGGACTGTCATCTTCCAGAAGCGCTTTGGCCCGTTTGAAGGCTGCCCTAGCAAACAGGGAGAGCTGGGCACTGGATCTCATAGAGAGGGACAAGCATTCGAATGTCTTTTTTAGCATGGATTCCATGCGCTTATCCCCCAGAGATTTGAAGTGGGTGTCGCCCGCTTTGGGGGCAGCCGACTGAGAAATGAGGGCTGAGATGGGCGTGTCCACCAGGGGAACCGCCCAGAAATCCTTATTGCTAGGCTCGGGCTCGAAGAGCTTCTTGGGGACCGATGCGAGCCTAGAGTAATGGGAGGGGTGTTCCCATTCCTGAAGAATCATTTTCTTAAAGGATTTTGGGAGGGGGGCCACTAGGTTTTGCCTAGTTGGAGCCAGCAGCAGGTTCGCCTGCTCTGAGGCAAGATCCCCTGGCGTAAACTTCTATGGGTCTAGAGATAATGTGTTCATCATTTTAGTTAGGATCTTGGGGAAGAGCTAATTTTGGAAGAGCCTAGGAAAAAGAGGTTGCTTTGTAGCCTCCTTCCTCCAATCCCCCAAGTCCTCCTCCCCGAGTCCCATTCAGAGGTTCCCCTCTTGAGGGGGTCAGGTTCAGCGGGGTTTCCTTCCCCCTTGTCAGATGCTTGGTCGTCCCAGCTTCCAGCTTCCGAGAAGTCCTCAGAGGAGCATTCAGAGCCCGAGCCCCATGACGGGCTTCTACGCCTTCCTCTGTCCCCGGCTCCAGGTCTCCAGTCTGACGGGGGGGAGAGAGAACGCCTCCTCCTAGTCACTCCCTCTGGGCTGCGGCTGGGTTCTCTTCCCCTTCTGTGGCGTCGCGGCAGTGACGGACTGCAAGTTCGGGTCCTGTGCCTTGGGATTCCCTGGGGGTGGAGCGTCAGCGGATCCTCTGTGGGGCGGGCTGGATGGTACCCGGAAGCTGCCGGATCGCTTGTCCGCACGATCGCCCGAGGGGCGCTTGCCCTGGCTCTTGCTGGATTGAGGCTCGGGCTTTCGGGGCTTCCCTCCTTGCTGGGAGACGTCAGTCACCAGTTGCGCAGTCTTGGCGTGCTTCTTTTTTACTTGTTTGTTATCTTTCTTGGAGAGGCGGCGACTCTTTGGGGCCACCGACTATAGTAACGTGGTGACGTCTTTCGGAACGGCGCCTCTCTAGGTTCCGGTATGTCGGTGGGCCGGGATTTCCGACTCTATGGTGTCTATGGGGGAGCCAACGGAGCTGCGCGGGCCCTCTTGGCTTGCTCGTTCTTTTGGCGAGAAGGAGAAGACGAGCTAGCGCCCCCTGTCCTGCGCTCTGGTGGCCGTTTGTGCCCGCGTGGGCTGGGAGGGGGCGATTCATCAGAGTCGGGGCCAAAGAGCTCTTGCATCAGGGCGCCCCTGCGGTGACGGGAAGGGGAGTCCTCGTCCCCTCTGGTAACGGGGTCAGTCTCCGATCTCCGGGTTTTTAGTTTGAAAAAGTCCAGCATGCCTCCCGCCACTGCCTGTCTTATCTCCGATAGGAAAACCTGAGGAGTCGGCTTATAATCCTGCCTCGTAGCGGGTGGGGCTGGGTCCACGGGTGGTGGCGCTGGGGAGTTAGCCATTGCTGTGGGTGTCCCTGGGGACCGACCGTTCTCGGGTAGGGTCGATGGGCGCTTACCAAGGAGCTTGTCGGTAAATTGATTGAAGGCTGATAATTCTTCCTCAGATGGAGGGTGGCAGAGACAGTGCCACAGTCCCGATGGAGGGGGACTGAGAGGTTGGGAGCCACTGTCTAGAATCAGAATGGGCCGATCTGCTGATCGGTAGCGCCTCGGATAAGGACCCGTAGGCCTCAATTCCATTCAAGAGAGATAAGAAGTCTTTGCTGTCCTGCAACAGGACTGGGGTTCTGCCTAGGGGCACTGGCTTTTATAGTTCGGTGCGCCATCTGTCGCTTCCTGCAAGCAGTCGAAGATAATACCCACTGGTTAGACATTCGTTCTTGGTTCCGTCTTCGGAGAATGCTAACTTTTTCTCTTCAGAACTCCATTCATATTATTGTTTCTACAGTACATAATTTCTGGGCTCTTATTGATATGTTGGTGTGTTATTTTCTGCTAATGGCAGAGCATTTGGGGGTACCTCTGATATCCTGTGTGTATCTTTCTTTTCACACTTCCTCATTTGAAGTTCATTCCGTGCATGGAGAATAATCATGCAGTTTGTATGTTTGCTGAAAACAGCGCTAAGAGAATTTACAGTAGTCATATTCACTTTTAAACCAGCTTCAAGAGGAGTGACCTTTGTGTCTTTACATTTAATTAGGAGAATGTTTTTGAGCTCAATTAATAGGACTTGCAAATAATCTGTTAAATACTCTGTCCTTTTCCTGTAGGGTTTTACAGACAGCCCTCATTATGGTGATAGCTTGAGTGATGGTCGGCTAGGCCCCAATGAAGGATTGTCCCCGACACCTTTCATGAACTCAAATCTCTTGGGTAAGTAGGTAATTGTTTGTAACTGTGCAAAGCGCCTCTGGTCCCAGGGAGATATTTCTTCCTCCTAATCAAGATTTTAAGATAAAACTCTTTGCTCTCAACATTTACTTGCCTAGGTAGGTTTTCCCTTTGGGAGTTCTGTTGGGTCTTTCATACAAGAACACCAAGAGTTATTTGACCCGTGTCTTTGAATCACTTCAGAACGTGATTACATTCTGCACATTCCTTTTAGAGACGGTCCAGTTTTCCAGAAGCACAACCTGTAAGGCTGCTGGGTGGTGGTGCGTGGGGCCACCTTTGCAGTGTCACCGAACCACCGCATAAGCTTTTGTAAACGAAGCACGTGATCGAGCTCACTATCCCCATCGCCCACTCTGTTTTGGAAAATCAGCACACACACAGAGGATGAGCAGTACGCGGCTTCCCTGACGAGGCCGTCTCGTTGGCTACTTTTTGTGAGGCCTAATGGGATCATTGTAGCCACTGTGGAAGATTAGTTACCTTTTTCCTCTACTCGGGGAATCCTTTGTGGTGGTTCCTCGCCTAGTGCTGTTCTCTTTTTGTCTGGTTTTTGTGACCTATTTATGTTCTTGATAAAACCGTCCTTTTAAGACGCTGCCATGGTCATCTAAGTAGATTACGTAAATCCAAATCCGGGTGGTCTTCTGAATTCTTCTTCCCTCTTAGCCTGTTTACTGCTTTTTGTCCTCAAGTGGGAAATGGGTGGTTGGGCTGCGTCAGTCTGTAAACACAGCGACCGTTAGAGGTTTACGTCCTGCCATCAAAAAATCAAAATAGCCTTCCTGTCTCTGTGTGGGTGTAACATCATTTTCAAGGAAGTTCATGAAAGTTAATTTTTATAATCTTGGGATTTATGACCATGGGGCTTGTGTGGCTTTGTATGATTTGCATTAAAACAACAAGGAACCCAAAGAGGTAGGGGGGGTTGCCTGCAAAAACATGCTGGTTGCTGTCTACTTGTTGCGAATCTTGCAGCTTAAACACCCTGTAGGGCAGCAGTGAGTAGGCATTGTCTGCACCTGAAGCTGTAGTATCGGAGGGGGCTGAGTGGAGGCCACCTGCGTTTATGGTCTTCCCTGGGATGTAAGAAACTCCCAGGAGACTCTTGTGGAAAGAAAGACAGGGCAAAGCACCAGCTCAGGTGTCCCAGTCCTCATGGATTCTGGTTTCTCCCTCCCAGCAGCCTTAGCAAGCCATGGTTACATTCCCACATGCCTCTGGATGTTGCTCATCAGTTGTCTTCCCTCGCATTCTTTGATGTCATCTAGCAATATTCAGTTAGGCATTAACTAGAATGCAAAAGAAAACATTGCTTTAAAATTTAATAATTTTGAAAGAAGGGCATGTGCTTCTGTTGGCCTTGCCCCCTGTAAGCCTTAATTGAGAGCATCCTGGCATTGTTTGAATACTGGACATTTTTTGTGAAATAAAAAAGTTTGCTGTTTAATGTACTGGAGTTCCTGCCTTAAAAATGACAGAAGGCTTTCTTGCATGTAAAGGATGTGGGCAGGTCCTGAGCACAGCAAGGAAGGAAACTGGAGGATGGAACAGAACGGGACATCACCTAGGTTTAACCTTTGGCTAAGGAGTCAGCTCTCCTCCTGTTTTGTTTACGGCACTGTTTTTGCCTGCTTTACATTTTGATTTCATGCTTTAAGTATTGCAACCTCCTGGGAGACCTCAGGGTAAAGAGTGGAATAGAAATGTAATTAATTAATAGGAAAACAGACCCTCTCCTGCGTTACCTCTGAGGTTGCATTTCACCCCGTTATCGAGCTCCTAAGAGTCTTCTAGGAGAGGAAAAAGAATTTGGGAAGGAGGAGGAGGGCCAGTATTAGACATGCACGCATCAGTTATACTCTAAAGTAGATTAAAGTTCACTTTTTAATTTGTGTGTTAAAAAAGGGAACATTTTTAAAGCCTTTTGCAAAAGCAAAGATTTGAGTCGACGTCGCAGTCACTTTCTTTTCAGACATGCAGCAATGTTGTATGTGCAGCATAAGTTGAGATCCTGCCTGTGACCTGCCTTGGACTCTATGGAACTTCACCCATCCACCAGGCTGTGCCTAACCAGCCAGACTAATTATCCCCACTTGCCTGGCTAATTTTAGCAAAATCTGGCCACCCTGCCACCAACCCACCTAGCTAGCCACTGGAGGAGCACTTGCTGGGTTCTATTGATCAGGCTAATCCGGGCAGAGCAGCACTGCTTGCTTGCACCGCACCGTTCAGGGAGTTTCCTCTGCAGAGAATCTGGTTTCCGCCGTTTGTCTTGATTATGATCCCTTTTCTTAGGGCAGCAAGTGAAACTGTATTCAGGTTCTTGTTTCTATTGTCTGAAGGGATAGCAGGCAGTGGGTCACTGTTGCCTCTGAAGATGGAGCTCTTGAAGAGTTTAATGATCTTGGTCATTGTCGGAACAAGGATTTCTTTTCCTAACAGGGGCTGCTAGTGACTCTGTAATGAAAAAATTGCTGAGGAAAAATGCATTTCAATATTCCTTCATCTGTTTGGTAGTCTTTTGTCAGTGAACATGAACCTATTAAACTGAACTGACTTATGTCCTTTCTAATTCCAGAATTACCTTTTGTCATATGAAGCTGCTAAAGATCTCTTGCATTCCAAGAAATGTAGCAGAGTTGTTTGGCAGCAGAATGCATAGAAATGTGCTCCATGTTATGTTGCCATATCTATCCAGCCGACAGTCCGTCCGTCCGTCCATCCCACCCTATACTCGTAGCTCTCAGGACGGGTAGAAACTTTGTCAGGTGGTTTCATCGTAGTTATTGATCTTTTCATTGACAGAATGCTAAGGTTGGAAGAGATCCTCCTCTCTATGCAAACACAGATGTAGCTCAACTTGCCTGCTATAACATGGGTTCCTGCCAAAACTCCAAGGTCAGAGGGGCTCCTCCCTGCTCCAGGGGCTGTTTTTGTACTTGTGTTGCCAGAGTGTTTTCTTGGTCTGATTGTGACCAAGAGAAGCCTGATCGTGTTGAATGGGTGGCGGAGTGGATGGGAGTGTCACTGGGTGCATTACTGGAGTTGCCAAATGCACTGTATGTTTCACTTGGTCATGAGGGGCTCAGTTCCTGAGAGCACAGAGGCGTGTGTGTGCACGCGCCTCCCTCCTTGTCTTTCACTGTTCTCGCTTTGGTTGTGTGGACCTTTGTAGTACTCAGCTTCCTTGATGCGCAAAACCTTTTCTTTTGACACGCTTCTTATTCTTTAAAGTTTTTTTGTTGCATTTCCAAACACTGTGGCTGTAAAGTGTTCTGCTGGCAAACCAGAGGTTCCTCCCAAAGGGCGACTAGACTGCCAGTGGTGCCCCATCCTTGCCATTTGAGGCTCAGCTTGTGCGTGAGGTTGCCTGTGGTAGGCAAGTACAGGCAAGCGGTCACATCACGTGAAGAACTGTCGTCTCTTGTGACCCTGTTTGATTCCTGTGATCTGCAGATGAGGATCTGTACCCCGCTTGTATTGTCATGGGCTCAGGTCCAGCTGACCTGAAACCTTTTTGTCGTGATGCCTGAGTTGTGGAGTGTCGCTCCCTTGGCCTATTTGAGCCTTTGATACCTAGCTACAACCTGCTGGTGTGCCCAGGCATTTTCTTTGTCGTGAACTTCCCTTTGATTTTTTGAGAAACACAACATAAACATGTCGATGGCAGAACATTGTTAGCAGGAGATTGTGTTCTGAAAGGGTTCTAAGTTTCTCTTGACATGAAAGAAGAAAAAAGAACACAGGGCTTGTGTGAGAGGCCCAAAGGCACTGGTGGATTTATTGGTGATGCAACCTTGAAGAAAAGTTGAGTGAGCCTTGGAGAAGTCTTCAGTGAAGCAAATTATCTGCTTCTAAGGAGTGTGCTAATTACTATGACCTCATTTGATTGACCGATGGAAGTTGGCTTTTGGATTAATCCCTTTTTCATAGCATTGTAGGACATGATAAACCAATGAACTTGAAGCAGCAGTGGCATGCAGATAGTTAAATGTGAAAGCTCTAGAGCTTTCTTAGGAGCCTGATTTTCTGTATGTTTTCAAATTCTGAAGATGACACAAAGATTGTCTTTCTGTAGCTAATGCAGAGAGTGTTGGCAATGTTCCTGCAGAAAAAAAATAGTGAAACCCCAGGATTGACGTGCCCAAAGAGGTGCACTAATTAACTTTCTTTGAAACAGTTAATAAGATGTTGGCTGTTGTCCTGATGGCCTCCTTCATAACTTGTCTGCCCTCAGAAAGCTTCTTCTGCAGCAGTGCTTGCTTTTCTGGCGCCATCAACTTGCTTAGTACTTTGCAGAATACAAGAGGACAGGTCCTGGCAGATGGACTGAGGTAGTGATGACCAGGCGAGCAGAGCTTTATAGATCCCAGATAAGCTCCAGAAATTAAATAATGCATGTAGAAGGCAATGTCCATAAATTTAGGTATCAGTTATTCTGTTCACCCATCACCTTGAAACCTTGGGTCCTATCAAAGACCTCTGAAGGGGACTTCACAGCTATAAATGGTCAAGAAAAATACTTTTACAGCTCGATCAAGAGCTGAAAAGATGTTTACCTCATTGCAGTGAGTGTACTTTCAACACACTCTAGTCCCAGAGGAGAGAAGGTCTGTGGCACTCAGGTTGCTTCAGAGGAGGGGTGGAGACCAAGACCCTCTCTCTAGGCTCAGGGCATTCAGGTGATCTAACCAGATTTTTTTGCAGCTGATGAAGTGGACCCTGTTCCCTGGGGGTGGTACCAGATTAAAATGGGATTCCCTTTAAGGTTCCAGGAGACTCCGTTTTTAAGCAATTTGAGTGCACTTTCTTTCTAGGAAGCAGAAAATACAAGCATGGCAGGCCTTGCTATCGCGACTGCAGTATTTAAATGAAAATTCTTCTGTTGAGGCATGTCAGTTTATAATTAGTGCCTTTCATCCGGCCTTTATCTGTTTAATGTTTGAAATAATGTCCTGAAGTTCTTACTGTAAAAACCCAGGAAAACATAAAACCATTTTACAGAATTTTAGCCTCTGTGTATGGTATTTAAGTATTTATGACTTCAAACCACCAAGTCCAAATACGGGATTATTTTTATCAACATATTTTATGAACTGAATTCTCCTCACAGTTCAGAGTTGCTCTCTTTTTCAGGTAGATTAAATTACATCCCAGCTAGTGCTGGTAGTGTATGCAGAGCATTTTGTCCCTGGGTTTTTGTTCTTCTGACATTACGAAGCTTACTTCTCCGCTCCCTTCTGTTTCCATCATGCCCCCATCCAAGAGCCATTCCCATCGCCTCTTGAAATGAAAGGACACCTGGAAGCCTTATAGAGGCTGATCCTTGGCTGCTTTTGCAGCCGCCTTTCCCCCCTCAGGGTCTCTGCCACTGCCTTCTTGGCAGCTGTGGCGTGTGGATCACTATTAGGTGCAGCATATGAAAACCCCAGGAGCTTGGCACACAGGTAGTTCAGCTCACTGCCCTCGGAACTGGAGAAATGCTGCCTTTGAAGTCAAGTGGAGAGAGTTTGGCAAGTAAGCAGGTAGAAGAAGTGGGCTTTTCCCTTCCCAGGAGAACGTGCAGATAATTTACAAGACAAGTCCCATTTTTAAACAGACGTTCACAGATGCTCGGAACAGATTTCCATTTAGGTTGGAGCATGGACTGTTTTCCTTTCTTAGTCTGTGAAACTGAAAAAGTTAGCAAGGAACTGCTGCAGTCACTCCCCCTCCTGAGCACTGAGAAGATGGAGCCGTGAGCAGAGGCTGCTCGCTCCTGGCATTCTGCCCACCTTGGCTGGCGCAGCCGAGCGAGAGGAGTTTGGGTGTTTGAACTTCAGAGGCACAGAGTGCCATGGCCTTCACAACTGGATCATCACTCAGTATCCTATTCTTAGCATGTACAGTGAGCAAGATGTTGTTTTAGCTCAGCTGCCTATGGGGCAGGCGGGGAATGGCAGGAAAGAAGCGCCTCTCTCCGCACTGGCCTTTTGGTTTCCTCTCCCCACCCGCTTAGTTCTCTTGGCCCTAGAATGAGAAGCCTGTATGCGAGATGCCACACAGTGGCAGTGTGGGACTGCATCGGACCACAGGAAGCATCTGCCAATTGCCATTGCCATTGCTTTTGTTTAGGGAAGGTGTGGCGCGTTCTTCTATAGGGCCCTGCGCCTGGGCTTGTTCACGTGCTTGCTTTTTCTCTGCATCCCTGGTATTTGATGGCACCCCTTTGTAAAGCAGAGAGGAACCTGTACTAGCCCCCCTGTGAAAATGAGGGAGGCTGCCATTAATCTTTGCTGAGCAGAAAATCCTCCAAGGCAGAAGTTCCCACCTTTAAGGTTGTTTCAGTCTCTGTTCTATGCAGCTTCAAATCAGTGACTTCACTGCAAACCTCACCCTTATTAATATGTGGAACATGAAAGGCTTTCAATAGAAGGCGATTAGAATGCTCGCTTGTATCCTCCAGTGAATGAAATGATGTGTGATTATGAAGTCATCAGGCATGGGCCAGTAAGACTCAAGAGAGTCTCCCCTCACCGAGGTCCTTGGGGTGCCATTGATTGGTGACCATGTGTTTGTGCCCGATAGACTGTGAAATGGTGTGTTGCTCCACGGCGGCTGCACTGCACCTGCGCCCCACCGAGGTGATTGATTGGTTTGGTCATGTGGAATGTTCCCATCTGGTCTGCAGGGAAGTATTCCCCCCCCCCCCAGCAGATAGCAAGGGCTTGTTGGAGAACTACAGCAAGTGCAATTAGAAGGCTGAGCGAGTTGCTTCTGTTTAAAATACGCCAGAATTGCACGCCTTAGAGAAGTGTCCGCAAACTCTAAGAAGCTGGCGATTTGCTTACTAGTAATCCCTGTGTCCTGATGATTGAATAAAGGATATAGGTCTTCTTATCCTCTGTCCCCCCTGTACAAAACCATCCATATTTTGCATCCGAGATCTGATTCATCTGTTATTCTGAAAACTGCACGTAAAGTTTGAAAAGTGGGCTGCTTTATAATGAACTTCATGGTTTTAAAGTCCAAGTGACAGATTATGATGTGGTTGGCTTAGTTTTTTAAAAAAGATTGGTTGACGATGTTGCACAGTCTTGTTTGATATTTCTTAAGCTCAGTTTTTTCATAATTGATCTATTCATTCCACCTAATGACTAATTACATATCGGACCACTTCATCAGCAGCATTCATCATTGTGGAGTGTAATAATGACATTTCAACAAAGGAAAAAATAAATATGCAAATAAGAGCTCATTAACATTTGCACGAGCTGTTTGAATAATCGCATTGCTGACAAGGCTGTAATTAACCGAAATTGATGCCGGTTCAGGATTTGATGGTGTGTTTTCTCAGCCTTTTATTGTTGCTTCTCTGGGGGATGGATGAAGTTCTGCTCTTTTGTGAGCCTCCCTCTGGCCTGATGGGGTGGGTTGTCCCAGGCGCGAGAGGCTTTGGGAACTTCTCCCTCCGCCTGCGATCTACCTGCAGCGCCCAGGGAAATAGTTGCTTTAAATTTTCCCCGTTTTGGGGAAGTGCTATTAGACTTCTGTTAATTGGTCAGCAACTAGTGGGAAGAGCAAAGTATGGGAATCGGAAAATCTTCATTTTAATAGCGTGGTTGCATGTTGCATGTAACATAGATTTAGGAGCATCTCTGTACAGCAGCGTTCAGTGTCGCGTCCCTGAAAATCAGTTGCTTGGAAGCATCACAGGATGCGCAATTGCTTGGCTGCAGTTTTTCTCCCATTTTTGCCGTGGATATTAAGTGGAATGCCATGAAAGTGTTTATGTCAGGATTTTGGATGACTGCAGATGCTGATTATAACAAGTTTAAGGAATTTTCTTTTAATATATACCCTGCCATATGGTTCAACATGGAACATTAATTTGACAGGGATAATAGATTGTGGTATATGGAGATATTTTTGCCTGCAGCTTCACTATTACTCATTCTGGTTGGAGGCCACAAGTTTATAGTTTAGGATTCACTATTGCACTAGCGATTTTTGCTCTGTAATTGGAACCTAACATTTTTTTTCTCAAGGAAATGCTAATTGAGAAGAAACAACAGTCATAGAAAAAGATATTTTAAAAGTGGGTCAAATTAAAAAACACGCCCTCTAACCTTAGACTGACACTCTTGCTCCTTCCATTGGTCCCCTCTCTGTTTGTCCTTTTTCATTCCAATGGCAAGCTACAGTTAGCAGCTGAACCACACAAACACACACACTGTGCTGGCAAAAAGGTTAGGGTTAGGATATGCAGACAGACCCTGGTTTATATTCACACTTATCACTGTTAAAAATTTCTTTTTGTATCCACCTTCCAGATGTCAAGATGATACACAGTAAGATGCAAACAACTTTGTAAAAAAAAACGAACAGCAAACCACAAAATCCAAATTTGGGAAGGGAAGTAAACATGATGGTCCGACTGTGCCGCTTGGTTGGAACCTCCTGCTTCCTTTCGCAGTCTTCTCTGCAAGAGATCCTTAATACGTTCTTAGAAACACAGTTTGGAAGCTCTGTAGAATGCTAATTTTCAGCTAAACAGAGCAAAAGTTCAGAAATAGGCTATGGTTGAAAACAATTAGAGGAGCTGCATTTGGTTCACAGACGCTTCCAAAGAAAAATAAAAGTCAATTCCCTGTGTAAATTATTCATGGCAAATTATTTGCTTGGTCCTTCTAGACAAGAGGAAGTGAAATTATTGGCCTTTGAACTGTCAAGCAACAAAATGCAAGTTACCACTTTTGTTAAATCATCACACATAACTGTAACCCATCACGCCATCTTAAAAGGTCAGCGAAAGAAGGCTATTCAAGTAACATTTTGCTTACAACCATAATTATTTTTATTAAGCTGTGAAAAATAATTATACCTTAGTTATAAGTTAACGTACTGCATATATTTAGTAACTGCTTATAAACTGCAGCCATCCAAGGCTGAGACCACCTGGGAGGAGAACATAATTAAAATGATAATAGGGCCCAATGTGAAGTGAGGATATTTACCCATCCTTGGCCCAAGGGAAGGGCATCCGTTAACAAAGGGCTCAAAATGTAAACAGGCTCAAATGTAAAAATATCACATGGGGAAGGACCGGTTGGGTTAAGTTACAACCTTAGGCGGAAAAAGGACAGAATTGCAGCTGCTTTTCTTTTATACTCCAATTATTTACTATTAGGTTTGTTTGCCTAACACTTTGCCCATGCTGGTTGGAGAAGTGAAGATGCTGAAATGTCTAACCATAACAGTTGGGGAAATGTAGGGTCATTTCAAACATTCAGGTGATCCACACTAATTCCAAGTAACAACTGTTTTATCCGCTGCTCTCTACTCTGCTTCACGTGACCCTTGGCAGTTTAGAATTCCATACACTTTGGGAAAGGAGATGGTTTCGTTCTTAATCGGCCTGCTTTGAAACGATAATGGGTTGGTTGGATGATTGGAAGTGAAACACTGGGAGTAGGTTCTGCTCATTCTAGAGACTCTGGGGTCTTACCAGATTTTACTGGTGTCCCTGGATCAGCAGGAACACAGGTTGGAGGGCGCCTATTTTTATTTATTATTTATTTATTTGCATTTTTATCCCACCCTGTAACTCAAAGATACTAAAACAATAACCGTATATCCTATATCAGTCTTTCTCAATTGAATCCTGGTGCTCTCAGGGACAGGAGCAAACTGTGGCCTCCTTGAACAGGGATGGTTTGAACACCATTTATCATTGATTCACCATCTCCCATCTTCCCTTGAAGATGATCCAGAAGCAGTAACTTTTGCAAAAAATGCATTTGTGTCTTCTGAGTGGCTCCTTGGGTTGGTGTCAAATGCCTGTTCAGTGTCAGACACGCAAGAGCAGGTTCCCAGACTAACGGATAACGTGAACCACCTGAGTGAAGGATGAGTATGCTGGTCCTGCTGCATTTGGAGCTTTGTGGGGATATGATGCTAAGGATAGGGGGGAAAGCCAAGATGCTCCTCAGCTCGTTCCGATGTCCACATGGCAGGGATTCTCCTGTCCTCCACGACTTTGAATGTTACGCCAGCAACTTAAGTGGGAAGGCTGAGTACTGTTGGGCTTTGCCCCACTGAAGATCATTCCTGATCCCTTCCCTTGACAACCCGGGGATCATCTGGGGGTCAAAGAAACAAGGCATAAATGATAACGTAGGTAAAAATCTCAAAGGTGCCCTTGAGGAGAGCGGTAAGAGGGCTTGATCGGCTTTCTTCAGCAGCCAGTGGCAAGCTTGGTCGCAAGTGGCCAAGAACCGTGGCCTGGAGTGGATGTGAGGGGAGAAAACGGGAGGCCCTGCAGGCAGTGGAATGGTGGGGACTACCACAGAAGCAGGAGGCTAGGCTGCTTTTGCTGAAACACGCAAGTAGCAAGAGCCCAGAAAGCAGCATTTTCCAGCAGCCTTCGCTCTCAGTGTCCCTTTGCAAATATGTGGAGGTCATTGTTTGCAAAATGGTGAGCAAAGAGAGGTCAAGGCTGATACCTGTGAACTGGTGCTGAATGTTGGTGCTTCAAGAGGCCAAGGAACCCACGTGTTACTCTGTAGCTTTTCAAGAGGTTTTGGATTTTCTCCTTGATATTTGGTACTGTTGATACTGTTCCTCCCAGAGCCCAGAAATCCTGTTCCACGAAAAGTCATGGAAGACAAAGGATTAATATAAAGCTTGGGAGATTCGTGGATGGGGTAGCTAATATTCTAGAAGGAGGGAAGAAAGTTAGACTAAAGCAATAGTGAATAGTTCACCAAGGAATAATTAGTTGTTTGCCATTGCCTTCTTTCAGGGAGGGCTGAGTTCTGTGGCTGAGACGTTGGGCTTCCAGAGCAGTTGTGTCCTGAGAGCAGGAAGAGCCCTGACACGGGGGCTGGCAGTGGCGTAAAGGGGGCAAGTGCGTCCATAGGAGGACCGTCTTCAAGCCAGGTGTTCCATCTAGGCTTTCCTCTGCCAAGCACAGCAAGAGACGGGGTTCATAATTTAATAACAGCTGCAATTGTTCCTGTTGAAGGAGTTGCCTCCTCCAGAGCTGACTGCCTTGGGGCACAAATGCCCAAGTGTCACAGAATGTAAGGAAAGTTCCCGTGGAAGGTGGCCTGGCAGAGGGCTCTTGGCCACGGAATTTAGGGATGCCACCTTTTCCAGTGCCGTGGTTATTTTTCAGCTTTTGCAGTTTTGTGCAAATATTTGATCTTAAGCTCTGCCTGGAATATTGCATACTTTAGTCTGAGTTGTTTATCATTTGGCGTAGGTTGTCTTATTTACAGGAAGGAAAATGCTGTGCCTGCTGAACCTGAACTGTGTGATTCATGGGGCTTCAGACCGTTTTGCAAGCTCGGTGTTTTTATTTGGAAAGTCTTTGATAGTTTGAGAAGGAAATTGGTGACGTTCTTTGGGTTTTTTAACAATAAAAGTGATAGCAAAGTGTGTGTCAGTTGTGCTTGCAGGGGCCGTCTCTTGGGGGCTGTGGGGCGGGTGGGTATCAAGGGCTCTACTTTGTGCACCTTGCAGTGGGAAGCGGCAGAGCAGATGTGGGGTGGAACCCAGCCCTGGAACCCAGCAAAGATGCCACGCTTGGGAGGGAGCAGGGGTTTTCTTTTAATAAGTCCTTCTAATGTACAGTACACTAAATTGTGATTTAATCAAGCATATGTATAGGAATTATGATTTCTAACGTCTGTTTCTCTACCACTGTATATTTGTGTTGGGTATGTGTTCCTTCCGTGTGTTCCTACTCTTTGCTTTGCCCATCTGAGCTTTTTTTCCTTATCTTACAGGGAAGGCATCAGAGAGAAGTCCATTCCCGTTGTTTGGTCGAGACGGAGGGCTCTCAGGCTGTCAGGTAATGGTTTTGGTCTTAACACCCTGCAGCATCACCTGTTTCGGCTTTGGTGTTTCTGAGCTGAGCATGAGGGTCTTGGAAGTGGTGCCACCAGCGTGTAGTCCCCGCTGATGAGCCTGAGTGATGGAGGTTTGGGAGACAGAGCTAATTGTGAAGCTCCAGTGGTTCATTTCTGGGCTCCGGAAGGAAGTAGGAGGTAGTGGGGTGGTGGGGTAGACCCTGTGGGCTCGTGACCAGGTGGCCGTGCCACACCAGCAGAAAGCCTCAGTGTTCAGCAGGGCAGGGCAGGGCATGTGGAAACCCTCCAGTTGCGCCTCCCTCTGGGACAGAGTGCTGTGGAAGCAGCAGTGAGTGGGACTGGGCTGGTCAGGTTGTGGCCCCTGGCGGCCCTCTGCGTTCTGCTCTTCTCCAAGGTCCTACTGGCTGGAACAGCAGGGCCAGCCAAATGCACCAGAGATGTTCAGGAACCAGGCGTGCTGCAGCTCTTTGACCACAGATCCCTGACTATAAATGTATAGAGGAATACTCCTTCCCCCCGGTCCCATATACCCCTGTTGGAACCTCCCACCCCCACCCCCACCTTGATCTTGCTGAGCTCTTCATGGTGCTGCTAGACGTTTGGCTGTGATGAGACGGGTGAAAGCAAGTCTGAATCGGACGCTTTCCGTTCCCTCGTGGACCTTTTATTCTGCCTGAGCATTCTGTGAGCATGGGTTCAGTCCCTCAGAGTGCTTCCGCTAATCGGAATTCCACTTCAGTCAGCATTTGCAAGCAGATCCTTGTGGAGGGAAGCCCGATTCACACTTCCCTTGGCTTGTGGTAGTTAAAGCCTGCTTTCCCCCGGTTACTCCATGGCTGAATTAATGCTTGAGGAAAGATGTATGGACAGAAGGGAGGGAGACCCTGAGGCTGAACCAGGACCCTGCTCTTGAACCTGTCCGCTGAGTGCAGAGCCCGTCAGCGTGTGTCTCAGGCCACACTTGAAGGCTAATTCTTCTTTTTCTTCTGGACAGAGAATCTACTGTGTACGCTTGACAGACTTGACAGTTTTAAAAATGGAAGTTTCTTGTCTGGAGGGTCTGTGCTTCTGAATTTGGAGCTGACCCCAAGGTTAATTTGCAGAGACGTCTTTGGGCAGAGCGGGGAGCAGGTGTCACGAAGGAGCTGGAGGAGGAAGAGGGCTCTTTGGGCTCTTTGGGAGCTAACAGCTTTGGCTTTCTCCTGCCTTAGTGAACGTTGGGGCCCCTTTTCCCTCCATCCCAGTTTTCATTTAGAAAGTGTTATGGATGGAGGTCATTCAATAGGAAGCACTGGACACTGTATTTCTCCTGCTGAACTCTTACTCTAAAAACCAAGGGACACAAGAGGCTCACATTTGAGTGTTGAGCTTTGCCTTTGAATTTGAAGGTGAATTTCCATGGAGCAACATTACGTTTGAGTGTAGGCTGCACGTTGCTCTCCTTCACTGATGCAAGGATCAGAGGCTCTGGCCACCAGCTGTTGTGGACAGCCAGGCAGGGGCGCAGCCCTTGGGGCCGCTTGTGGCTAGCTTCCAGCAGAGGCAAGGGAAGGTGAGGCAGCCATTCCAGGACAGCAGTGATCCTGAAGGATACTGAATCATGGCCCACTTTGCTTTATTTGTGAGTCCACCTCTTCCAGTGTTTCATACCTGGCATCTTACTCCTGTCTGACCTTTGAGTACTTTGTCTAGGACAGTGTTAATCCCTAGGCCTTCGGGACTCAGGATAACTTGTGTCTTCAGTTTGACAGTACTTCACTGCTTTGTTGAACCCACTCTTACAGGCAGGAAAGAGCCTTCAACTGGAAGCCTCCCTTTGATTTGTCTTGCAGGCTGGCCTGCTTCGCTCAGATATTGGGCTTGGAAGTCCAGGCCCAGTGTCAGCCTCTGGAAAAGCTGGAATGCTGTATTACCCCTTCTCCACCACTAGCGCACGGAGGAGACCTCTTCACGATTCTCCTTCTCTTGGTGAGTAGTTAGTGTGCTGCGTCTGCCTGGTGTCCTCTTTTACAACCTTGCAAATGCCTGTTTTCAAAGAAAGGTCAGATCATTTTCCCTGAACAGATTCATTTATCTATTGCTTCCATTTCTGCTTACTCCTGAAGCTCTGGGGGTGATTTTGGCATTGCAGAGGAAGAGGAAGGGAGAAGGATGACTTTCATCAGGCCAACCTTTCTGACAGAGAAGGGCCAGAATAGGTTTAGGTATTAAATAAAGAGTTTCCTGGTAATTCTCTGGGAGTTGTCTGTGCACCGCTGGCTTTTACCATCCTTCAGACCAAATATAGTGGATTGTTAAAACTTAATAAATGGAGAACACACCTCAAAATGTCTTACTGGAGACCCCTGCAGGTGCAGATGAGATGGTGGTTCAACGGTGCAATAATCACCCAAAGTTGACGTCAGTCAAGTTAAACCAAAAATTAATATCTAATTAATTTAGCATTTTTCTGTTTCTAAATTAAACGCAGAGGAGTTAGGGTAAAACAGGAGCTCCTGTGGAAGTAGCAACAGGGCGCATTCCACCTTCAGGAGGTTAGTTGTGCCCCTGCCCTGCCCTGCTCTGCTCTGCCCTCCCAGTTGGGCTGGGTGTGTACTGAGGGATTGCCGGGGCACATGGACACCACCCAGTTCCTTGTGCTTTCTGGGAGACTGTCAGCAGAACAGAAGGCTATTGAGGAGATGGGTTTGTCGTTCTGGGTGTCAATTTCTGTACTGATTTGTGCATCTGAATAAAGGAAAGTCCTGCACCGGGCTCGCTTTATCAGGTCTCCTTCTTGGTGCTTCTTACATGGCTGTTATTCTTACTAATGCTGAAGTCTGGCTTTTTATCTGTAGATTCCCTGCAGACGAAGAAAGTAAGGAAGGTCCCCCCTGGTTTGCCTTCTTCTGTAAGTACTGTTGCCGATCGTTCGAACATTGTGCAAACTAATGAGCTTCCCGCTGTGTCTGTCTGGTGACCATCGAAGTGTTCACTGCTGCTTGGCTCATGAAGTCTGCCTCAAGCCCTGCCACACTGGCGTTAGCAGCCCGCCGTGGCCATCGCTAAGGTCCCCTCAACGCCAGTCAAAACCAGTGTGCGTTCCTCCCCTGTTCCCTGAGGGGGAGGCATAGTAAGCCTCTGCGTTGGCTTTGCCCACCCACTAGCTGTGTTTTGCAGCACTGAACTTCGTTGGCACAGATTGTTGCAGAAGAGAGTGCTGTGGGCTCTTGCCGTCCTAGATGGCGGTGCAAGAGGAGAGGGCAATGAAGCAGCAGCAGCTTAAGGGGGCTGTGGGGTGAGAGGGAGCCCTTAAAAAATCACACAGGCAAAGGTGCCTAGCATGGGTCTTGAGAGGGAAAGCAGAATGCTCTGTAGAGTATGGTGGAGATTGCGGGGAGGGGGATGACCAGTGGTAGGTGCTGGGGGAGGGGCAGGGCATGGGAGACGGTCAGAGCAAAATGGCTTGCGGAGGCCTGTGCCAGGCTGAAGTCACAGATGCCTGAAGAACAAGTTAAAATCACGACAAAACTGCTTTTTGCTTTCTTGTGTTACTTGGGAGATCTGTTCCGTCCATCTCAAAGATCTGGAGGTCTGAGATAAGCGATGTGCCTCTGACCCGGGTAGACTTTGGTCTGCGGCACTTAGAAACGCTTTTACCTGCCTGTGGTTCCTCTCACGGGAAGAGAAGTGCTCCATGAACTATCTTCCCTTCATGGCTTTTGATGTTTAATTAGTCATTATGTTGCTGAACAGGAGGACAGACAGAGATTAATCGCTGGGAATCGTCAGAATTTACATTGGTAATAATCCCAGCGGAGCTGAAGACATTAAGATTCGCAGGACATGTGCATCTCAGCCTGCCTCAGTGGGACGGCAGTTATTAATATGCATAAATCACCAAGTCAGATGTTCCTTGTGAAGCCCTGGTGTATTTTCAAGCCTTCATTAAGCCTTTTCTAACTTGAGCTGAACATCAGGAAGGCTTTCAAGCAACCCGTTTGTTGATCCTTCGCGCTTGGAAATTTATCCTTGGAGAATAAAGGGCTTTGATGAAAAAATGGCTGGGAAGAGCTTGGTTAGAAATATCAGCAGCGGTGATGATCAGATACATTTGGGCGGGTTTTGTGGCATTAAAAGCATCTTTAAAGTAAGGAAATTGTTTATAAATGAATCTGGCGTTTAAAATGCACACCCAGAGGAAGCAGGGGCTTCTCCCCGCTGCCCCCTCCCTTTCAGAGCAAACAAGAAAGGTGGAGATGCCGGACGGACGGCCCTCTTTGTTGTGCAAATGGAGGT